>VWYH01007687.1:153571-383311 GCA_013399365.1 Pampusana beccarii | reverse complement strand
CCCCCCCTCTCCTCTCCTCTCCTCTCCTCTCCTCTCCTCCTCCTTCTCCTTCTCCTCTCCTCCTCCTTCTGCTTCTCCTCCTCCTCCTCCTCCTCCTCCTCCTCCTCCTCCTCCTCCTTCTCCTTCTCCTTCTTCTCCTTCTCCTCTCCTTCTCCTCTCCTTCTCCTCTTCTCTCTTCTTTTCACCTTAAGCTAGCTGCTGCCAAGAGCTGATGAGAGGGCTTTTTTTTTTGAAGTCACAGGTTGTTTCCAGACCACTATACTTAACACTCATAAAATTCACTTTTGTCCCTTCTCCTCATTTTTCCTTCAAACGATGTTTTACAAGAGAAAAAAATACCTGTTATTTTGATTAGCACATCCCTGAGTGGCAGAGATTTGGGTTTCTCTGCAAGTCAATCTAAGGCGGATGAACTCAGGTGGATCCCACAGGGGTGCAGGCACCACACAAGCCCCAACCTCCCAGCAATGTCCAGGCTTGATTGGCTGCACACATTTATAACCAGCAGTGTCCAGCAAAGAAACTACTCAATTTTTCACCCCTTGCAAAAGAGATTTTCTGAATGCATTTGATGTCTTAATGTTTAATTCAGATGCCTTAATAGGTACTATTTAATTCCCTGGGTTGAATGTAGCCCATATGCATTTATGGGACTGGGTTTCAGCAGCCAAGACCATTCAAAATAAATGGTCATGGTAAGAATAGCCATCAATGTCCACCTGTGCTTACCAGTACACGGGTATTCTCACAGTATGTAGCGCAGATTCACAATTTCCTGTCTTTTTCTAACTGACTTAACAGACCTAGATGAATATCATGTTGCAGGAGATTATTATAGGAAGATTTCCATTTATGTTTAGTAGGATTTATAGTGATTTAATGCACCTCATACAGAGATGCCTTAGGAAAGTAATTTGGGGATCTCTAAAATGGCAGTATATTTAGGAAACATAAAAAGCCCTCATCACAGTGTGTACTTAAAATGTTGTTCCAGGTCATCAGGCTTAGAAAACAAATATAAGGAAACAGGTTGGCTTTACTTCACGTGTAAGTGAAACAATCTTATCTTTTAAAATCACTTTTCTGCTCATTTGCACTATTTACTTCATTACTAAGTTTATAAATTCAGTAGTCTGGGTTATTATTTTTTTCTTTTTCTTGTGGAAATTCTTTCTGGGGTTCAGAAATAAGGGAGACTACTACAAGACAAATACACTGAGGTGGCGTATGGCTTGGGGCAATTCATATATATTTTTTGATACTATAAATTCCTATTTACATGAACTGAAGAAAAGTTAGCAGAGCTGCTAATGAAGTCTGCTTTGCTGCAGTCAATATTCATTCAAGACACAGCTAGTAACTGTTATCTGTCTTCTGCATAACTCACTTCATCAACTTGGCTGGCAGTTAGAACTTTCAATGATAAAGAGGTTGAAGAGAAAGCTTTTTTCACCAATCATTTTGGCTTTTCTAAATTATTCTTTTCACTTCCATTTATGTGTTGCCTTTATTTACTTGTTATTTTTCATTTTCTGATCACGTACCTTGTTTTCTGGCTTTCAGAACTGTGTTTTTAATAATCCTGACATCTGAAGAAGGCAATTCTTTCCACGGTGATCATCCGCCAAAAATGGAGCATATCCTATAAGCATTAGCCCAGCAATGTGCCTTCAGAAATGATAGGTATTGTATGTTCTTAATGGTGCAACAACACCTTGCTTACTCTTGATAGACTTTTCTACACATTATTTGTAAAGGAGATATAGACAGAAAACACGGAATAAGGTTTTCTCATAAAGTGGTATATCTCAGACATGATAAGGGAAGACACCTTCTAAACAAAAATGAGGTAATTGGGACACTGGATTTACTCAAAAGCATTAATTTGCAGCAATACCTCATTGCTATCCTGCTTTGCTGACCACAGCTGACGATGACTGAGAACTCTGTCTAATGCTATGAAGAGATCTCATTATGCAAATAGTGTTGGATTAAACTCATTTTTTTCTCAATAGAAGCATTGTTGACTGAGCTAATGAAAATATTGTTCTACACCATGTCAAAACTCATTTCTCAACCTCCATGAAGACAAATAATAAAAAAGGGCTGCATTTCTTCATGTGTTCTGGTACCTACAAATACAGATAGAAACTGAGTTTTTAAGTTGTCCATATAAATGGGTAGTGTTATTATAGCAAGATGGTCAAAGAAGACAAAATATTTTGGAAAAAGTGATCTCATAAACTGGACATATAATTTCTAATTAGATAGGCTTTATCTCAAAATGTGTTTATTCCCAAAACAATAACATATATTGAGTTTGACAACAATAACATATTTTGAGTTTGACAATGATACAAACCTGAATTACACTAAACTGAAGAAACAGCATGTCTCTTATGTTTTAAAAAATATTTTTAAAATAATTTAATATTATGATGAACTCATTTGTTTATTCCCAACACTTCTGAAAATATTTGGAACTGTTTTCTACCTGAAGTGGTCCCAAAACAAAAATTTTTGTTCTTCCCGAAGTTCCTAAACCAATGTATTTTTTATACTTTGTGATATGGCATATGTTTTATTTGAGCATTCAATCTGATTTTTTGCATGATGTATTGACTGGGAAAATGTTGTAAATTGAATGTTTTCATTAAATGCAGGTTCAGAGCAAGCAAACTCAAATTGCCTTTCATGCAGTTTCACATACTGCTGCTAGTCTATGAACTCAACCCAGCCTAAATAAAATGCCTTCTCACATTTTACAAATATCATAGATTAAAACTGAATTTGATATTACATCTTCCAGAGAGAAACAGTTTTTTTTCAATGTCCCCTTTCCATTGCGATATTAAAAGTTTTAAGGCGGTAAAAAGAAAAAATTATAATTATAGGTCCCAACTTCTGTCTAAAACAGCAAAAAAATATTTTTTCCCCATTTTCATAATATAAAATACCTCTAAATGAAGAACAATACCATATTTTAAAGGATTCATTTTTCAATATAAAAATATGTTAAGTATTTATATGTGATAGCTTGTGGTCTATCTGTAAAGGATTTTTGTATGTTAAAGCATACTGAAACATGGTTTGAATTACATTATATTTTTTTTTTAAATACCTATGATAACTCCATTAGGATTTCACTCTCAGTTTTACACCTGCTCCGAATCTTAACACTGACATCGATTATAAGAAAGCTGAATTCCTAAAAGGTAGCTTTATGCATAGCAATGTCACTGGTAAGATTCCACAACAGAACTAGAGACAGTAATGACTTTTCTCCAAAAGAAGCAAAACTGAAAAAAATCCAAATACAGCTTTAGCTTTCCAGCTCTTTTAAGAGTACCTGCTTATGTTGATAGGCTTTTCGATCACTGGATCATAAAAATCAAGTGAGACATCTTTCTTACATGATTTCTCTACTTGAGAATAAACGAATTTGGGATGAAACCCTCATCTTTTTGCATAATTATTGCTCTGCAGCCTTCTCTCATTTTAATACCCACTCAACATTAAAATATTTTCATATTAACTTGAAGAATATGCCTGAAAACCAGATGATAGCTCCTGCTACACAGGCTTGAGAAGGCAATAAAAATCACAAAGGAAGGAAAACTAGGAATGATGTCTTATTAGGGTTTAATAAAAGGTAAGAGTCAACAAATAGTAAACAAATTCAGCAATTTTTATCTGTCAGACAGTACCGAGATTAAGCTGTGTGCTCTCTGATTGTTGGATGGAATTCCTTTCTCACTGAAATCAGAGTCCAGCAAAAATTTAAATAGACAATTCAGCCAATAATTAACATCTGCGTGGCTACATACAGCAGATTTATCAATGAATTATCATTTTCCAGTTCCAGCTTTCCCTCCTTGGCTAAAACATTTTTGAGAAATTGAATATGACAGGGAAGAATAGAAGCATATTACCAGGTTTTCTTATAAGGAAGCAGAACTCTATTTCAGTAAATATCTTCTACATTTTTTTCAGCATCTGAACTACTTTACCTGAAAATATTTTGCTTCACTTTCCCCTGAAACACACCTTCTACTTTCTTAGATTCAAAGCCTCCAGAAATCGTCTCACTTGTTGAATCATAGATAGAATTTTTTTTAGATAGAACTGGACATTCATTTACTAGTGAAATTTGAAATTAGGACCATGGACTCGAGTACACTTTAGAAGTGAAAGATAATCAGTGAGGACTGGAGAGCACAACAATAATGTCAGAAACCTTGAAACATTGAATAGGCTGCTGGTACATTTTTCACACTAGTATGCCCCTTAGGAAGGTGAATCTCCTCTCTTCCCTGTCATCAACACACCATGAATTAGTCTAAAGATGATGGATGCATAGGCAACTGTCACCGGATGTTTGTCTGAGATGAAAGAGCAAAGTATCTCAACAAGTTGAGTTCATACAAAGACACCTATCATGTTTTCTACCATAATATCAGGATCAGTCATAAGCATTACTCATGGGGAGGACATGATCACAAAGGGGGCCTCTCAGCTTAAGGATATCTATGAAAAAAGTGGTAGGAAAGTATCTGGCATATGCATGCAGCTGAGGCTTATTTTTGCTACTCTAGTCAAGTCCAAGCCATCATCCAAGATGGGATCAGCACGCAGCAGTGAGATCTTGCATGGGTTCACTGATACATTACCAGCTACTCTCAAGATGTCAGATTCTTTCAAACTGTAGATAATAGATGTCAATCCTCCATATGCCAGCAGGGAATCAGCATTCTAAAGGGACAAATTATATTTGCTTCTGTTTCCTATTGGTCTGCTGAAGGAGCTGATCTTGCAGTCCTGAGAGCTTTTCTCACGGCATCTAAAGCAGAAAGCTGAAGAATCTGGTTTTGGTTGCCTGACCTTTGAGGGAAAGAGTCAGGCCAGAGCAAGTCTGTGTTTACATTTCCCAGTCAGGAGTAGAGTGACAAGATTGATAAGGGTGTTAGAAGCACCAGTTATGCAAATATGAAGAAGTCGTCTGGTTTGCATTATGTTGACCATGATACAGAACTTCAATTTTTGTTCCCTTTTTTTCCTCTGCAAAAACTGTTGTTTGTTGCTGAGCAATGATAGAGAAATAAATGAAAGCTGAGTAGAATGAGGTCTACGTGTGTCAGGAGGACTGACACAGTAAGCATTTTCACAGTAGACACCTAATAAAAGGGAGCTTTGGTGTTCAGCTGATCTGGAGTCAGTGTTACACCATGATGCAAGACTTTTAAGGTTACATTTTGCATTCAGAAATTAGTGAATTCTTTGTTAATCCATGGTGGGAACGTAACGTAATAACACTACAGAAGGCACTCGCTGGACCTGTTGTTCACAAACAGAGAAGGACTTGTGGGTAGTGTGATGGTTGGAGCCTGTCTTGGTCACGACAATCACAAAATGATAAAAATTTTTCATTTCTCAGAGAAGTAAGGAGGAGGGCCAGCAGAACTGTCACCTTGGACTTCCAAAGGGCAGACTTTGGCCTGTTGAGGAGACCAGTTGCCAGAGTCCCTTGGCAGGCAGCTCTGTAGGGCAAAGGAGTCCAAGAAGGCTGGTCATTCTTCAAGAAGGAAATCTTCAAGGTGCAGAAGCAGGCCACCCCTGTGTGCCAAAAAAATGAACTGGCAGGGAACAAGACCAACCTGGCTGAAAAGAGAGCTTTGACTGGAATTCAGGAAAAAAAAAAGAGAGTTAATGGGCTTTGGAAGAAGGGGCGGACAGTTCAGAATGGCTACAAGGATTTAGTGAGGTTCTGCAGGGACAAAATTAGAAGGGCCAAAACCCAACTGGAACTTTATCTGGCTACCGCTGTAAAAGACAATTTTAAAAAGTTTCTTTATATACATTAGCAACAAAAGTAAGGTTAAAGATATTCTCCATCCCTTATTGGATGCAGGTGGAAACATAGTGACAAAGGATGAAGAAAAGGCTGACATATTAAATGTCTTCTTTGACTCAGTCTTTAATAGTAAGACCAGTTTTTCTCTGGTACTGAACCCCCTGAGCTGGAAGACAGAAATGGGAAGCAGAATGAAGCCCTCATAACCAAGGGAAAATGGTTAGGGATGTGCTACATCACTTAGACATGCACAAGTCTATGGGACCAGATGGGATCCACCCAAGGGTTCTGAGGGAGCTGGTGGAGGTGCTTACCAAGCCACTTTCCATCATTTATCAGAAGTCCTGGCTAACCAGTGCTCCAGTTGGCTGAAGGTTAGCAAATGTGACACCCATCTACAAGAGGGGTAGGAAGGAGGATCCAGAAAATCACAGGTCTGTCAGTCTGACCTTGGTGTCAGGGAAGGTTACGGAGCAGATCGTCACACAGTGTGTACAGGACAAACAGACTATCAGGCCCAGTCAACAGGGGTTTATGAAAGGCAGGTCCTGCTTGACTAACTTGATCTCCTTCTGTGACAAGGTGACCCACTTACTGGATGAGGGAAAAGCTACTGATATTGTCTACAAAGACTTCAGTAAAGACTTTGACACTGTTTCCCACAGAATTCTGGAGAAACTGGCAGCCCATGGCTTGGCTGGGTATACTCTTCACTGGGTAAAAAACTGGCTGGATAGCTGGGCCCAAAGAGTCATGGTAAACGGAGTCAAACCCAGTTGGTGGCCAGTCGTGAGTGGTGTTCCCAGGGGTCAGTATTGGGGCCAGTTCTGTTCAATATCTTTATCAATGATCTGGACAAAGGAGTCAATGGTACCCTCAGTAAGCTTGCAGATGATGCCAAATTGGGTGGGAGTGTTGATCTGCTGGAGGGCAGGAAGGTTCTACAAAGGAATCTAGACTGGCTGGATCAGTATGTTGAGGCCAATTTTATGAGGTTCAACAAAGCCAAGTGCTGCATCTTGCACTTGGGTAACAACAACCATATGCAATGCTAGTCTTGGGGAAGAGTGGCTGGAAAGTTGCCTGGCAGAAAAGTACTTGGAGGTTTTGGTTGACAGTCGGCTGAATATGAGCAGGCAGTGTGCCCAGGTGGCCAGGAATGCCAGCACTATCCTGGCTTGTATCAGGAATAGTGTGGCCAGCAGGACTAGGGAACAGATCATCCCCCTGTACTCAGCACTGGTGAGGCTGCCCTTCAAATACTGTGTTCATTTTTGGTCGCTCACTACAAGAAAGACGTTGAGATGCTGGAGAGAGTTCAGAGAAGGGCAATGAAGCTGTTGAAAGGTCTGGAGCACAAGTCTGATGAGGAGTGGCTTAGGGAACTGGGACTGTTTAGCCTGGAGAAAAGGAGGCTGAGGGGAGACCTTATCACTCTCTAGAACTGCCAGAAAGGATGTTGTAGCGAAGTGAATGCCTGTCTCTTCTCCCAAGCAACAAGCAATAAGACAAGGGGAAATGGCCTCCAGTTGTGTCAGGGGAGGTTTAGACTGGATATTAGAAAAAATTTCTTCACTGAATGGGTTGTCAAGCACTGGAACAGGCTGCCCAGTGGTAGTGATTGAGTCACCATCCCTGAAGGTGTTTACAAGATGCATAGATGTGGTGCTTTGGGACAGGATTTGGTGGTGGACTTGGCAGTACTAGGTTAACAGTTGAACTTGGTGATCTCGAAGGTCTTTTCCAACCTAAATGAATCTAAGATTCTATAATTTGGTCCTACCCATGGGTGCTGCTGATTCATGTCTTTGGGACATTTGTACTAAGGAGAGCTTTGCTTGATTGTGTCACTGAAAAGCCCTTGGTAGGAGTCAGGCACCTGAGGTAGACCTCATCAACCTGTCTAGCATCTTTTTCTTCCTCTTCTCACCAACAATACCAGATGAAGCAAGATCAAGGAGGATGTTAGAAGGTTGCAGTATGCTGGAGATCTTATTGAGGTGGCCATTAAGGTACATGCTGTGAACAAGTGGAAAAGCATAAATACAATAAAGGCTTTTCCAAGTTCCTGAAAGGACTTGTGGTATTGGGGCAGTTTCAGATATTCCCTACATAGTGTAAATTTGTGGCTTATAGAAAAAAAAAAATATGCAATTTAGATGTACACTACAGCAGAACTGCTTCTTAGACCTTCCTGCAACAATGTTCATTAGCGATTTTTTTCAGATTTCTCCATCTGAACAGATGATTTTTGTCTTAACCAAGGTTACTTAGAGACAGCTGTTATTCTGCTTCATGATTGCTGTGACGTCACTGATTTAATCTTTGGTCTTAGTTGCTCACATCCCAGTAATCTGATGCCTACTGCAGTTTTGAAGTTAAAAAGATCAGCATCATTGCGAAATAATCACTCATTTTGAAATAATGAGTTTTCTTCTGAAATAAATTTTTCTTATTTCATTTTATACCTCTCTTTCTTTGATGTTGGTGGTCAAAGCCTTCCTTGTGCCTGTAATTAATATGATTCATTGAAAGCATTCTTCCTCTTCTTGCTTTGTTGGAAGCCACATTTAGATAGACTTTAAGCAGATCTCATTTTCTAAGGATCCACTTTAGCTTTTGATATTTTCTTTGAAGTGCAGTAAAAGAGAAGTTTAGCCAAATAACCTGGTGGACTGTAACAATATTTAGTAGTGACCTGCTTCTTTGTATTTTCTTGTAATGAGAATCATTAAACACATGGGGGAAGTATAAAAGTTGTCAGTAAACTAATATGTCCTTCTCTACAGAAAATCTCCTGGAGACCTCTTTCAAGCTCAAAAGTTTTATACGTCCATGTACCACCATGTGAGCTATCTGAATAGGAGAGATCTGCTAACTGAAGCTCACACAACTCTCTGAATATATGGGAGTCCATGAACAGCTCAACTTTTCTGCAGTGACAATTTATTATTCACTATTTATGCTTGTTAACCATAAGCTGATTCAGACCATACAAGGTTCAAGGAAACCTTGAAAACTACTGTAAAAATGCAATATTGTGAAAAACACTGCTGTGAGACTTTGGATAGCAGAAATGTATTGAAAGTGAAATTTAAAGAGTGACGTAATACATAAAACTTGGCAAATTAAACTGAACAGTTGCACAGAAATGTTTAGTTCATCTGTTTCCATACAATGAAATTCTCTGCTGTGATTTATCTGCCAGCGTATCCGCAAAACTGTAGCTCGAGTTTTGTCCTACTTTTGGTTTTAGCTAAAATGTCATATGAGGTGGAGAACAGAAGGAAATATTTTGTTTTGGATCATGTGTGCAGCTGCCTTGGCAGCAAGGGAACTTATGCCTGCAAAAAGAAACCTCTGTATATGGTTTATAGCAACGTTTTCTCTTTGGACTGAAGCATCAGCCTGACCTTTCAAGGCCAGGTTCTGGTATGTTTATTTTCCTTGTGTAGTATCTATCCAGGCTCCAACACTGAGCCCAGTGCAGATGCTGACGGTTACAACAAAGATGAAGCCGTGTTTATTCAGCCTAGGTATACTAAACCAAAGTTATCCCAGTCAATATTCTCAAGGGCAGTCATCACAGCTTCCCCTAAATTCACTACAGTTTATAAATGCTCAACATCTCCTGAAAATCCTCCCATATAAATTTAATTGCTGAAAGAGGCCTTTAGAAACGTAATGCTTAGTACTTAGAGTTGAAAAATTTGACAGTGAAATCTATTTTGATCCAGGACATTTGTTTAAGTTTTGAATTCCTGTAAGTCTGAAAATTTTCTCACACATAAGTTACCTTTTTTTTTTCTTTTTTTTTATATATATATTTTAATGTACACTGAAAAGCAAAACACAGCTGCTTGTATTTCCAGACATTAAATAATGCCCTGTCTACTTGGACTCAATTAAAAAAAAAGAAAAAAACAAAACAAAACAAACAAACAAACAAAAACCCACAAAAAACCTTTTTGATAGCTTTGGAGTTAATCCCTGTGTACTTCAAATCTAGAAACTAAATAATCAATTGTTTCAATGGATCTGCTGCTCACATTTTTTTTTCCAAAGGAAAAAGTGAATAGTTTCATTGTTTACTCACAAGAAACAAAAGGAGTTACAGTCTACTGAGTCATGCAGACTCCTTCCTTTGTAGTAAAAACTTTAACACAGTAGTGGGTAGAAGAAAACTGAGATTTAATTTCGATTTAATTTAAAAAAAAAAAAAAAGTCTGATTGGTCATCTCCATTGATTTGCTAAAACATCAAAAAGTACAAAACCAATTCAGTTACAAATGCTTTCTTGCTTGCCTGTATTAACGGAAAAGTATTCTGACGAGTGAGCACTAAATTTTCGACATCACTAACTTGATTTTTTGCTGTCCTCTAACTTTGTTCTGGGGGTTGGCATCCATTTTATGATACTTGAAGCCAAGACCAAGTAAAGTTCCCAGGTTGATTTCCCAAAGATCTGGATGTTTGTGAAATGCTGAGATGTCAGGGAATCCTGATTGCTGTGAAACGAGGCTGAGGTGAAGCAGTTATATAAAGGGCAGGTAAAGTTTTATTGTTGCAATTCACAGCTCTAACAGGCAACTCCAGACATAAAGCAAGAAGAAACATGAGCCAGTAACCCAACAAGTCTTAGAAAAACCGGTAGGTTTCAGAAAAGAGAGTTTGTTGAGAGGTCTTGTCTGGCTGACCCAGCTGATTTGGGAATGGGCTAAGTGAGATCTGGAGGAGGAGCAGAAAGACCCCTTGCCCAACTTTAAGGTCAGAACACTTAAATGGGCACATGGAGACATTTTATCTGCCTTGTGGGAATACAGCTTTTTAAAGCATTACATTTAAGCTTTTTCAAATCCTCCCTCAGAATTTTTAATTTATCATTATGGAGTTGAATAAACTTTCTAAACTCCTTGTCTTCCATAAGTACAAACAAAATTGTTCCCTTTTGTACTGCCATTAAATGGAGTTATTTTGGAAATCACCATACTCCTGAGATCTAAAATGTATAAATGTCACTTATGTGACAAAATAGATAAGTAAAATGTTTTTTTTTTCTAGTGCACACCTCTATATTCTCTTTTCCCAGTTGTAAGGGGGAATTATGATTTTTTTGTTTGTCTATTTTACATTCACTAGATGTTTGGGGAAGGTTTTTTTCTGTTTCTCCTGAGACACAATACTTGCAAAAACTGTGTTGTCTAAAGGATGAATTGAATAAGAAAAATTTCCCAAACCCTCATTCAGAAAAGCAAAAAATTCATTTCATCAGTAATCATGTTGATTGTTTTTCTGATATTCAACTTAAAACCTGCACTTTCTTGTTGGTTTATTTTTTGCAATTACTTCTATCAGTTTTCTTTTTCAGCTACTTTCAAATATTATCCTAGTGCTCTCTATGGTTATTATCAGTGAAAGGTAGAAGTTAAAAAATTATATTATTTTGTTCTTTCTTCTGAAAAAAAAAATGACTTAAAAACTAAGTGCCATTTATACCTTCTTGGTTTTGTCTAAACTGCTGAGCTGGTGAGGTTTGCAAGTCCAGCCTACAACCCTGGTCCCTTGGGTGTCAGGTTATTGGGGACACTGTTGCTCCTTTCTTCTGGTGTTTGCAATTGAGTTTGCTCCAGTGAAAATCAAGGCACATGGAAGAATAATTTGTGCTCAGATCTTATCCTGATGTACAGTCAGGACACAGCCAAAGTATGTGCCACATCAACAAGCCAGGAAGCTCAGCTGAATCACACTTGATTTAGATACACATAGTGAAAAGAGTAAATATGCTTAATGTATGGCTTTATGTAACATACAACTTCCCCAGTACCTGATAAAACTTGGCGTGATTACTTATTAATGTCTGTGACTAATACATCCTCCTAAGTACAGCAATTCTCTAGCAATGTCCCGAGGCTGATTAATATGGCAGTTATTCTCAATTGGTTGAAGGCTGCTTAGGTACCTCCTCCAGGGAATAAAATTAGGATACTGAAACCCCAGAGCTTTAATTAAAGCCAATGTCGAGAAAAAGGGAACCATAATCGGCTTCCCATCAGTCTACCACCATTCCTTCATTACCTCTGCTCTACCCACCTCTATGTAAAGATTCTGTCTTACTTTTTGCAAGCAATAAAATGCCTTTTCTGAGGGCAAGTGAGATCAAGCCGTGGAAGCTGTTTGTTAAGCACATAGTCTGCAGAGAAAAGTGCTAGTCTCTAATTTTTTATATTTTTGTGTCTCTCGTAAATGTGACACTTGGAAGCAGTACTCAGGGAAACCACATACTAAGTTCATGATCTTGAAACATAATTCCCTTTTACTGTAAACAGTCCCATGTGCTGACACTGAGAGAAAACTAAATGAGGTAAACCCTAAACAGATCTCTCCATCTGCCTCAGAGCATGCATTAAAAAAAGTCTAAAAGCAGTATATGACAAAAAATAAAGAAATCGTGCGATATGATAAGACACCATGATCATAATATCTATATCGTTTTAATTATGTAGATTAGACATTACATTCTAAACAGAGTACCGAGAAGCTTAGACATCTGAACATGTTTTTTCGTTCTTTCTTGCTTCAGTATTGCATGATCTAGTATAGGTTTGTGGTCTCCTTCACCTGCTAAACCTGGTATTAATAACAGGTTTGCCAGGTTAGTCTATCAGATGTCAAGGAGGTTTATTAACTGAAGTATTCACATCTTTTTAGCTTGAAACCATACACTTTGACAATAGAAAACTTTCAGGAGAAAGACAAGCTTAAACTTCTTCAGTAGTCTGAATGGCATGTTCATTCATTTTCCTTAAAAGCACAGTTTATCTGTGAGATGTTTTTCTCTCCCATTTTAGTCATACGTTGCAAAGGAAATTAATTTTTTCCTAACTGTATCACCTCTGCTTAGGCTAGTTTTTTTGCCATCTTAAGCTTATTGATATCAGGAAAACCTTGTTTTATCTAGTGAGGAGGCTGATTATTCCTACTATTTGTTTGAAGAGCATATTAGAGGCAGATGATGAAAAATACTGATTTCCTGATCAAGAGAAAAGGATGAACATTACTTTGGTGCTTCCCTGTGGAAATGCTGATATTTAGAGAGCTTTCTGTGTAATAAATGTAGGAGATACGGAAATCCCTTAGTAGAAAGAACATCAAAGCCTTTAAAATTGAAAAAGAAGCCTTCCTTTAATTGATCGTTCTGTGGCTACTCGCATCAGGGAAGCTATTTGTGCCTCTCCGTCTCTCATTTCTCCCTTTCTGCCAACAAAAGAATAAATGAATTAAGAGAAAGGATTTTTGGCAGAATATGGAAGGGTAGAGGCCCTTCTGGAAGTCTTTTCAGAAACCAGATAAGCAGAAATCCTGCAGGAATCTTGGTTTCCTAAAATGGATCAAAACTGTCATCTGATGTTAAACTCTGATTTAGTGTTTGCCATGAAGATGATTGAATAAATGGTTGCTACTGAGAAGACAATATCTTACTCAGTGAAAGTAAGGCAGTGATATCTGAGCTGCCACAGTCTTTTCCTATAAATAGCATAATTGACTGTTGGTTCTCACATGACTCCAAATGGCATTTTTACGTCAAAGTTGATTTTTAGTGGTGAGTTGTGGTTGCCAGATATATGTGGTATAGCCTGTCCTTTTATCTCTCCCTGTCTTTTCAAATGAATTTTTCTTGTTATACATTCTTTTCATTTTTTCACCCATTCATTTACTGGTGAGATCTCTCATTACTGTTCCATTTTTGTTGGTATTTTGCCTAGATTATTATAATATAGATACTAAACTCACTGTTTACATATAAGGGCCCTGTTTAAATGTAAGTTTTAAAATAATGCATTGCACAATTTACATATTTTTAAAAGAGCAAGGGAAAGACCTAGACACTAATATTACTGCTGATAAAATTGTATGTAGGCTGCTAGTGAAAAGCATTGCTGTGACAGCACTAAGTGTTTAGCTAAAAGCCCCCAAATTGTTTTGCTAATGTTCTTGCAATCCACAGGGGATCTCATATGCCAGACAATAATAGTTCCCCCTGTTGCTCTTCTTAATTATGGCTTCTCATATGAATATGCGCCCTAATCAGAAAAGCTTTTAGATAGATTAGATTGGATACTGATTATAACCAGAGAGACTGTAAGTTCCACGGAAGTTCTTCTTATTTATGCTCCTAGCACTGTTACTGGGCACAGACCTGCTGCATCTGTGGGGCTCTGGGTCTCCAGGGTTCCAGCATCTGCTGTATCAGCAGTTTTCAGTTTAAAAAACTACTAGCAGAGGTAGAAACAATCTCAACATGGATTAATCACCTGAGTAGGCGAGTCCGCTCCATATTCAGCTTCTTGGGTGTATTTTGCCACCTGTACCGATTTCCTTGCCATGGTTCATAATGCCAAACATTTTTGGCTTGAACACAACTCATATGTTCCATAGAAGTCTTGAGGTAGATTTTCTTTGTATCAAAAGACTGAGAATGATTTCTAATTCTCTTATTTTTCTTTGTGTACAATTTTCCTTGCCTCAGGAAGGATCATGTAACAACTTTGGTACAGGATATATTCTCCTAAATGATAGTATGTAGGGAAGATGTACAAACTCCAGAAAATTTTAAATATTATTAAAAACTGACATGGTGTTAATGCTTGCTGTAAGGGAAGATACAGCCTTCATGCAATAATGTCTCATCCCTTACAGCCGCTTAAAATTTGGAATTCTATATACAATTCTATATACAAGTCTCGAAACCATGTTTTGTAAGCAGATATCAAACAACATGCTCTGAATGCAGAACCATAGTTTCTTTAAAAAACAAAACAAAAAAACTTTTGTCATCCTAAAGAAACACTAATTCTGGAATCAAGATGAAAAATAAATACTGAAATATCAGTGAAATTTCTAAAGGAATACTGAAAAAGCTGTCTTTCAAAGGCAGGTGGGCAAATGAAAATGCACTCTCAGACCAATTTGTTACTATTATACATGTGGAGATTGTATAAACTGTCTAAAGAAGCAGCAGCTCTGTATTAAGATAAATGGGGGGAAAAAAATTATTTGTCCATGAAATGGTAGGCAGCAGAAAGGGTTCTTTGCCTTTCTGGTGATCAGATAGTTCTGAAGAAGGGCTAGACAGGCAATTGCAAGATTCCTCCTATCTTCTGAATAACAGAAAGCAGGAAGAAGGAGATTCTGGAAATACCTGAGATTAAGAATTTGGTACTTTTGAGGAACAGACCACTTTCAATGAGAAGAAGCAGCTGTGAAATCTGGAAGGTCTCCATCTCAGTCAAAGGAGAACCATGGTCCCTAGACAAAATTATTAGGAGGGTGTTAAATTATCAGAATGCAGAGAGAGTGAAAATGAGTTAAAATATAACAATTCCTCAACATGAAATCAAGATATCAAGAAGTAAATTAATCAAAGCACTGCAGGAAGTGAAAAGAAGAAATCCTGGATTGTCTATACTACCATAAAGAGCCTTGGCAGCAACAAAGAATATGTCATTGTTGGTCAAATATTAAGTAATTTTTAATAATACGATATCACTGACATTTTTGTGAAAGATTAGAGACATAAAATCACTTCTTCCAAACTATTTAAGGAGGATGGTTATAGATTGTGTTAAAAATGGTGCCATCTGGCTATGTCTTTACTAGTAAATTAAAGAATGCTGGCAGTTTTCTGTGCATTGGGACTTAATTGTCCATACCACTAAAAGCTTAGAACAAATCTAGCACTTTTTCAAACAATACTCTGGAACGTTATAGATTGGACGTTGGACAGAAATCACTTCATTTAGGCAGTTTGTCTGTGGTCATCATGTTTAAAGGGGAAGAGAAATTAATAATAAAAACATAGACACCCATGGATTGGGTGGGGGCAGGGAAAAAAGAGGCTTTTTTAAAATCTGAGTTTTATGCGATAAGGGTTTTGTTATCTTACTGATGAAATGCCAAAATTATAAATTCTTTTCATATGTTAAGTGTTATATCTGCGAATGACTCTTTGTTAGACTCATATTAATACACAAGGAAAAAGGATCAAAGAACTTGTGCTTATTTAAGAATGCAAGTTTGTGTAAAAACTGAATATTTTTTACAAATAACAGGATACACTGGCAGAGGCATTGCACCTGTACACTCATACGTATGTGATTTTTTTTTTTTTCAGTTAGTGGGAAGGATAGCTTTAAAAGAACTGTAAATAGTTATATGATAAATCAACTGGAAAACAATAAATTGAAAAGATGTGGATGGTAAGCGGGACAACTTCACGAATGTTTCATTATGTGTGCCAAGATCACAATCACAGGGTTAAGAAATCAGACTGCAATGATGAATGAAGAAAAACGAAAGTTGACAGGGTTTTTTAATTTCTGAAGGAGAACGACAAAAACAAAGGAAGATGATGTGAGTAATTATAAACCAAAATTGAATATAAACTGTAGAAAACTTAGCAGGGAAGCTAAAGGACAGAAGATACACACACGTCCATCAAAGTTAAGAACAACATGAAAAGTTTTTTTAACACTACAAGAAGAAAAAAAGCCATTAACTTGTGCTAGCGCAATACTTAGTAGAAAAAGGGTAGAATATAAAGTGTTAAAACAGAGGAATCAGCAAGGTTGCATGAATGTGTAATAAATATATCATTAGGGAGAAAAGGCTAGATAGAGTAATTTTAAGCAAATGATAATCAAACCCTTTCTACCCAATAAAAAATTCTCAAAAACACCCACAAGAGTTGAATACTTTTGAAATTACTGGGAACTGGATCTGAGAGTTTGGATCTAAGAGTTTCAAAAGAGCTCTCAAACATTGTCTTGGAGTACAGAGGAAGTTCAAGGTGCTTGGGATTCCGTGGTACAGAGAATAAAGGTAAAGTGTGCAAAGCAAGTGGAGACATTCATCTGAGTAATGATCACTCTGTGAAGAGGACTGTGCTCTGAGTTGGACCACAAATCCATTCTTGCTCTTGGATATACCACTTCTTCTGAAATAAATGTAAAGTCCAGATCTGGGGGCTGTATCTGTTGGTTTTCATCATCAAAATGGACTGAGGGGCTGCAGCCATAAAAATATGTCAATAAATATCCTGTCATAGCATCTTAAATTCTGGCAAAGTAGAAAAAAATGTTACTGTTAAAATACGTATGTATTGGGCAGCATGTCATTGTGCAGACCACAAGTCACTAATATAAATTGATTGGACCATTTAATAAGTTCAGGACAAGATGTATTTAAAGAGATTGAATACAAACAATTGATTTTGGAATAAGGGAAACCACATTTGGAGAACATATATGCTGAGGAGGCTGAGGAGACACTGAATCCTTTTTTTTTTTTTCAGGTTAGAAGTTAGAAGAAGGGGGAAAGTGACATGAGTTGTAGGTATGAGGGTTGTTATTAATGTTAATAAGGCCAATTAGATATTTAGGATCTGTGTAGACAGCAATATGAGTAGTAGTAGTAGTAATGGGCTTATATGAACACTGTTTGGCACTGGTATGATGATTCCTTGAATGCTGTGTCCAGTTCTGGTGTCCAAATTTCAAGAAAGATATGTTTCTCAGACTGAGAGTCCAATCAAATTCCTAAACAAGTGAAATAAAAGCCTTATAGTAAGAAAACAAGAGATCCACTTGAGTAATTAATAGGTAAGAATTGTGGTAATTCAGGCACAGTCTAAATGTTCCAGCAATACAATCTGAAATGTGATAACACGGTGTGACAGCCCGTTAACAAAGGTTTAATGACTGGAAGTAGAAGCTACACTAATTGTGTTGAGAGATGTGGCTTCTACAACAGTAAGTTTAACGAGTGTCTGACACCTCACTGAGTCAGTGGCAGCTTTTCCACATCTAGAAACTTTAGAACAGAATATGGGTGGTTTTATTTTTCTGCAATATTTTCTGTAATTGTACCAGTGCTTCAAACAGCTTATTTTTGGGGGATGTCAAATTAACATGTCATGAAGAGAGGAACTATAACCTCCTGTATAAGAGCTCCTAGTGGATTGCTGGGATTTAAAAAGACATATGAGCAAAAAACATCTCTTGCATCTTTGACTTTTGTCTTACTTTTATTCTTTCTCCAAGCATTTGCTATTGACCATTGTCATAAACAGGACACTGAGCTAGATAAATGGCTCATCCAACCCAATATAGTTGTTCTTATGTTCTTACTATAGTGCTCCTTTCTGCCTTGAATTCCTGCGAATGTCAACAGAGATTAAATAGATTCCATTACAGGTAATTGTTGTCTTCTGCAGGCTTGAGTAGATAAAATAGTGCCAGCTACTCAGGAAATTGCATAGCTCTTTTAATAGCTGGATCTGTAATTATGTAGTGATGCCAGACTACCACAGGAACAACTAATGGAGGCAACTATGTGACACCACACAGACTACAGACCTATACTTCAACTGAAGTATATTAGTCTGGTTAACTACCTAGGGCTCTGTCGAGCCGAATAAGGTATAGCACCTGTATGCTTCAATTAATGCAGATTTCATCAAGACTTTAATAATTTACTCCTTTCTAGGATTCTCACACCTGATCTCAAGAGTGTGAGGTATTGTAGTCTTATGTGCAATCTATTATATATGAGTGTTACAAAGCTTGATAAATATGAAGCTGCCTCTTACAAAAATGGCATTTTTCCAGTGGCAGAGATTACTTTAGAAGACATTCTGAGCTTTTCAGTAAATTGGTTGCAAATCATTTTGATGTTTAGAGTGCTGGGTGTGTGGATAATGACAGGTTCTGACAACGCAGAAAGTGGTGTGGCATTATCAGTAGCCATGGAAATGGTCCTGAAAAGGAATCCTACAGTACTTTAATGTAAAAAGTGCCATAGAAACTTTCATAATCTGTTCACAGATGGCTTATAAACAGAGAGAGTTGAAATCAGCTGAAAAAAGCTATTCAGTAGGAAATATACACACATACACCTCTTGCCTGAAAGTATATCCAGGTGTTCTGTCAGCCAAACAACAGACACATTTTGAAAAGAAAACAGAGTAGCAGTGTTTCCGAACTGAACTGCAGAAAATTCCTAGAGAGCAAATGTGGTTCAATTCAAGGGTTTGAGTCCCAGGAGGGGATCCAAATTAGGGTGGGCCACCTGGTTATCTTTTCTTAACATCCATGCATCCAGAGGACAGCAACGCAATCTTAAATTAATCCCCTGGACCAGTGGATAGTTGTCTGACCTGCATTTCATATGCACGCAGCAGTAATCTTCCATATTTTCCAGCAAACTCCTATGTGTAAAGTGAAGCTTATGCTGGACAACATAACTTTTTAAACACAATCCCAACAGAGTAATATAGCTATTGTCCCCATGTTCTTGTGAGAGATGTCTACTCTATGGCACCATTCTGTACGATGCTTAATTCCCCACCAATCAGGAAAAAATTTCTAATCCCCCCATCCAGCATCTGGACAATCAAAAATTTTCCAAATTTGAAGACAATATTCAGGCTACGATAATTCCAGATGTATACATTTTATTGGATGGCATACATGGCCAATCAAATAATTTTATAAAAATGACTGATGAAAAACATGATAGCACTTTGTGAAGCTGCCGGGTGAGAAAGTATGGTTACTGTGTGGAGATCCTGCTGGCACCCATGTTCTCTGAGCTGCTGTGTATCCACAGCTGACCCATGCACTGTCAGGATCACACTTGTGCCAGGAGCCATCTCCTTGGCACTTACTCACTCATGAGACACACATTTGCACCCATCGCAGGAGCTTCTTCCCATCAGTGGACCAGCTGATACCAGCATCCTCACTATACTTGCTGATTGAGGAAGAAACCAAACATCAATACACATTTTGGAATGGAAGAGCCTGAAAAGGATGCCTGCCCACTGATGTATATGAAACTGCTCTTCATTAGGGAACGAGGGTATATAGTACCTGTCAGTTCATTTTGGAATATCGTCTCTCACTAGAGGAAAATAAAGATGAAAATTCTTTACGTGTCTTTGTGTATATATGTGGGGGTTTATGGTAAATATTAGGTACAAAATCGAAATCAAAATTAGAAAATCAGAAAAAAATCATCAGTATGTTATATCTGTGAAGTAAGCCTGGTTTTAGCCATTATTTAAGGTTCTTCTGATGGTCACCTCCCTCAGTTATCAAAGTTGAGGGCTTACCACCAGTGCAATTGTGCCTTCTGACTTTTCTAAGAACCAATTTTTTGGGTACTGCCCTCTAATTACACCCCAAATTCATTCAATAACTGTTGTGTCAAAGCTCACTCTTCAACTCACTCTTATATCCTTTAGCTTCACCTTTCTAAGCTCTCATATTATATTTTTCATGTTGTACCTCAATGAAATATAATTAAAGCATACTAGATATTAATGGAAAAAATATGATGAATACATAGATATGCAGATTTCTTATCTCTGTGTTATCTTTCCTTCACAACCTTCAAGTGCAAGTGCACTTGAAAAGTCTCCTCAGCTTTGTGTTGCAGCTTTCATATTTCCACAGGAAACTTCAATTAACTTCTTTAACATAGTTGTGTTCTTGCTTATTGGAACCACCTAAAACTGCTGGGTTTAGTTCTTTGTTACATGCTTCATGAATTACATACCAGTAGAATAGTACCAATATCTTACTAATTTCTATATCCCTCAACTGTTTCTGTCTTTTCAAGGTAAAACGTGACATTAATACAACAGGAAAGGAATATGAGAAAGGTGAGTTTATACAGCTTAACAGCAGTATTCTTAACATTGCAAGTTTTAGGAAGCCACTTCTGACTTTTAACTGCACAAACCACATAAGAATCTGATTTTTATGACTGTGGATGTCTTCAAATATGCTAAATTATCCCTTTTTCAGGTTTAGAAAGAAAGAGGAAGGAATTTGAAAAAGGAAATAAATCCACTGATAATTTAATAACTATATTTTTTGATAGGCCCAGTAGGGGTACTATTTCTCTAGACACATACTTACAGCACATAACAGGGAATATTTAAGTAATACTGAATGTCCTTTCCACCAAGACTGTAGCTGTGCACTGCAATTTCCCCAGGAGCAAAGACATCTTCAGAGGTTTCTGCTCACACCCTCCTTCCCATTGAGGAGGCTGTACCTCTCCACCTCTGCATTTCGATTTGCTGCCTAAAGGATGGTCTGTAAATCAGATCAGTGAAATATCCTGAGTTAAACCAAGCATTTTTGGAGCTGGCTCTACAAGTTAGATTCCTCATTTAGCCTATGGCACAACCCAACACAGTCACATCAGTGCAACTGAGATCAGTGAATTACAGCAAACAGGCTGGAAAGAAGCAGCAGGAAAAGAGGAAGGAACTGTCTTAGTACAACTTTTATTCCTGATGGAAATATGTGACAGAATGGCTTCCCTGTCCCAGGCGTTTCAGGTTGTAAACAGCCCAGCAGTGCTGACAGCATGTGCTATACCCATGCTCAGAACATCAATTCTTGGTTCTCAGAAATGCAGTAACATTTCGTTTCTGTACACACTCATGCAGCTATCACAGCTGCACTAAAAGGTAAAGCAGGTGGGGGTTTTTTTTCAGTGCTTATGTTTTTGTTTGTTTGTTTCTTTGTTTTCAAAATATATAGTAGAATTAACTGAGACGCTAATTTGACTTGTTGAGAAAAAGAAGCTTTGTTCCATCTTTTGAAAAGCAGCACTGAAGCTTTCATTCATCTGCTTTTCATCCACTTTTCTTTCCTGACCTCCTTGCTGCTTCCTGCCACACAACGCAATATGATTATTAAAGTATTTAAGGTAATGACAACTATATTAAGAACATCTCACTTTGGAAAAAAAAAAATAAACATTTTTCTGTGTGTAGGCAAAAAAGGAACAGAAGTTTCCTTGAATTATGAAGACCACACACACACACAAGGGAAAAGCCACATGTTCTCTGAAAATTATCTGATTGAGCCACAGCTGGCAAGTCACATATCTGCAACACTCAGAGAGCCTATGATGGCATTTCTTGTTCTCCACCCCCACACAGTTTTTCAGCCAGATTGCTAAAACATCTTACAGGATTCTGAACACTATGGCAAAAGATATGTACTTAGATGTCAATGTTGATATGCTAGTCCACCACAGCTTTCTATGTGTACTCCACAGAGGAACAAGGAGATGCTTCTTCAGAAACAGAGCTGGACAAATTACGATCCTAATGTGTACAATTTAAAACTCTCTTTGGCAAAGCCCTTTTTCCCTTTGTGTCAAAGACTCAAGGGAAACTGAACATCTAATGTAGAAACAGTCATTACCTTACTAAAGATAGACCTTGTTCCAGGAGTGCACATAGACATGCAGTTAATTTTAAACAGTTATCCACCAAAGCATTTTAAATGCATTAAAGTATTCCTGAGCAACTTGTTAGGTTGTGGCCAGTGAACCCAATTCAAGTACTAATAATCTTGCAGGTTATTTTGTTTGGGCACCCAACCGGCTTTGGGAAATGTGTCAGTAACATAGACTTCTGCTTCCCCATGTTTAGCTTGAAAACATGGTTGTAATGTCTGATCTCAGGCCAACAGAAGTTGATGGGAAGTTTATACTTCGAAGTCGACTACTTATGGAACAGCTCTTATACTTCTTGCCCAGCTACGGGCCAACAAAATGGTCAAGGAATGTAGGACAGCCTTCAAAAACATTATAAAGGAAACAACAAAAAGGAATGAATTCGAAGTACAGAGAGAAAAAAATCTGAGAGTTTGGGAAAACGACTTTCAAGTTAAAATATTGTGCCACATATCTGACTCTGTGAAGTTTATAACTCTTTACTACTGTATTAAGAATAGTTGGGATGGAGACTAATCAGAACCAGTGTTGAATTGACACTAGGAAAAATCAGGTCAGACATTTAATATTATTAACCAAGGTGGATATGGATTACTATTCCTCTGTAATAGAATATCTCTCCACTGTGAAATGGCTGATCATGAAATTTTAGGAGATGAACAAGTCATGTGAAAAATTTGAAAAATACTTATTTGAAAAGGAAAAAAAGTCAGAGATTTTCCATTATTAATACTTCATATCCTTATATTTGTTACATGCTCTGTCACACACAGATGTAACTCAAGGCACAAACCACCTTTTTGTATAATGCAATATAATGAGTCTTTAAAGTAAGAATCAATCTGTTTGGATAGGAGGTAGCAGATGTGTATTCACTAAGATGAAAGGGACTTTTCTCTTGTCACTGCATAGAAGATTTATGCTTATAATTCCTCCTAGAGGATGGAGAAGAAATATTCATGAACAGAAGGCACAATGTAGTATGATCTAATGGAACAATCTAATACTGAAATCCACGTATTCCCGTGCTCATCCAGGTATTGCTGTAAGGTTTTGAGAATTTTTTTTTTTCCATTTCTGTACCTCAGTCTTCTCGACTGTAAATCCTATGTACTCCAATGTTTTTATGGGGAAGGCTAATTAAATTTCAATATACAAAATGTATGACATTAAAAGCTAATAAATAGCATTTTATTCTTACAGTAACCTGGGATTCAGACTGCCAAAGAAGGAATATGGAATATACATGGAGTATGCTGAGTGCATACAGGCATCCTGATGTGTGTGTAATAATTCATATTTAGGATTATTATAGTGGATGGTTTCACCCACTTCTTATTCATTGTAAGATCTATAAGTGAATTTATAATAAAAATAATAAATTAATAATATCAGTATGAAAAATAAAAGAAAAACCACTTCAGTGACTGCTTCTTTCCTTATGCACACATCCATTGTATGCAAGGTAGTGATACAGCAGCAGATTTGTCTTTATTTCCTACTTATGTTTTAGAGGCTTTCTGTGAAAGACAAGATATTAGATCATACACCTTGTGTTCAAAGCAGGGCTGAATCTCATTTCAAGGAGAGTTAAATCTAACCAAAAGGCTTTCTAACCCTTAGGACTCTAAAGTACTCTAAGATGAGGCGCTTTCCCTTTAGTGGCTCTTCAGCTCGCATGGAATAACTCACCTTCTGCTGGAAGTTCTGCATTTGGTTTCAGTGAGGCCAGGATTTCAACTCAGTGTCTAAGTCATTACTGAAGATAAGACTTTGGATGGAAAGTCACTTATACGGTTTTAATATATGGATATGTAGTATTTTGCAAAAAAATTGCTCCTTTCACTCATCTTTCAGCAGCAAAATGAGACACAAGCAGAATCTGAACTGAATTATCTCTTGTACTTAAACCAAAGAAAAAACTGACATTTTACAAACGTTTACATATTTAGAATATAAAAAAAAATGGGACAACAAATGCCAGATCAATATCTTTGATTTAGATCTTTTGACAAGTAATTCCCTTCTCTTAACTCTTTGTTTCAACTTTCCCCCACTTCTCCTACCATATTTTAGAATTTGAAATTAAAAGCATAAATTATATGTTGTAGCTTGAAGGAAAAAAAAAAAAAGATTCTGTGTCTGAATGTTCTTTTAGAACCACAGCCAGCCAAAACTAATTCAGCACAGTCTCGCTGAAGTGCTTGGAGCAGTCTGTCTAAACAGCACAGACCTTCTTAATTTACCAAACACTCACACTGCCTCCAATTAGCATGAAAGTGGCAGTGTCATTGAAGAAAAAAGTAACTTGACTCTTTCAAGCAGCAGTTGAGAGAGAGTATGAAAACTTGCACAGATCAGGCTTTCAGACTCAGGTCAGTTCTGCACCTTTGACCTTCTTGAAGGCCTTAACAAAACACTGGTGGGAACAGGAAATCTTCCCTGTTTCTATAGCTGCTGGATATTGTACTCTGCATCTGCCCTTGCGGAGACCTGGCTTTTAGTACATATCAAAGTCACAAGCCAGATCATTCCAGTGGACTAACTCCTTGCAGTCCATTTTGGGTCATGGCCCTGAGCAATCCAGAGGACATTTGAACTCTCCCATGATCTGCTTGAGCCATTGTTCACTCTTTAAAAATGGACAGTGGCAGAGATTGCATAGGAATGAGCAGGAAAACTTCTTGTGTGCAGCCATAAAACGCTCTGTATGACAGAGATCCTTAGCAGGAGGAGACTCTCTGGATTGGTATTAACAGTCTGGGTTTTGCTCACATGTGTGATTCCCGTTTCACACTTCTAAGGAAAATCTATGCATACGGACTTTCAATTTGAGATCTAGGGTGCTGGAACGTGGTACTAACGCATAGACAAGTGGTGCTGGAACGATGATTCCTTGTGCTTGTCAGTTATAGCTACAGCCATAACGATGCATTGGATGAGTCAGCAAAGAAAGAGTATTCAAATATAGAATTAGAGCCTGTAGCATAAGTTAACTGCACCAGCAGGAAAAAGTAAGGTTCCATTTTCTAACTTTGCTGTACTTGACTTTGCAACATTAATAATATTATTTTGTTTGGAATACAAAAAATAACTATGGCATATTATTTTCTGCAAGCTATGTAAACAAATTTGTCATAAACAGTCACTTTATATTTGTAATCTATCTGATTAATGGTTTCTTAGGCCACCAGTGTATGAAAATCAAAGTAAAGATATTTTGTTCTTAAATTATGCCTATTCTGCAGCATGAAGTCATCTCAGATGGCCCACTCAAGTTATTAAATGTGTGAAACAAAAAGTATGTAGAAAAAAATATGAAATTTTTTTTGCATATTCAGAATTGTTTTACCTAAGTGTGAGATAAAAAGTTCATTGGTATTTATTTAATCTGATTTGATTTCCCCGCTACTAGATCTAATTTTATATAAATGGAAAAGAGTAAATAGATCTCAGAGATCTAAAACCTAAAAATATTACTAAAGGAACCTGAAATGTGTATGGATAACCACATTAGTCTTAAATAATATGTTTTTTAAGAATGGTGGTGTACTTAAACATAAGTGCTGAAAGACTAGAGTCCCTATTATTTTACCAGGTATTTCACAGTCCGTTTTTTTTTTTTTTTTTAAATTGAATTTGCTTTCAAATACCTAAATAGTTGAAGAAAATTGCATCTATCAGGGAAGCTGCAAAAAATAGATATTCTATGGTGATGATAATGCATAAAAAAAATGAGGGCAAATTATTTTGTATTTCATCGATGTACTTGAGGGGAATTCTATCAACAGACATCTCTGTGCTTTAGCAGATGCTTATACTTCCTCTCTCATATGTTCCCATGGAAGTTTTAGGCTGGAATGAAAATGGAGAGGAGAAAGGATGTAATTTAAATCTTCACAAGAGAGTCAATTTAAAATATTGAAAGTTCACAAATCAATAGTATTAAAACAGTTATTGAATTTAAATATTAATAAGATGGGAGGAATTGATGGACTAGAACCAAAGCTACTTAAAGTGGAGCATATTATATAGCTAAACCATTAGCGGAAACATGAAATCTAATTTTCTTTCAACTAATATACCTACAAATTGGAAATACACTGTTGTGATTGTGATTCATAAAAGTGGGCACTAATGTCTCTCTTCCATTACACTTAACTCAGTGAGTGCCATGTACAGCTTATCTCTTCTTTTTGACACTGTGGTAAACTTCAATAGTAGGCACAAAAGAACCTCTGAATAATCTACTATCTATGAATTACATATCTTGAAAACATACACAAAAATTAAATGAGGGGCCTGACCCTGTACTGCTGAAATCAAGTTGGCTATAAACTACCCAGTGAAATTCCTTTGACTTTTCTGTCACATCACTAGCCATGTTACTATGCCAGAAAATATTTCATCTCATTATTTCCTTCAGTAGAATTGAAAAGGCTTCATGTCATTGCACTATGCCACTGAAGGACATTATTTCATTACAATTTGTGTGGGGGAGGACTTAAATTTTTCCTGTGACAATGAAATTGATAAGAAGGTGCATATCAGATGTACTATGAGCATATATTTTCTATAATCTGGTTCCATTATTTTGGATTCCTTAGGGATTTGGGGGTTTTTGTTTTGCTTTTGATTTTCTCCAAAGAACAAACAAGAGAATACCGTTTCACCTCTTTCAGGGCAGTATCATACACTGAGACTTATTTTTCAGCACACAACCGAAAAATAGTTTTGTATAACACGGAACAGGCCAATGTCTATTAGGAGCTCATTTTAGGACACGAAAGAGTGCATTATGACTGTGTACTGGCATATGGTAAATAGCTCTCAAGAATATGTAAGAAGTTTTAGTATTTATTGACCATTAAAACATATTGTTGTAGACTGTACTCTTAACCTGGAATATGCAGTAAAATTTTCACTGAGAGCTGCTGTACAGTATTTATTCTGCCTGATCTTGCAGTAATTCTTTCCATTTATGAGGACACATGCAGTGAAACAGTTACCTGAGCATTTGAATCTCTGGCCTGTTAATGTTTGTCACTCCTGAAGTCTTTCACAACCTTACTTCACATCTGGATGAGGAAAACATACTTACCTCAGAATGAGTCACTCATCCACATGCAGGATGTCATAAAATTGCTTGTCTGCTTTTTTTCTGTTGTTCTGTTATTTGCTTCCCTCTCAATAGGTTAATTTGTGTTGTAGGATCTACAGGCCATGAGCAAAATAATGCGTGAAACACTGCGATGGGCTCCTGCCCATTGCTTCCCATGGATCAGAGAAACATTTGTCTCCTTTGAGCATGTACACGAGATCACAATCTCACCTGAAATGGTATAGTGCTATACTTACCCACAGCGGCATAGCCAGGGGTGCCTTCCTGTTAGAGCAGAGTTAAACCAGCTCGTGAGCATCAAAGTGGCGGATTGACTTTGCTCGGTACAGAAACTGGCTAGTGTTTGGCTTTGTCATTCTTTGAAGCCCGAGGTCTGGTGAAAGGCTTTGATGAAGTTTACACCAAACATGGAATCTACACTAAAGTGCTGGATATTCAATTCTTCTTTTTTCCATTAGATTACACATAGTTCCTCATGTCTGGCAGAAGCACAGACTAATACCAAGCAAGGACAGCCATGTTAAAAGCTGCATTGGCTGACTGATCCAAAACTGTGAACTTTTCCTTTTTCTGTGTACTTAAATATTTCTGTGATAATTTCTCTTTATTTTTCCATCATGACTCATAAAGTCTTGTTTTTATTTGTTATCTGAAGACACAAACCAGCATGCCTAAATCAATGTTCTTTACATTTTGCTACTTTTTGCATTGTAAAACTTAGACAAGTTTTTCTCATTAATGCTTTTGATATTTGCATCATCATCAGATTTTTTTAATTGTTATTATGGGTGCATGTTTGAGTCTTAACATATGGAAGGAGATAAGGGAAAAAAAAGTGTGAAGCAATGAACGCTTATATCCAAAACACAGAGTCAGAATGAATATTGCTATCATTTGGCTATGCAATAACGCAGCAGATGACATGATTAATATTAATCAGCTAACAACCAGAACAACCTACACTCATAAATAAACCACTTTGAAAGATAAATGAAAAGAAGTAAACACACAGACTATGATGGATTTGTGCTCATCAGAAAACTAGAATAGATGGAACATTTTCAGAAGGTAATAGTAGGGGGGAAAGTAAAAAGAAAGTTAAGTTAGAAGACTGGAAAATCATCCAGAGTGTCCATTAATCTGGACAGTGGTCCAAAAAAATCACTTACGTTTCAATTTTAAAAGTACTGTTCATTGTTGGACCGAAAAGGCCACTTGTGGCTCCTGCAAATCCATCAGTCATTGTTGAAGAATTAATTTATAAAGGCTGCCTGGAATGGTGATTCCAAAACTGAGGCTCAGTTAAGCAGTCACTTGGGTGGGGTAGCAAATGTGCTTCAACCTTACAAGGTCCATTTACACCACTGAATAATCTGGTCTGTTGTCTTTAATAGATAGCTGGAGATAATAAGAGATCTGAAAATACCATTAGGTGTGCATCACGGGAAAGAAAACATGACATTTTTACGTTCTGACACACTTCAGAAACAGGAATGACAAAAGCAGAAACAAAAGGGGGCAGGGAGAAAATAATAAGTCTGAGTAGATAATAGTTAATGCGTTTTTTTTCTCCCTGAACTTCTCTTATTGTACAATGTGGTGGGTTGACCTTGGCAGGACATCAGGTGCCAATCAGACTATTTATCACTCCCCTCCTCAGCAGGACAGAGTGGGAAGAAAATAAGATGGAAAAAAACCTCATGGGTCAAGATAAAGGCAGTTTAATAATGCAAAAGCAAAGGCTGTGTGTGGAAGCAAAGGAAAACAAAAAGATCTATTTTCTACTTCCCGTCAGCAGGTGATGTCCAGTCACTTCCCAGGAAACAGGGCTATAGTACAAGGAGCAATTGCTTCAGAAGACAAATGTAATAATGAATGTTCTCCCCTGCACACACCCCACCCTACATCTCCCCCCCACCCTCTTTGCCCTTAGCTCTTATTGCTGGGCAGATGTCATATGGCATAGAATATCCATTTGGTCAGCTCAGGTCAGCTGTCCTGGCTATGTCCCCTCCCAATATCTTGCTTAGCCTCAGCCTACCGGTGAGGGGAGAACGACAGAGACACGGCCTTGATGCTGTGGGAGCACTGCTCAGCAGTAGCCAAAACACTGGCATGCCATCAACACTTTTCTAGCTACCAGTACAAAACACAGCACTCTGAAGGCTGCTATGGGGGAAATTAAGTCCATCTAACCCACAGCCAATACATACACCATAGATCTTTTGTGCTTTATGTATGGATGATTCCCTAAACTTTAGATGTTTGTTATGTTCCTTTCAAAAAGCATCGTGAAAAAATGCTGTTTTTTCTACCCTGTGGAACCCACTGAGTTGGAAGCCGTGTAACTTTAAAGTGGATGCTGTGGACAGCATCCGTTGTTTAAAGAGGAATCAAATCCTGGGAACGGAATAAACCTCTTGTTGTCCAGCTATGTCAGTCAAGAAAGGAGCATGATTTACACATCCTGGTTTAGTCTCGAGTTAAGGTCTTGTATTTAGTCTCTTCAGTGACAGACACGCCTCATTTCTTAGGATAAAATACTGTGGCAAGAGAGTCTGAGCATTTGTAATTTACAAGCATGGTGATAATTTAAGGCTTAAATATCAAAGGACAGATCAACAAACAGAAAATATAAGCAAACAAGCTCAGCCTAGCCATGGTTGTCTGAGCCAGATAATGACAGCACTGTGAGGATGGGGAGCGATTCCTCTGGAGAGAAAGTGCAGGCACACGAGTAGCAGCTGTAGCTTGGTTGTGGCTCTTGGGATTTGCACTAGGCAGAATGTCACACACACACACACGCACACAGATACACAGAAAGAGCCCTGCTACAGCAGAAGACAGGTCTCTGCTAATATGGCCCTCTGGGTCCAGCTGTATCAGCCTTGTTATATAACTGATTAAATGGGGCCACATATTAATTGCATCTCTCACGTGTCTAACATCATCCATGGAAATGCGGCTGCTACAGTGAGTATGAACGCATGTGTTAGTACCAACAGCAAAGATCTCACCAGCCAGTATGAGAATCACCAGACTGAAGTAACTATAGGATAAGGTCTTATTTACTTGAGCAGTGGAAGCTCGTACTTTTAATGTCTCGAGTCTTTGGTGCAACCCACATGACAACTCACATGACAGTCATGCCATATGAGTCAGACAGGCAAGAGTACGCCTCTGGTAGCCGAATGATTTTAATTGCAGTAGAGAATCTGTAATGAGCCCTGATGATCTTTGCTGTTTTGTCTGTAGCAGAGTGATTAGTGACATAGGTAGGGTTAGATGATGCAGCCAAAAGTAATTAATTTTGTTTTGCCAGTTCTGGGGAATTTTAACCTTAACATCAGAGAGAATGCCTGTGTCACTGCTGATGCATGCGATGGTAATGACGGGTAAAGAAAAGCTGGGAGGAGGGAAGGAATTAATGACAAAATCAGTGTTACAGAAAACCAGATCAGACGGACTGTAGGCATTTGTCCTGTTTATCTTACTTCAGAGTATTGATTATTTGCAATCAGCAAGACAAAAACTGCTGAAGGAGAAAGTCAGTTGAATAGGGAATAGGTTATTTATCATGTTAGTAAAGAATTCTTCTATTTACTTTTTCAGCTTTCCATTATTATAGCAACTTTCCTTTTTGTTTATAAGAGGCTGAAGACTTCTGCATTGCAGTATAATTGGTTCTGGCTGCTAGCCATCTGACAAAGTTAATTATTGATTGTCTGTGCATTGGTCCTGTGAGAGAATTCAATGTCTATACAAATTAATTGGAGGCAACTGTATCATAAAATAGTCAGAATAAACCCTAAACAGAAATGTGATAGATTATTGGCTTTTTGAGGGAAAAGGCAAAGTATAGTACTAACTGTTATTCATGAATGACAAGACTTCTCCATTGCTGAACTCAATTCAAATCAAAGGTACAAGCATTAAGTGAATTCACAGATGAGTCTGAAGAATACTAATTATTTTCAAACCTATCCCACTTCAAGTGGATTATTTCAGGTTTTGAAGAATGGGATTATTGTATTCCTGATATTTAATTTCAAACACATTCTTCCTTTTACATTTTGAAATAAACATATTTTTATATATTTTTAACCATGGAATTTATGTCTTCCGATAAAAAAATTTACTTTCTATCTGCAATCTCACGAAATTCAAGAAGCTCCTGTTTGTGCAGTTCATAAACACTGAACATTTAGAAGGAGCAAGTTAACACCTCACTAAAAAACAGCCAAGCAGAGTTCCCGTGAAAGCAAATGAAAACTTAGAATCATAGAATCATTTGAAAAGACCTTTGAAGTCCTCAAGTCCAACTGTTAAGCAAGTCCACCACTAAACTATGCCCTAACTTCCATAGGTTGAAAAATATTATCAGATGCAGATATTGCCGTATTAGCATACACAAGCACAGACGTAAATACTTGTTTGACTAATCTTTAATTAAAAACATTTCAAAATATTATTTTTTTCTGCGTCAGTTTACCCATGGTGAATCACAAGACAGAAGTTAAGTAATAGAGACAGACCCTTAGCCTTGGTGGCAAAGTAAACTTCAAAGAGGTGGAGAAATCCCTGTTCAGCAAGGCCTGTTGACACATCGTTTTACTTTGCCTGCAGAAGTTTCTGTTCTCACTCCCCCACTTTACACATAGGTTACTGCCTCTGAAAACCAACAACTCATCTGAACCTTCCCCACCAAGCTTCACTTCAAATGAAGCTGGGAAGTATAAAATGTTGGTCTTTATTAGGCATTTTCTTTGGGGCTGAAAGCCATTATGGAGTGTTCACAAGAGCATCTCAGCTGACAAGAAAGCAGCACAGGCAACTGGAGACAGGCTGGAACAAAACAGTATTTTTTTGCCTGCACAGCTGCAGTCAGAGGGGGATGTGCGAACAAGCCTTAAGGCTCCACAGCTCCTTCCTGGTCTTCTCCTGCTAATGCAGATAGTTACTATTACACAAGAGAAGCAGTGGGTGAGAAGGTGGTAATGTGTCTAGCAGGACATGCTTTGATCCTCCCTCTTCCTGATTCCCATGAAATCCTTTAGTTCTCACTGAGCAGGGACTTTATGCTAGATCCACTGTGCAGAGATCATCCAACAGTTCAGAAGTCAAGGCAGAGTTTTTGAACTACCTATGGAAAAGCTATAAACTTAAGAAAGTATTTTCTCGTTGAAAATTCATCTTCATGAGTTTCTCACAGATACTCCAATACTGCTGTTCTTCAGCTCGGAGAAATGTGTCAGGGTTACAGGTAAAACCTTGAAAACATGACCTTAAAGCTTTGAAATTAGATACTTAAGAGAAATCACCACAGCTAATTACTTTATATTTGCGTCTTCATCTCTCCTCCCACTTTTGAAATGACCTTGTAATTTTGCGCTGATAGCAGCTGTGATATTTCAAAGTTTAGGGTTTGACAAACTGGCCCAACTACTTAAATTTTCTGTCTTAGTTTTATCTCAAACTAGATTCTTGACACAGCAAATCCCCAACATGCACATTATGTTGAATAGCAGTAATTTCTTTCAAAGAAAAAAGCATAAAAACTACCTCTGGTCTCAATTTGTGTCTGTCTGGGTATTCTTAGTGAAATTAGTGAAATTGAACTGAGATAAAATAAGAAGAAAATCAGCTCTTCTGAATAAATGTAATAAAATCCACTGCATGTAAAACTGTTGGTAGCTCTCAGGATGGTAGCTGGGATGCCTGGGGAGAGATTAAACATGTTGAGTAGTGTTCAGATATTCATTTATATTATAAATGTACAAGTTTCTCTTTCCACCACTATAAATCTTATTTTTCACGTTTGGTTTTACTAGGAACTTCACATGCTAGTTTTGACTATATCATATGCTGCAGTACAGAAAAAACAAAGCAAGTAATTTCATTCTATAAAATACACAGCTAGCTAAAAATCAGGAAATTACAGAAATATCATTGAACTAGTTTTGGTGTGAGTATTTTGTTGTTTGGTTTGATTTGGAGTATGGATAAGTTGAAATGTTTAGCTGGCTGTAGGCACTGAAATCTTTGAACTTCTGCCATTGCTGCAATCAGGTCACTGTTTCACCAACATAATTTTGTAAAAGAATTTGTAATCACACTGAGCAGAGTGATTAAGTCATATTTGTATTTTTTTGTATATTTTCGACTCAGGTTTTGTGTTTTGTTTTTTTTTTTTTAAGGACAATCTTGAAAGATCAGCTGTTAAGCATACTTTACAGGCTTTCTAGTCAAACTGGGTGGTTTAACATTGTATTCAAATACGATCTCATATGACAGATGAAAATCCAAGGAAGACTAAAAACAGGCTAGAAATGCTTTTTAGAGGGTAAGCACAAGCTTTTAGTATGTATGTTTCTTAATGCCCATTAAAAATCTAAATTTTGTAATGTGGCATTTACCTTCAGCAGCTCCAATGCTGCTTTAACATGGATAGCTCAGCCCAATTATCTAAATATCTCAAGCTACCTATACTCCTACTTAAATGTACCCTGTGGTATCTGAGATGTCTGTGCAGAGATTGAATTTAAGAAAAAGATTCACAAGAGATTTGTGAGCCTCTGGACTAGAAGCTGAGGTGTGAAGAAATACTGAGGTGCCTGAGTGCCTCATCCAGGTTTGAGAGTTGTTAACAAATTTACTGTCAAGCAGAAGATTTTAAAAATTAACTTTCAGTTCAAAGTACATGTAGCTGTACATGGACCTGAATCTCATTTCTTACTAATTTTTTTGCTTTATAACTCCAAAGAAATCAGAATTGCACTGTGGTTACACAGTGGAAGTGGGATTAGTCTCACAATTTCTGACAAGAGATATAGCAAGACAACGTAGGAAAAAAATATCTCTAGCATACTGTCCTAGACCAAAAGAGTGTGTGTAAAGCTAACTATTATACAAACAAGCTGACTCCTTTATTAAAGAATATTTTTTTTAAATGTCTAACCTTATTCAAGCTCTTAAAAAAAAATTCAGAAAATTTTGTAGAATAAAGGCAAGTAATTTATTCCTGCTGTCGAGACATCCAACTCAGTTGTCTGAGAAGAAAGTTAGACTGAAATAGCACTGCTTTAGGATGTTTAAAGATCCTGAGAGGTACCTGCCAAGCATATTATTATATAAATGAACTTTCTACGAAGAAGCAACGTTCGCTTCAATTAGGTAAAACATTTGATAACACAATGGTTGTGTTCCTGACTGGGAAGTTCATAGAGCATTCTCAATTAATAGAGGAGTAAGCCTTGTCCTCTGTAGCTCCTTTCCACCCAATGTGACTGTTCCCTTGAGCTTTGCAACAGAGGTTTATGCTTTCAAGTTGCTACTGACCTAGCATCCATCTCGGAGGATCAATGTGTGTCCTTAGCAGAGTTGGAGGAGAAGAAAAGACTAAGGTGATTCTTCTTTCCAATGACCTAAGGCACCATGCCAGCTCATACCAGCATTTTGTCTTTGTTTGTTACTTTTAATATTTGAGAATACAAAATAGTCATCAGGATGTTGGATCACACAGGTGAAAAAAAATGCAGTTTAGGCTCCCTAAATCTAAATGCCAGCTAAAGTCAGCCAATGGAGGAAATGCTAGCACTGAAGTGCTCCTTCTTTATAGCAGTTATACATAGTTCTATTTTTTCATATAATTAATTATTACAATGGTGGATCAGGTCCCCAAGTTCAAAACATCTGGGAGAACGGAGATGTAGGAGTTGCAGACCGATGAGTAATAGCAGCCAGCTTACTGGTATTATTAGTTACCATTTTCTAGCAGCTGAGCTCTAGTAAGTCCATATTCCCAATGACAGTTGATAAATCTCGTTAACATAAACCACCATGATGGAAGGAAAAAGGAGGAAACTTCAGAAAGAATCAATTATTGTTTTGAGATTTTTTTTAAATTAACTTCAGCATTTATTTCATTTGTTTTTATCATACCATTAATGGATCCTGAAGTAACATCATTCCCTATATCTTGGTCCGTTAATGTTTTGCTTTAAACATTTACATATTTGCACAAGGAAATTTCTCCATTAGTTGCAGTACTCAAAGTCTCTAAAAATATACAAATTTGAGCCTTGTAGTAACTTAATGGACACTTATATAGCAATTAGTATTTTCCCTAGTAAGGTAATGAATGCAAAAATCAAGCCCGCTCAGTATACTATTAGCCAAGGGTTGGAGGAAGGAACTAAGAGGAAAATAGGGATTGGTAAAATCAGCCAAATCACAGGGAGAAGAGATTCTGAAGGGATGTATTCTGGGAATGCTGAAAAATGGGGGTGGGATGGTGGGTCACTCCTGTTGATATGAATGGTAGAATTTGAGAACATGGATCTGAATATGTGTAATTTTCTGCTATATTCTTTGTAATGTACACCAATAGAAGATGCAAGAGAAATCTAACAAGTGAGCTCTTAATTAAGCAATCTTGTCATCCTTTATAGAAAAACTTTTTCAGCTGTCTTCAGATTCATTCTTTCTAAGCATGATCAAACTGTTTCAGCTCCCATATGGCATCTATGGAGACTTGTCAGCTTGTACAAATTCTCCAGCTTTTCACTGCTGGAAAAAAACACATTTAGAGCAGCTTTAATACTACCAGCAAAATCATTCCATCTTTTCTTCAGTCATCACTGAATGACACCTCAATGTCATCACTGAGGGAACAGACATTCCACTTAAGATTTCTATTTTAAAGAATTAAATGAGATCTCTTTAGCATAAATTATTTTTCCTTTTAAAAATATTGAAATTACACCCTTTAAATTTTTTTAATATATACTTATTTACATAAGGACACTTTCTAATACCAGTAGCCTTCAAAGAGTGCAGATGATGTTGCTCATATCCTATGATCTGGCAATCAATTGCTACACTCACAGAGAGCTCCAATACTCATCACAGCTGTCTTGGCCATGACATGGCCTAGTAGAGAGCACAATCAGTATTAGAGTGTACAGCCAGAAATACTGTGAAAATAGTTCTTATTGTCAATTAATGTGCTTTATAAAGACTGAAATTAGGGAAAACTTATCTTCTGAATATTTCCGTGCTTTCGGAGTCTTTAAAAACAAAGTGGTTTTATTACTTTCTTCAAAGTTTCATGTGCTTTCCCTGAATTTATTGATTCCTTCAAAGGTATTTCGGACCTAGTGATCTGTCCACAAAGCAAGTATAAATTGGAAAGAAAAAATCAAATTAGGCCATAAAAATCTTAGTTTTAGTTTAATGAAGTAGCATACAAGACCGAACAGCTGGTATTACTGCCCACAAAATCTTATACTCACTTATGAGTCAAGTTTTGCATCAGTTTTCTTAATACTTTTATTTCGCTTAGATGGTGTTAAAACGAACTTTCTGTTGAGTAATGAGCACTGGAATTTTACATGGGGCAGCAAGCAAATCCAGTCCAGGAAACTGTACCTTGACTTTGCAAAATGTAGTGTATATGCTTCAAGTAAATTGTAAAGTGGAGGGATTAGCATGATGATAAATTAAGTCTTTTACCACATTTTTTTTTTTTCTGAATAGCATAATATATAAGATGTGTGTATTAAAAATCACAATAGCCTCAGAAATTACTGCATTACTTTAACCTTAACTTATAGTGGATTTTTAATGGAAAATATTAATTTAAAATAAATTTTAAATATGACAAAGTGTATCTTTAGCCCTGTTCTACTTAGTTTTGGTTCATATGCATAATTATATAGCTATGTTATCACAATTATTTCATTTTTTTTAATGTGCAAAAAGAAATCAATACAAAGCAGAACAGTTCCAGTTAGTGTTTGTATCTGAAATGCTTTATTTGATGTGGAGTTTTCAAAAAGTGTAAATGAATTAGGTTCTTTCATTTGTTCATTTTCACTGGGAATTTAGCGTCTAAATCCCTTTGGCTTCTTTGGAAAGCCTACTTAACATGCTTCAAATGGCTGCTTTGCATAGCTATGAATGTATAATACACTGCCTAAATGTCAATGGAAGTACTACTGAATGAAAATAAAGAGTTTCTTGTACAATAGAACATGTACTCTCTGCAGATAATATTGCTTGCTTTCTCAGCAGTACCAGTTGTACTGGAAGCTCACTGTCCCATGACAGCTGCGAAAGATATATGTCATATAATATGATGAAAAAAATTCATTTTTGGTTAAGAACCATTCGGTAGTCAACATGCCACTTGTCCTCAAAATTGAGTTTAACTAGACTGTAAAGGGTGTGTGGACTCTTGTTAACACTTCATACAACTGGGAGAAATGGAATGGGTCAGGAAACAGTGATGACTTTTATTCACAGACTGGAGAGGGAAAACTCTGCTCCAAAGCTCAGGAGGGTTCAGCTACTCAGTATTACGCAGCCAAGCAACCTGCTTGTGTTGTTGTCATCTGCTCATTGCATTCAGTTCCACTGATGAACAACTGATGATTGCAAATGAGAGAATGGAATTAAGGTGGCACGAAGCTTTCTTAATCTCATTACTTCATCTTTTAGATTTTTTTTTATTGGTACCTTGATTTATCAGTTGTCTTTGCCTTACAGCAGGTATCAGAAAAAAAGCAGGTATAAAAAAGGTCTGTGACACTTGCAGCCACAAGGGTTCTATTAATTTCCATTACAGAAGATGCCATAAAGGAGAAATCCTTATATATCACCAATAGAAGATTCCAAGGTTAACACAGAAATCAAATTCACAATACAGAGGCAATTTACAGCATGCTACATTTCAATCCATTTTTGTACTAAAAGTGGTGAGAAATACCCAATGATTTTGCTCTCTTCTATAAAATAACTAAAACAATAAGAGACAAAGGTAGATTTGTTAGATAGACTTTTCAGTGTAAGAAGATTTTGAGAAAATAGACAGATCATGCTTATTCTAGCCAAAATAAAAGTTGGAGTAAAGTTTACAGGATTGAGGTCAGAATTTGGGCTTATTAAAAATGTGTGTCTGGGAAGATGCGTTACCTTTATTTTAGGTGGTGAACTCAACAATCAAAGCAAATTTTAGAATTAAAACAGGAAAAAATTACATAGTAAACACTCCCATGGGCTTGTGAATTTCATAATATGCGTATTTGGATAAGATTAAAATATTATTGTATGATAAGGACCTTAAAAATGAAGATGGTTTAAAAACTTATAATGACCCTATTCATCATTTTAGGATTATAGCTGCTATTCCATGATTCACTGCTGCAGGACAGGCAGTTGTCAGGGTATAGATTATATAGACCCCATCTCTCTCAGTTTTGAGGAACACTGAAAACAGAAAACAAACAAAATGCATGAATTTAAAATGACTTTTTAAACAAAACTTATACAAAATTCTTCTCTGCTGCTTATAAAACAAAAAGCTAATATAGTGGAGAACGGCCTTGGTAGGCATTCATAGATTCACGGAATCATTTTGGTTTGAAGAGACCCTCAAGATTATCGAGTCCAGTCATAACCTAACACTGTCACTAAATCATGTCCCTAAGAACCTCATCCATACATCTTTTGAACACCTCCAGGGATGGTGACTCAACTACTTCCCTGGGCAGCCTGTTCCAGTACTTCACAATCCTTTCCATGAATATTTTTTTTTTTATAATATCCAATCTGAATCTCCCCTGGCACAACTTGAGACCATTTCTACTTGTCCTATCACTTTCTACTTGGGAGAAGAGACCAACACCTTCCATGCTACAGCTTCCTTTCAGGTAGTTGTAGACAATATTAAGGTCTCTCCTCAGCCTCCTTTTCTCAAAGTTAAACAGCCCCAGTTCTCTCAGTCACTCCTCATAAGACTCTGGACCCTTCACCATCTTCGTTGCCCTCCTGTGAACTTCTCTCCAGCACCTCAACGTCTTTCCTGTTTTGAAGGGCCAAAAATAAACACAGTATTCAAGAAGAGCCCAGTACAGTGGGACGATCACTTCCCCAGTCCTGCTGGCCACACCGTTAATCATATAAGCCAGGATGCTGTTGACCTTTTTGGCCACCTGGGCACACTGCTGGCTTATATTGAGCTGGTTGTCAACCAATACCTTCAGGTCTTTTTCTGCTGGGCAAATTTCCAACCACTCTTCCCAAGACTGTAATGTTGCCTGGGGTTGTTGTGACCCAAGTGCAGGACCCGGCACTTGGCCTTGTTGACCCTCATACAATTGGTCTCAGCCTATTGATCCAGCCAGTCTAGATCCCTCTGTAGAGCCTTCCTGCCCTCCAGCAGGTCAACACTCCCACCCAACTTGGTGTCATCTGCAAACTTACTGAGGGTGCACTCTATCCCCTCATCCAGATCACCGATAAAGATATTAAACAGAACTGGCCCCAATATTGAGCCCTGGGAAACAGGGAGCATGCTGTGGGAAACACTGTCAAAGGCTTTACTGAAAATCTGTATAGACCATACCCCTAGCCTTTCCCTCATCCAATAAGCATGTCACCTTGTCATAGCAGGAGATCAGGTTAGTCAAGCAGGACCTACCTTTCATAAACCCATGCTGACTGGCCCTAATTGCTAGTTTGTCTTCTATGTGCCACGTGATGGCCCTCAAGATGATCAGTTCCACAACCTTCCCTGGCATCAAGGTCAGACTGACAGGCCTGTAATTCCCCATATCCTCCTTCTGGCCTTTCTTGTAGATGGGCATTGCATTTCTCAGAATCACAGAATCGCAGAATGTTAGGGATTGGAAGGGACCTTGAAAGATCATCCAGTCCAATCCCCCAGCTGGAGCAGGAACACCTAGGTGAGGTTACACAGGAAGGTGTCCGGGCAAATTTTGAATGTCTCCAGAGAAGGAGACACTCACCCTTTACATATTTATAAACATGAATGAGGTCACCCCACAGTCTCCTCTTCTTCAAGCTAAAGAGACCCAGATCCCTCAGCCTTTCCTCATAAGGGAGATGTTCCACTCCCTTAATCATCTTTGTTGCCCTGCGCTGGACTCTCTCCAGCAGTTCCCTGTCCTTCTTGAACTGAGAGACCCAGAACTGGACACAATATTCCAGATGCGGTCTCACCAGGGCACAGTAGAGGGGAAGGAGAACCTCTCTCGACCCCCTAATCACACCTTCTAATACACCCCAGGATGCCATTGGCCTTCTTGGCCACCAGGGCACAGTGCTGGCTCATGGTCATCCTGCTGGCCACCAGTAGCCTCAGGTCCCTTTGCCCTACACTGCTCTCCATAATGTAAAACTGCAGAAATTAACAGGAGGAAGAGATGTTGGTAAAAAATGCCTATAAATCTCAAAAAAAAAATCATTAATTTCACATAAAGAATCATAAAATAATTATAATCTCTCAAACTTTTTTCCTATGTTCTTAGTCACTCAATCATTCAATGCCAGGCTGGATAGGGGTCTGAGCAACTTGATCTAGCGAAAGACGTCCCTACTGCTTTAGAGGTCACTTACAACCGAAACTGTTCTATGATTCTATGATTCAGTTCAGGAAAAGAAAATAATTAACAGACATGATATTAAAGATGTTTGAGTAGCTAGAGGTACATTTAAGCCTCTTATGTAATTTGAAAAGAATGCCTGGGAACTCAGCTCAGTTACTGTTGAAGACCTATGTGACGGTCAAGATGTTTTTTTAGGTACTTCCAATAGCTCCACTTTCAAAAGACTCAGCTCCTCTGACTTCATGAATGTCAATCAGCCAAAAGAAGTTGAACCTTGAAGCGCCCAGCATCTGTGACATTTTATTTAGTTTTATTGTGATCTCTCTTCTGATATTTTTAAATATAGCAAGTGAAGTAATTCATTCGAAGATGACTACCAGAAAGCGGATACTTCATGTATAGTTAAGACCTATTAAAATGCACTGGAATGGTTTATGTTTCTTGCTGTAGTTTACTGTAACGATACTTAACAGTCTCCAAGTAAATTGTTTGGTATTTTTTTAATTTCCTCTGTGCTCTTTGATTCTGTGTTCTTTTCTTTCTTTATGTCTATCACTAGTATGCTGGTAAGTGTGTCAAACTTTTTGCAGTACCCTGTGCAATGGATATGCTTTTTTAGCTGCTTCAAGTAGTATAGACTCTACAATTCTAGTTCAAATGAGATATAAAAAGATCCTAAGGAACTCTTACAAAGGCTCAGAACTAAGGAAAGTAACAAGATACCAAGAGAAAAAAACTTGGAGTTTGGCTGTTGTTGTTGTAGTGGGTTCTTTTTTTCACTAAGAGACATAAAGTTCAGAAACAAGACTTTCAAGGTGCTTGATTAAAAAGATAGCTACTTGTCAGTCTGGAAATAGAGCCAAAGGGTGAAAAAAGAGTTTAAAATTGCTCAGTATAGAGAAAATTTGTTATTTTCTTAATAGCAAACCTAAGGCTGATTAAATCAGGCAGACCATCAGTTCTGGCAGTGAGTGTCCTCCATTAATCCCAGGTTCATTCTGAGCCTGAGCAGCCCATCAGCCACTCTGCAGTTAAGGCTTAACATGGTCAGTCCAACTGGTTATGTGACAGGATGTCGGCCCCAGTGATACACAATATAGTCAGGATTTCACTTATTATATCTTTAGTCCTTAGTCTGATGAGAATACTCTCATATATATTCCTTTGAGAGGGAGGACATATGGCTTGGGCATAGAAGGGAGCTAATTAAGTTAGATGATTTCCACATTGTAGTAGACTATCAGCAATATGCACTGTGCAGGAGCTCAGATCGGTCCATCCCTCTGGTTTCAGCTCCTCCCTTCGTCACTTTTGTTTCCTACTGTCCTTACATGCTCCTTTCTTCCCATGAATTGAATAATAATCATCAAATACTTATTAGGCAACATGCAGTGCTCTTGCAAATTCGTTATTGCAGCAGAGACACGGCTCTTTAACTAACCCAAACTCAGGTTTCCTGGCTCTTAGGATATGTCAACACTGTGCAGTGCAGCGTCACATACAGTAATAGAAATGTCAGATGCATTGAACTGAAAAGTGATGCAACTGAGTAAGGACAGCTATCTTGCTTCCAATCTGTCGTGTGAACATGCCTGCTCACTTGCAACTAACTTGAGAAATGTTACTCCTGGGTCTTGCATTGTAGACTTATTTTCATTGTCACAGCCTTGAATTGGCTATTGCCATAAAATACATCTGCAGAAGTGGTGTTTTGTTTCTCCTCAAAAAAAGAATCAAAGGCTGCAGTTTGAAAGACGAAAGCTTGTGTTACTCTAAAAGGTCTTACTAGCATGCCTCATTCTTGAGCTTTCTCTGCTATCATTTTAGGTTTAAATTAACTACTATTAGACAACTTGAGGCATTGTCCTCTCCAATAAAGAAATGTGTGCCGTGAAAGGTGAAAGACCATCTGGAGCTTAGATTGAGTGATGTTAAAAGACTGATTAATGATGTAGTGTTTAAAACTAAAAAAAATCTCAAGCCAAGCCACTAAGCAAATGTAATCCATTACATAAACAAGCATCACAGTGCTTCAGGGAGATCTTCGTCTATCCCATTTCTCTCCATCTACCTCTTTTAATTTGTGTTTTGTAGCTATCTATCTTCAGCTTAAAACTGTGTTGTTGTCCATTCCAAATCTTATCCTCTCAGCTCCTTTCTCTCATTACATAAAATTCAGTAACTGTCCCTCCTAGCAACTTTTGAACTGGTCTCTGGGTTGAAGTACATGAAGTCATTTTATCTTCTTATAGAGGAACACAAAGTAAAATAGCTGCCACAGAAGAACAAAAACAAAACCAAACCCACAACAACAAACAAACAAACAAAAACACAGAACCACACCCCAAACTAAACAACTCAACAAGAAAACCAATGAAATTGCCTTATAAAATCCTACTGTCTCTTTTGCTCCTGTAGGTACCATTAATCTCTAATCATTTTGGATTCTTTTCAGGCAGCAGGCAAAAGAATGGAAGAAAAGTTCTAGCAGTTATGGGCTCTTAAATTAACTATGCTACAGGAAATTTTTCAGAACTGAGGGCATCATCAAGAAATCAGTAATTCATGTAACTGTTCTGCTCTGTTGTACTTGTTAATATTCATTAATGACCATTTCAAAACTATACAATTGGATAAGTGGGAAATAATGAAAACAAAGAAGTGATAAAGCTGTAGAGGAAAACATGCAGTAGAAGTAAAAATGTAGTAAAGGGAAAGGGATAGCTGTAGAATCAAAAAACAAAAAGCTGGAAGAAGGAAAGAAAAGATGAACAAAGTTGAAAAGGTTTGTAAAAGCTTTGAACAGAGGGACAGAGAGGTTTCTATCTTTAAACAGAAGGAGAAAAACAAAAGCATTGATAAATTCAGTGTCCTCGTTTTGTTAAAAACAAGACCAGTTCTTTTTTAGTGATTTTTCCTTTCAGCTAAGTTCTAGGTGGCTGTACGTTCCTGAGTTTTAGCCTGCATTTTTTTCCTCGGATGCTGTACTCGGTGCTGATAAGAAGACCAACGGAATGCTGAAGAAGCTCATGTTTAGACTTATTGCTATGACAGTCAAGAAAGACTGATAAGTTTTCCCACGTTCCGTTGTGAGAGGGGCGTGTTTGAGGAGGGGTGGATGGAAGAGGTGACTAGAACTGACGAATCTGACGATTCCATCCCATAACCGTCATACCCCCTATATAAGAGGGTGATCATGAGGGTCAAACTCTCGTCAACCATGGCCGGCATCTAGAGAGGACCCTGTCTGTCTGCCTGTGATCTACAGGCCTCAGGCCCTGCATCCCTGCAACCAGCTTCCAGTTTGCCGTGGAGTCCTGCCCATGACTTCCGGGGCCTGACCTGCACCTGCTGGAGCCACGTCAGCCCCGTCCACCCAGCTCCACTGGTGCTGGAGTGACGCCAACTCCACATCGAGCATTCAAGATTGGTTTTATATATTTTGTATATATTCTCCATTTATTAGTAGCATTAGTAAACCCTTTAAACCTTCCAACTTGAAGTCTAAGTCTCTCTTGCTTCCCTATTATCTTCCTTATCATCTTTCCGATCCAAAGGAAAGGTGTCGTGGGAGGTGAGAGGGTAACAGGGAGCGTCTGCCATGGTTTACTGTCGCCTTGCAGTAAACCTTGACATTCAGTTATTTCTTTGGAATATTAGAACATTTAATTATGCCTTTTTGTAAGAGAATGCAGTTGTGGAATGCAGACCAATGACAAAGTCTCTCTACATAAATATTTTACCTATCTTTATTGTGAGGGAATTATTACATATTAACTATGCAACACAGTATTGAACAGTGTGTGTATAGAGGTACAGTTTAAATAAAAAACATCAAGTTTTGTCTGCAGTGTAATTCAGTACTATGTGTTACATCAGTTACATTAAGCAGTGAATAGTTTGGTCTCCTGGCCAGATAATATGCTTATTTGTGTTAGAACCCAAGGCATACTCTTCAAGCTGCATGTTCAGCAATAGCTCGTCAAATCTCACTGCGTTCATTATTATTTTTTTACCTATGTTTAAATTATTAAAATTTTGTTATCCAGTCCCTCATGAATCTCTTAATGAGTCTCTTACCTGTCACAGACCAGCTGGTAAATGCAGACATTTCTAGTCTGTGATCATAGTTACACAGATTAAAATCTCAAGAAAGTAAGTGGAGTAAGTGCAGTTACCATATATGTAAATAAATCAGGATCAAGACACAAATCACTGAAATCAGATGTTTCGTAATAAATAGAAGGAATGAAATGTGTTTCTACACAAGCCAAGCTTAATAATCTTTGATGGCTTGGTTTAAATAACACCTATACCTTGTACAGGATCAGTTCAACACTGATGAATTTCAACCAAGAAACATTCCTCCTGAGAAATTTTGCAGATTTTTTTTTTTTGCAAGGGAACTATATACTGAGGACCAAACCCTGCTTTCCTTAAAATCAGTGAAAGTTTTGTTTTTGCAACATCAGTGGCAGTAGAATTAAACTAGAGACAGTACCCGTGTATTTATTTTCCGAGGTTTACAATGAGTCCATTTGTATCTCTGTGTACGAGCATAGGAGTTCAACTGTGTAGCTGCAATTATCTGTGAGGAACAAGCTTGAAATCAAATCTGCTTTGGGATCTCTAGTATGAATTCAGTAGATGAACATACAGTACCTTCACGACCTGTTTTGTAACAGATGCTGTGCTCGAGAAGAGATGCTATGCTTTCTGTCTTTTGATACACAACTGTGACAACTATATTTATTAAATCTATGTATTTTATGCCATTGAGTATAGATTTTACTTATTTATTAATTTATTTTAAATGAAATTGCTTGTCTTTGTCTGTTTTTAGCCTTGGCAGCATCTGCAGATACCATTTCCTGTGCATTCTCTTCATTTGGGCTGTTTTTCAAAGGCATCTATAACATGGAGAAGCATTGTCCCACTTGACTGCTGTAACAGTAAATTTGAAATGTGCATTATAAAATTATTGCCATGTACATGTAATTTAAAAGAACAAAGACAAATGCTAGCTTTGAAGGGTGGTAAAACAGTTATGTTTTGCCACGTGTGTGCACATAAATCTGCCCACATTTCCATCACATATTTGACAGTCACTTTATTTATTTATTTATTTATTTATTTATTTATTTATTTATTTATTTACTTACTTACTTACTTACTTACTTACTTACTTACTTACTTAGTTGAAATATCATTGTGGTAAATATTCCCTTCATAAAGAAGTATTTCACCAAGGTAATAATTGTGCTAACAGAGTACAAGACGTACTGTACAAATTAAAATATACATTCCCTAAGGCTATTGAATTTTTAAAAGTAATTCATATGTTTTCCAATATTCTGGGTGAGAATCACTTCGAATAAAATACAAAATCTTGAATGTTTTAGCACACAAGACTTTAGATAAGCCTGGATGATTCCATTTCCAGTCAGAATGTGAAATTATTAAAGATTTGGGGGAGATTGAAGTGTGGTGGTACTGGAAAAGGAAGTAGTCATTGAATCTTGGATTTTTCTTCTTTCAGGTGATGATGAGAGAGAGGATGATGTCCTACGGATGTGGATTTCCCTCCAGTCGACAACATTCTAGGAAACAATTTGTGCTATTTTTTCTTTGTACTGCTCATCCTCTGGCCATTTTTTCTCTATTGCTTTTATACAAGGTATAGTTAGTTACTGAAGATCTCATCAGTGTATTTCTTCTAACCTTCTGCATTTTTAACATCACAACAATCTCAGATACTTATAAAAACTCAGTATTCATTAACTGTGGGAACTTATCTGCCACCTTTCCACCCCAAAGTTTCTAATGTATGAGATATGCTACTTTTCAATAGTTTATTAGTATTATTTGGCAAAAACTACAGGAAAAAAAAAAAAAAGACATCACATTATTTGATCAGCAAGGTCACTGAAAAGTGCTGCACTCTGACGCTAGTTTCGGTACTGGAAACAAAATATTGAATGCACTTACATTTCAATAAAGTTCTCTTTTTGCCTTGAGAATTTTGAAGGAAAAAGTCCTTGCATGATCAAATGTCACCAACATTACCAAATCAGCACAAAAAATTACAACTACAAAATATATTTGATAGTCTAATATCAGCAATACCACAGGATAAAAGCTGGCCAGTTAAGTAGTTTCACAGATCTTTCCTTCTTCCAGGAGGTCAGGATTTATCAAACATTCTCTGATTCCCAGCTCATGCCTTTTAAAGTCTTTCCTTCTCTGTGTCTGACAGGAAAGTAAGAAATGTGACAGAAGAGTTAATCTGTTCATGAGTCATATGTGACAGATGAGAATTAAAGCCAAGAATAAATTATAATAATTATATAAACTCTGCATCCTTAAAAGCCAAGACAATTAACATGCAAAATGTGGTAACCTCCTGCCAAGACAATTAAAATGCAAAATCATGGTCATTAAGGCCAACACAAAGGGCAGATGCTATTCGAGAGAAGGATACTTGCTTGCAGTGTTAAAATATGAAAAATATGAAGGTGAAGCAAGAAAATTAGTGATTTTTTTTTTTTTTTTTCAGCAGCGAATACCAGGTTAAGAATAAGCAATGGGAGAGACATAATGGGTAATACTTGGATGGTACTTAGGACCTATTTGAACAGGAAGGGTTGTTGATGTTTGAAAATGAGCTTGCTAACCCAAAGGTTTCGCAAATTTCAGACTCAGAAGAAGAAAAAAATATGCTAGCTATTTGAAAGCAAGAAGAATATTTCTCTGACTGGCTGCACAAAAGGGTCAAAAAGATGAAAAGGTGTCTAAAATCACACAATGATGTAATGTGTCTAGGTTTTTTCTGTCTTAAATTTCTCTAAGTACTGTACATGCTATATTATGCAAATTGTCTCTTATTTTAATCTGATTAAATCTATTAATAAATCCTGGTTTTAATTAGACCACTTGAATCATTGGATTTCTCAGGGAACATTACAGAGACTGTTCTAAAGAGATGAAATAACATTTAAGGTTTAGGATGATATCATGAAGGGAAGTTTACATGGCATTCTCAGTAGAAGTTGTGTCCTGAAAGGCAAGAAGTTAAAGCCAAATGACAAATGCTGGCTGTTGGGAGGGTTTCCTAAGTTTATCAGGTTAAAAGGAAAAGCAAATGGCTCTCAGATACTAGGGCTTTTCTCCCCTTTCCCACTCCCCCTCCACCCCCATTATCTACTTCAATAAGTATGGGAGGAAGGTGGTAAATTAACAAATGTGTAAAGCAGGACCAAAAACTAAAGAATGAGGAAAGGCAAAGGAACATCAAAACAAAGCAAAACAACAATGAAGAGAAAAAGGGATATGGAGAGGTGGACAGGAAGAAAAACTGAAGATGAGGTAACTGAAATATGGCATGATATTACAACTATTTGAATGATAATACAATTCATTATTCCATTAAAATGGTCTTCCTTGTTTGCTTTCCTACAAGGTCCTCTGTAGTAAAAAAATTTCTTGTTGAGGCAATAGAATGTTCTGTACCCTGAAGAAAGAATCCCTGGAGTACACGCAATCCAGATTCACTGACAGTCAAGTCTGCAACAGTTCTACACTGATAAAAGGTAGTGTTCTTCCCTTTCAGCATTCATCTTAATGGTTCCCCTGCCTGCAGAGTTCATTATGCGTACACGGCTCAGTTCTGGGGCCAGTTCTGTTTAATAACTTTATCAACAATCTGGACAAGAGGATTGAGTGTACCTTCAGTAAATTTGCAGATGACACCAAGTTGGATGGGAGTATAGATCTTCTTGAAGGTAAGAAGGATCTACAGAGAGATCTGTACTGGCTGGATCAATGGGCTGAGGCCAATTGTATGAGGTTCAACAAGGAACAATTAGGACCTGTTTTTCCACAGAAAGGGTTGACAAGCATTGAAACAGGCTGCCCAGGGAAGTTGAGTCACCACCCCTGGAGGTATTTAAAAGACATGTAGATGCAGCACTTACTTAGCGACATGGTGGTGGACTTGATAGTGTTAGGTAATGGTTGGACTCCATGATCTTAAAGGTCTTTTCCAAACTAAACAATACTATAATGTGTAGTTCCTACTAGTATAGTCCATGTATGGCAGAATAATACTTTTTCCATCCATGCTAAGACAAAAAGGTACAAATCTTGTCAGGTCTCATGCATGACACAAGTCCCTATGTTTAGCTAGAAGCCTTTGTTTCAATGGGATGTTATCAGATAGCTGTCTAGTTCTGGCCATTTCCATTATCATTACTGATTGTCAGGTTGGCCCTTGAGGAAATATACCAAAGTGAGAATGAATTGCATTTGTTTCAAAGCATGTGTTTATCTCTTGAAGTAAAGGTTAACAAAGAAACACCCATTCTGTGGAAAGGAAAATAATCTCTATCTCACCAGTGATGCACAAGAAATTCTGTACCAGCATACCTATTTGCCATAAGCACATGTGTTGCAAATGTAGAGGAACCTGTTCACACCTGGCATTCTTCACTCTTTTCATTGTCACTCAAATTAACAGAGCTGCTTTTCCAAGCTGCTGGAATAATTGATCAGAGGAAAATACAACCTTCTCGAAAATTCTGCAATACTGAAAAAAATTCAATTCCCTGATCCCTCCATGGACTATTTTTAGACAGTTGGGGCGGGGGGGGGTGTTAGTATTTGCCTCTCTGCAAGTGCTTTACAATTTAACTTATATGATCTTCACAGATATTCTAAGTCACCTGTTTCTAAAATAGTTTTCCTCATTGTTTTCCAGTTGCATTTCTGTTTCCTTTCTCTGTCCTTACTGTATTTCTAATACTCTTCCAGAACTTAAATGTCTTCAACCTGCTGTTTATTTATTTTTTGCAGATCATTAAAAAAGACACCAGGAAAGTCTTAATCTAAGGTGAGACTTTACTTCCTAAATCATAGAATCATAGAATGTCCTGAGTTGGAAGGGACCCACAAGGATCATCAAGTCCAATTCCTGTCCTTTCATAGGACAACCCCAATATTCACATAACTATGTGTCTGAGGTCATTGCGCCATTGTTTCTTGAATATTGCCACACTTGGGGCTATCACTACCTACCTGGGGGGCCTGTTCCAGTGCTCTACTACCCTCTGGGTGAAGAACCTTTTCCCAATGTCCAGCCTAAATCTCCCCTGGCACATCTTCCTGCTATTCCTTCTACTACTTTCATTGGTCACCTCTCCTCCTCCCCTTGTGAGGAAGCTGTAGAGCATAATGAGGTCTCTCCTCAGTCTCCTCTTCTCCAGACTGAACAAACCAAGTGACTTTAACTGCTCCTCATGCAGCTTCCCCTCCAAACCATTCACCAGCTTCATGGCCCTCCTCCAGACACTCTCCAGTAGCTTTATATCCTTTTTATACTGCGGCACCCAGAACTGCACACAGTGCTCCAGGTGAGGCCGCACCAGTGCAGAGCAGAGCGGGACAATCACCTCCCTGCCCGGCTGGCAGTGCTGTGCTGGATGCACCCAGGACACGGTTGGCCTCTTGGCTGCCAAGGCACACTGTTGGCTCGTGTTCAACTTGCTGTTGACCAGAATCCCCAGATCCCTCTCCACAGAGCTGCTTTCCAGCATCTCATCCCCCAGTCTGTATGTACAGCCAGGGTTGCCATGTCCCAGCTGCAAAATCCAGCACTTGCAGTATACTTCGTTTATGATCTTCTATGCAGCTTTTAATCAATATAACAATGTTTTTGTGTGTCAAAAGTGATTTGAATTAATTTTCCAGGCAAGATTTCATTATTCTCTTCATCAAGTGCCTTACTAAAGTATTTCACGTGTAGTGCTTTATTTCATATAGTGGTTTCGTAATTCTATTTTAAAAAAGAAATCAAGTTATAGGAGTAAAATATTATCTACTTTCTTGGTACATGTAAAATGCTTTTTAATATTGCAAAACTGCTTCACAGCAAGACTATATGTGCTTATCTTCAGCAAGTTGTGAGGCTGGGTCATTAACAGAGAAAAAATAAAATTTAAAAAATGAAAGAAAAAAGAGAAAGGGAAAAAAATAAAAGAATATACCAAAGCAAGCTAGGAAAAAAAAAATAAGGTCTATACTAATACCTACTTCTGACAGTAGCCAAAAAGAGGAAAAACTTGAATCATATTTACCAAATTTATCCCCTTTCTTTTACCTTCTCTCTCTCTGGCCTCACGCCTGAAGTAATATGTGGTTCAGTGAGTTCCCATATCAGAGATTGGCAGATATTACATTTATGAATTTAACACACTTCTGCAGCATTAAATTTCACAGTAAAGCAGTTTGATACTGTGCAAGTAACAGTACTGGATATTGTTTGTGACAGTACTTCTGCCAGAACTTTTTATTTATTTTATTTATTTATGTTTCCACATTTTATATTCTAAGGGGCAGTGAACAGACTTTTACTGGTAGCCTTCTCTATGCAATTAATGATTTATAGCCATGCACCATACCTACTCTCAGTTGTTGTTTTTCCAGGACATATTCCAGGACATATACTTTTAATCTCTTCTTGTAAGAAAGCTATACCATACCTCTGATCACCTTCACCTCATCCAGTTCTTCTTCAGCTGGAATTGACAGCTACACATACAATTCAAGGCACTGGAGCACTAGGGGTTTAAATAGTCTCTGTAGAGATTTTTCCTATTTAATTCTCTGTGCATTTCCTAATATTAATTTTGATTCTTTGACGGCTGTGGGCATCCAGCTCCTGTTTTTGTGGTCTGTGGACTAATAAATTTATCTGCAAAATAGTCAAAGACGTCTTAGAATACCTCTTGAGTGATAATAGCTCATCTGAAAGTCATCATTTTGTCACTCTATAGAAGGCTATATTTCCACTTGTGGATCATTTACTTTTATAGACAGTGAACTTCATCTTTCATTTTGGTTTGAGACGGATCCGTTGCTTTCTTTACCATAAGAAAAAGACACTCCTTCAGCTCCTCTGCAGTGATCACTAGTTCAAAAAATTAATTTAAAAATTCATTTAATTTTTCTTCTACAACATTGACTTCTTTGGTAAGTGTGGAAGTGTGGAATACATACATGACCAACACAGAAGGTAAGTACAAAGGGAAAATAGTAAAGATATAGGAAAGCGAAAGAGACAGGAAAAAAGAACTGAAGATGACAGTATAATGAGAAATTAATTAAAAAATGAGGAAAAGGAAAATGTAAAATCTGAAATTACACAGTCTACTTGAATGAATAACACAAACATTTCTATATCAAGTTAGGAAACCCATATATTCTGCAGTTATCTCAGGTCCTTTGCACTAGGCAATCATAGTGGAACTCTTGTAGGCCCAATTGGACTTGTGTTGAATGAATTAGGTATTTTGCTAGCGTATATCAGTTGCAAATACATGTGTTTTATACCTTCTTGATGATAGAAGCATCTTCATTTTCTAGATAAAAATCCACTTTCTGAGGTGTGACCTTTTTTACCTGTTTCTACTGCAAGAGAACGCCTAGAGAGTTTCTCATGCAGATGGAGTTGAGTTTGCTGAGTCACTATCCTTTCAATAAAATGTTAGAGAAAGCTTTAATCTCTATTCTGCATCCAAAGTAAAGAATTAAAATATCTCTCCATTTATTAAAGTGCTTCTGATGTAATTTATGAGTTTGAAATAAGTCTTTTAAATAAGCAGAATTTAGCCAGTTTTAAATACATTGTAAATGGAATCAATTACAGTGCTAGGCCTCTTTTTCCTTGTTTCACTAGTGGCTAAACTGCTTATATAAAGTTCAGTCTAAATATAACATCATTTTGTTCTGAATATGCCTTTTCAGAATGTTTACTTGGCATTTGCTAGATGAACTGTCTAAATAATCTAATTCTAGGAAAATCTTCATCTAAAGGTCATTTTCTAATGCTGAAAAAGTCACTGTGATTTTCTTTTGAAATTATCTCCTTTTTCTTTCTCACACTGCTGGTATAATGCCCCAGATCTGCTTTATAATCCTTGGGTCCTCTTCTCCTAGTGGTATTTGAATGCTGGAAGGGATATTTATCAGCAAATACAAATTGTGGAATGGTAGCAGAGAGGTGTCTCTTGTGACAACTAAGTTCAGATGGCTGAGACAACTCCAGTGAGACGCAGAGTCACTTGCTCCTCAGGCATTACTGATGCGCAGGAATGGTTACACCCAGATGGGGGACAGAAAAATGTGCAGTCAGCAACCTGCAGCCATTCATCTATTTCCTACCTACATAACTCTAACTTCTCTGATACGCGTAGTGGCAGCAAGACTGTTTCCCGACAGACATACAACTAATCCTCTATACCATAATATGATTGATTGCTTGTATGATACTCCTGGTTTACTGCGGTACTATGCCTTTGGTTTTCCTCTCAGTGCTTCTTACAGGGATTTTTCTTGGAGTACTTTATGCAAGGTCCTACTTTCAGAGCTAATATTTTGTAAGTTGACAGTGTCACAAATTTTAATTCTTCACTATAATCTGTCACGTTTTTCCCTCTCTGTTTCTTCCAGTTTCCTTCTTCCTCTTTTTTTTTTTTTTTTTTTTTTCTTCATGTAAGCATTATCTCATTCAGGGTTACTTAATCATTAGTGGAGAATTTCGTTTGAGCCCTGTCTTCTTTCTAGGACCAAAATAAAATGGCAAGGAAGACTGTACAATTGAAGAAGTAATTGCACAGTGAGGACTCATAGCCAGATTTATTATAGTAGCATTTTTTTTGTTTTGTTGTATGGTTGTTGGTAGTGGTGGTGGTTTTGTTTGGGTTTTTTGTTTGTTTTTATTATTAAAATATAATTTTCATGTATGACTTGGGAGATCTAATTGACCTGAAATAAGATAAGTTTGTGGTGGTAGTGGTGATAAATATTATGCAAAACCCTCAGGCTGATGGAGTACACAGGACATTAGAACCAGACAATAGGACAGATCTCTCTTTCAAAATGCCTTTTAAATAAATAGTCAACTGGCAGGCAGAGGAAAACACAGAAGAATGGAATTTATATTACTAGAATATGTTCTATGTTTTTTCTCCATATTAACTAAATTATCCTAAATCCAAGTTAACCAGTGTTAATACTCTTTTTGATCTTCTACTGTCTTTGTATACTCTGATCATTCCACTTAACTATTTCGCTTTTTTCAACCACTTAACGAAAAGGTATTGGAGTTACCCTTTGAAATATGTATTAGGTTGGTGCAAAAGTAAGCAAGGTTTTTGTATTCTTGAAATGTGCCATTTGACATTGGAATACATTCTTAAATGAATGTGGTTGTGTTATACATCATTTTAATGTGCTTTTTTTACTTTTTCTTACTTTATGGAGTTTTGGGGGGGGGGGGTGTTGTTTTTTGGGCAGTATTTTTTGTTTGTTGTTTTGTTTGGTTTTTTGTTGGGTTTTTTTTGGTTTTTTTTTTGCTACTGACTTACTACTTGCTGTTTATTTTAGTCTATGGAAAAGATGTTAGACAAAAAGCAAATTCTAGCTATTTTCTTATTTGAGTTCAAAATGGTGTAGGAACTGCTAATGAATGTACAGTGCAGTGGTGATTCAAGGAGTTTCACAAAGAAGATGAGTGCCTTAAACATGAGGAGCGTAGAGGATGGCCATCAGATGTCAACAACCAATTGAGAGCAATTGTCATACTCGTCCTCTCACAACTACACGAGAAGTTGCCAAAGAACTCAACATTGAACATGCCATGGTTGTTCAGCATTTGAAGCAAATTGGAAAGGTGAAAAAGCTTGATAACTGGGTGCCCCATGAGCTGGCTGAAAATAAAGAAAAATGGTCATTTTGAAGTGTCTTCTTCCCTTATTCTACGCAGCAACAGAGAACCATTTCTTAATCAGATTGTGACGTGCAACAAAAAGTGGATTTTATACAACAATTGGTGATAATCAGCTCAGTGGTTGGACCAAGAAGAACCTTCAAAACACTTCCCAAAGCCAAACGTGCACCAAAAACCCATCATGGTCACTGTTTGGTGGTCTGCTGCTGGTCTGATCCACTACAGCTTTCTGAATCCTGTGAAACGATTACATCTGAGAAGTATGCTCAGCAAATCAATGAGATGGACCAAAAACTGCAAAACCTGCAGCCAGCATTGGTCAACAGAAAGGGCCTGATTCTTCTCCACAACAATACCTGAATGCACGTCACACAACTAACACTTAAAAAGTTGAACAAACTGGGCTACGAAGTTTTTCCTCATCTGCCATATTCATCTGAACTCTCACCAACTGACTACCTCTCCTTCAAGCATTTCAACAACTTTTTTGCTTGGAAAATGCTTGCACAACTAGCAGCACGCAAAAAATGCTTTCCAAGAGTTTGTTGAATCCTGAGGGACAGATTTTTATGCTACAGGAATAAACAAACTAATTTCCCATTAGCAAAAAATGTGTTGATTGTAATGGTTTCTATTTTGATTGATAAAGTTGTGTTTGAGCCTGGTTATAATGATTTAAAATTCACAGTCCAAAACTGCAATTAACTTTGCACCAACCTAACAGAGATGAAAATGTTATTATAAAGGTAACCCAATTTTATTTTAAAAAATCCAAACAAAATAAAACCTTCAGCCCAACAAGCCATTTTTTTTTTTTAAATTTGGATTCTCATGCTATAGATAGCTTCTGCAATGGTAATTTGAAATAAGCTTTTTTTAGCTCGCATGCTGTGGTTTTTAGTACATGCTGATTTTCAAAGCTTGTAGATAGACAATAATAAAAGATTTGACTGTCAAACTGTAGACAGTGTCATCTGAACATGGATTGATAATTTAGTGTGTTTATGATAAATTGCTTACTTGGTTAAGTGATTTCTGTCTTTCCTAATAGATCTATGTTTTGCAAAAATCTACTGCAAAATATGGGCTCTTAAGTCTCTCAGAATCATCCTAACAGATATATCTTTAATGTCCTTAGAAACGAATTCTGTTTTTCCTGAAGCATGATAGATAAAGTCATTTTAGTTTCTTATTTATCCCTCCAGAGTACAAACACTGTGTCCATCTCATCTGTGTCAGATCATATCCTCTTCATTCAGAATACGTAATCTGTTTTGTTTGGCCCTTGTTTCTAAAGTGAAAAGAAGACCTAGCCTAGCAAAATCTTATTTGAATTAACATCAGCAGTTCTCAATGCCTCATTATTTTTCATATGGCTATGAAGACTTGCAATAGCAATGATCTCAACTTGAAAATCTCAGCTTTTTTTTTTTTGGCCAAGATTACAGTAATACACACAGTAGAAGAACATGGAACCAAGGTGAAGTACACAACATCATCACAGTGGCTGTGAATTATATCTACAAAAAGCAGCTCAGCTGGACTGACACTTCAAGTATTATTGTTACATGAAAATGTACATCTGGTATATTATCTTTCCATTTGGCCTGTATTAATATAAATACATTACATGAGTCCAAACTTCTTAATTTGTTACAGGACATGCAGTTTTTGCAAATCTTTGTTTTGCCAATTTACTAAGGAAAAGGTTTTGTATTTTCCAAAAAGACTAGGACAAGAAGGATGTGTATGAATTAACTCCATTTGCACTACTTGAGCTAGAAGTAAAAGTTCAATAGAACATTTAGGAATGGAGAAAAAACCTCACAAAGAACAACAATGACAACAAAATCAACATAATTTGAAGTATTGCTAATGAAGCTTTTGCCTTGATGAACTCTGTTTCCAGCATGGATAAGTATTTCATTAGCATCTTGTCCTTGAGGCAACATTTAAGACTGGTCAGGTTAACAGGAGCTACCCACATGCATCCAAGCAATCAAACGACATGGATTTGTCAGGAATAAGTTGTTTCAAAACAGTTAAACATCCTTCTCTGACAGGTGACGGATGTCATCAACTGAAGAGAAGTAGTAGGTGCCATGCAGCTTGATTTAAGAAAAGCTTCAAATATGATGTTTATTAAATTAAATAAAGACAGTGTATATTAAATTACTATTTCTGGCTGAAAAGCCATTCTCAGAGTAGCTAGAGACGGTTTACTGAAAAAAATGGAGAAATGTGTTTACTGGGATTCTGCAGAGATCTAGCCAAGGTCTGGTGCTGTTAAAATTTCTGTTAGTAATCTGGTTGATTGAACAAAGGACATTCTTATTGAATTTCCATATGACAGGAAGAACTGCAAGTATACTGAAGGATAGGAATGAGTTCAAACTTATTTTGACAAGCAGAAGTATTATCTGGAAAGAAGGATACTGTTCAATAGAAGTAACAGCACTAAGGCAGGAATCATCAAGACAATACAATGTCAAGAACACAAAAGGGATAACAGGTGATCACAGTCCGAGATTTTATATTTTATCACAGTCTGAATTTGAGCCAACAATGGCTTGATGTGGAAAAAGTAAGTACAATAAAATACATAGTGTTACATAATATACGTTATGTGTCCCTGGAAAACATGAGGAGTTCATGCTGCCAAACATATGAAGTAATATTTTTCTCCCTGCTTGCTATTTTGAAGCCATCAGATAGACTACTTCTTCAGTTTGGGACACAACATTGAAAATAGAAGACATATCAATAAGAAAGCAGCAGGAATGTTCTATGTCTGGAAAACATGAGGAAAACTTTTTTGAAAATGTAAATGTTTAGCCTAGAGAAATGCTGAGGAGGACCATGATTCCTCTTCTCAAGGGTCTGAAAAGGCTGCTGTAAAGAAAAGGAAATCTATCCTCTATGTCTGTAGTATGCGATGAGTGAATACGATGTGATTTATATCAAAGAAGACTCAGTTTAGATATTGTACAAAGCTCCACAGTAAGTGTGGTGAGGTACTGGAAGAGGCTTCTTAGGGGAAATTACAAACATTAACGGTGTAATTAAAATCAAGCTAGACAAACAGTTTCTATTTTGTTGGTATGGGGGTGGTCTGGAAGACTTCCCAGGATTTCCTCCCTCCCCAAGAACTTAAACTTATTCTTGTAAGAATACCCATCTCTACAGCTTTCGAATAATAGCAAGGAACACTGACCAAATAAAAGGTTCTCTTCCTGATGGCATTTAGAATAAGGAGTATTTTTTTTTAATATGTAATTTGTTTCTCATTTTGTTTACTGCATTTTTTCTCATTTGCCTGGTTCTTGCTCTCACTTTTTCTCTGCTCTTCCCATTTATCTCATAATCTTTATTTTTCTAATTCTGATTTCTTAGGAGGGGAAAAAACTCTTGAAATTGACTACCTATTCCCAAGACTCACCCTGGAAGTGTATTCATTTAATACATGAAAAATTCTTGGATGAATACTAGACCATTTACATTACTGTGGCATACAAAGCACACAAACCTTAACATCAGGCATTTTCTAAGGTTTCTATGTTTTGCATAGCAAAAGGTATCATTAATAAATAAATAAAATATTTTTCAACCTTCAGAAAATGCATGGCATGATATAATTAACCTTAGGTGTTCAAAATCTGTAAATCCACATTATGCCAATGGCTTTGAAGTTGTATTATTTAAAATATAATTAGAAATGGTTTTTATTTACCTTCTAATTTTTTAATATGTAAGCTGCACGAAATTCAGAATTGGGAAATTAAGATGCTTAAACCATTTCAGGAACTGGAATTTTAGAAATGTAAACTATATAGTGATCAATTCTATCATGGAAACATACAATTCAGGCACAGAATCATTTTGTCTGCTCTCAGCCACAACGAGTAATTTAAAACACATGTGTAGGACATTTTAGCTCCCCAGCTCATCCACCGAAACTCAAAATTTTGGGTTAACTTACAGTCTGGTAATTGTCCTTGCAATAGGTGGTGGGTTCTTAATGTTGAGAACCAATGGACCAGGTTACAATAAATATATGTAACCTGGAGCCTTTTGGAAAGTTATTGTTTTCTCTTAATTGTCAACTTCATTTGAGTTAAGAAAATATTAAAATGTGATTCATCACAGTCATCTCAGGGAGAGAGATGCTGAGAAAACTCCTGCTTATAGTCAATGAAAACTGCAGAAACAGAAGGCAGGTTACTATTCCCATTGAAAGAAACAAGAACAATGTTTTCTGCATGGTATTTTTGAGGTAATTACTATGACAATTATTACTGTTTCATACAATTAAGAGTTATTATTGTGCTCAAAAGTTAAAACAGAGGTTGGCTGAAGCAGCTTTTCAAGTCCAGAGTTTGTCAGTGTCCATACTGCTGTCCCATAAGACACTCAGCGTGACAGTCAGAAGTCACAGTTCATCACAGGAACATATCGCGCTGATGTCATCTGCTGGGCAGCAGGAGCCTATCCCAGTGTTAGGACTTCCTCAGGGACAGGAAAGGAGCCAACTACAACACTTCTGCTGACAGCGATCCAAGCATTATTTTACTCCTCCATCTGTTTCTCTCTCTAGTCTACTATTTCTGTTCCATACAGAGAAAGTTCTTCCATTGTCTGCTATTTCATTATTAGCCTTGCATAAAAGGCTGTCAAAAATGCTGTTCTTCTGTATATTTTTCTTTAAATGTACAATGAAACAGTGCTTTGGGATGGACAAAAAAATACACTTTTTATTAAGTACAGAAGAAAGTGTTCTGTTCCATTTTAAATAGAAGCATACAAATCACAAAGGTTATTCCGCTGATAAAACTTTTAAATCTGAATTTTTCTGAAATTCCTGGGGTAGAAAGAAAAAAGAACATTCATTCTCATTTATCTTTGGCTTGTATTTTCCAGATCATTGGCCTGCTGAATGTGAGCCCCTTAGGCCAAATTTGGGGCAAGTTTACATACAATTCTCATCAAATTTGCATAATATATCTCTAAAAATAAATCATGGTGTTTTCAGTATCACAGTGCAGGATCTAGTCTCCATGATCCTGTGAAGGTCAATGAAAGTCATTGACTTAGCTGGTATAGGAGCAAGCCTTCACTGATCTCTCTATAAGCTTTCTGCAATAGAACTGACATTTTGAATAGCACTTTGTTCCTTCAAACAGATTTTTAAATATTGAGAATGTTACTGGCTGACCTTGGTCAACAACCAGACACCCACCCAATTGCTCACTCACTTTCCTCAGCAAGGCAGGGAGAGAATAGAGAATGAAACAGCTCATGGATGGAGATACAGACAGTGAGGTCATCTACTTCCCAACTAATTAACTACTGTCATAGGCAAAACAGCCTCAACTTGGGGAAGAATAGTTAAATTTGTTGTCACTTAAAATAGACTTTGGTAGTGAGAAACAAATATAAAAATTTTACAAAACCTTCCCCCATCATCCGTTTTTCCCAGGCTCAACTTCACTCCTTCACTCCAGACTCCACTACCTCCTTCCCCTGAGTGGTACAAGGGAATGGGTTACGGATGTTGTGGTTGCTCCATAACAGTTCCTCTCTGCTGCTTCTTCCTCCTCACACTTTTCCCCTGCTCCAGCGTGGGGTCCCTGCCATGGGATGCAGTCCTTCACTAACCTTTCCAAAGTGGGTCATTCCTACATGCTGCAGTTCCTTTCAGGAGCTGACTGCCTGCTCCACTGTGTCCTCTCTACAGGCTGCAGGGACTGCTCTGGTACCTGGCGCACCTCCTTCTCCTCCTTCTTCTCTGACCCTGGTGCTCACAGGGGTGTTTCTCATGTGTTTTCCTCATTCTTCTGCTTGTGTGGTGGTTTTGCCCTCTCTTAAACAGGTTATCGCAGAGGTGTCACCCACTTGGTTGAGGGGCTCAGCTGTGCCCTGTGGTGGGTCTGTTGGAGCAGCAGGAACCAGTTGTACCCTGCACAGGGCAGCCTACAGACTCCCACAGCCAGCACGTGGGCACTGAGACCCAATTCACCTTCAGTAGTGGGAAAAGGAAGGAAAAGTACAGCCCTAGTTTGTCTCCTGATGCAACCATTGTCAGGATGATAATGGATAATAGTATGTTGCCTCTTATTTTGTCAATAATCTCCACTTCTCGTTTTACAGGATTTGTAGTGATTCTGGGGCAACAAAGTAGCTTTTTCAGTACTCTTTTACAGCTCACAGGGACTACTAGGGATGATATTTGCTGATGGAAGAAGCAGGAGAGTCAATTCTGATCCTGCTAGATAACACAGCATGCCTTTCATAGGCTTATTAGATGTTTCTCCTTTTTGTAAAGCCTATATGAGATCTTCTTTCTTCATCTCCAGGCACTCACTCAATTTCGGTAGCATATCTATTTTCTCCACAACAGCTGCTGAACTAACTGACTGTTCTGAAAAATATGTGCTTGCCTGCTATTAACTTCATTGGCACAGTCTAGATTTGCTAGAAACGTGATGTATCTTCTGGGCTTTCAGAGTTATTTCAGGGTTATTCTCAGTGTAGCATATGAAGCTCTTCAGGGAAACATCCAAATTCAGAGCTCGGCTGTGTAGCAATCCTGCTTACTTATCTGTTTCTGCAACTCTGGTACTTCGTTAGTACCAATCCCCTTCCTCTATCGCTTTTGTCATCCTACCATGTTTTAGGGAGGGAAAAAGAATATATTTTTCTGGATTTGGGATTTTTTTTCTTTATCATAGGGACTTTGCTGCTTAGTGTTCTGAATTCTTTTCCCTCTGTAGTTTTCTGCTTCTAGCAGAAAGCATCATAAAACGTAGCCTCTTTGATAGACCCGTTTCAATATATGTGATTGAACGTCTGATAAAATGTATCCCTTAAAATCTCTTTTAACTGCACATGACTAGTCCAAACTGATTGTATGCATTAGTAACAGCAGCTCCTTCCAGTTATGTATTCAGCTGCTAAGGAACATTTCCTTTTGTTTTATTTGGTTCAACTAGCTTTCTCACATTTTCCTAGAAAATACAAACTGACTAACAGTGGTTCTCCATGTACGTTATAATTGTGCTGCCTCTATGATAGGTCTTGATAGCGCTCTGGCAAAACTATTTATTGGGGTCATCCCCTGCTTATCCTTAGACAATATGGTTTAAGTGTATTACCAATGAAAGTGCCCCACTGTAAGCTAGAACTCTCTAACGTAGGAGGTGAACAAGGAGCCCATGGAGTACAGCTAAGACATTACTGCCCTATACTATAATGCAGCTCTGAGCAGCTGAAGGAATTCTCTAGCCACACAGTTGTGTGATAAACAGAAATCTTTATGTAATTCTTCTTGGAGCTAAAATGTGAGCCTGGCAGTTTTTGACAACTATTAAATTCATTCCATACTTACTTTGATGTAAACTGGTAGTAATACGGGTAAAAACAGGTATACATAAGAAGAAAACCAGCCAGAAATATTTTAAATAGCATTTCTGTATAAACGATTGGGAGAGGGGAAAAAGAAAAAAAAAAAAAAAACAGAGAAAAGGGACTGGTTTTGCCCCAAAATATCTATTAAATAATACACTTTACTGAAGTGTAGGTAATACAGTCTTGAAAGATCACATGTCTAAATTCGTGAACAACAGATTAGAAACTCATCCTCTATATTCCTCCCAGTGGAAGCTTAATAACCTGCTTCTGCAAGAACATTATACAAAAGAAACAACTAAAATGTATTTGGAAGCAAACACAATGGAGGAAATGTGTCTCTTGTTGTTATGAGAAGCTATGAAAACCATACTGAAAAGCTATATAATATTGTATTCAAATCACAGGAGGAAAGAAGATGTCAAAACAAAGTAAATTAGAAAAGAAACTAAAACCAGGAACCCAGAAGTACTTTATAGAGTCTTCCAGAACAAAGTAGCCAGAAAATGCTCTAATTCACAGTTACTGTTCAACACACAGAGAAAGAAACCCTTACATTTTTCTATCTAAAACAAAGTGCCATTTTTAAATCAATGGTGGAGAATAAGCTTGGAGAAGTGCTTGACTCACCAGACATCTTCAGCCTGGTTATTGTTGTGTGCCTTAAAATACCAGCAGTTCAACCATAATTACTAAATTTCAGGAAATAGTGAAAGAATGCTTCAATTTCTGGAGAAACCTGATGCAACTAAACACTATCCAGAGAAGTTCATGATGGCTGGGCCAAGTGTTTAAAGTTGTTGATTCTTCCAAAACTCAAGTTGTTTAAAACATCAGTGTGGCCAGGTGAGTTTAACCCATCCATTAAAAACACCAGATGGTGAAAGACTTGGGATATTGATGAACTTAAGTATATATATAAAAAAACTTAATATTTTCTTCAGAGCAAATTCAAAGGTGACTGGATATGTTATGAATTTCCAGCTGTTATGTTTTCTTTGCTGCAAGAGCAAAACTTATTTTTTATCTTTGTGACTTTTAAGTGAATAAAATCTACAAGGAAAAATATGAATTTCTGTTTGATAGAGAGTGGAAAAAGAGAGACAGGAAAAGCACCAGCACTCTAATTGCTTTCTTTAAAGGATTCTCAAACTGCTTTTACAACAGACAGTAGTGGGAGCAGAACAGGTTTCTTTATGAGAAAAGTACAGTCTATTTATCCCCAGCAAAGGGACAGGGGGAGGATACAGAATCATCCAAAAACAACAGATGGGAGATGTACTAAATTGCCCATTTCCTGTGCTGTTTCTTATCCACCCATAAATGATCAAGTACCTTTTATATCACATCACGTCATTCCAACAGACCTTTCCTCAAGACAGTTTGCAGACCTCTCCCTGCTGTTCTTTACCACTTAATGAGTGACCCTGGACCTCCCTAGTGACACACTGCTCTGCCTTGCAAAAAATATCACCTAGGACTATTAATGTGGAACTTTGGCTTTCCCACATTTAGGGGTTACCCCCTGCCTCCTGTGAGCTGTGAACACATTTCACCATTCGCCTTACAAAGACAATACTACTAAGTGAATTATTGAAGGCTTTGTTAGCAATGTAAAATAACCCATATCCATGTTTCTGAAAGCTTGTAACACTACAAACTAGCTCCTTTTGTCATCACGCTACCCATTCATCTTGCTTTAGGTCATTATATAGGTTCTGCTATAACACTGTGATTGAAGCTCTGTTATCCTGATATTCTTGAATAGTCTCAAGTGCATAACTTCTAGCAGAAGTAATGCATTATATTTCCAATTGTTGGCAATATTCCTAAAGTAATAGAAATGTGGTACAGTGTTAGTACAAATAACTGCCTTCAGGTGTACCTTCAGTCTGTGGGTAAAGAGAGATGCTGCCAAAGCTGACTGAGACAGTAGCCACATATTATTTTAAATGGAAAAGGCTATTTTATGAGATAGGTGCAAATACTGTGGAGAAGCAGCTGTGGGAGACAGGAAACGGTTTGCCCAGCAGCAGCCTAAACTGAACTCAGTGCTGCCTGCCAGGGTCTCCCCCGCCTTCCATCAGCCCTTTTTGGGCCAGCTCCAGCTGAGCTGATGCAGAATACTTAATCAGCACAAAATACTTGCCTTTACTGTAAGGTTTGTTTTGTGCTGACTTACTGTGCTGAACACAGGGCCTGGCAGGCACCAGAGCCAGCACAAGGGAGAGACTGGAACACATAGCCAGGGAGAGAAAGATGAAATTATGCTAGAGCAACCAGTAATTAGATTGGCTTGCAAGCCACTAAAATTACAGCCTACACTGCACCTAAAGACAGTCAGCAACTAAACTGTGTGTCCTGCATGTCCAGTATATCATTGCACTGGCTAGTGTGAAATGTGAATGTGTGAGAAACAAAACATTGACTTAAAACAACCAGAAGTGGAAGAAGATGACAAAGCCAGGGAAATAACCTCACCTGAAACAAAGCTCTTGAAAAACTGATCTGACTGGAAAGACATATAAGGATACTTTTAGATAAAGCCTGCTCTTGTTTTCCTGATCATGCTCAAGTAAACAGAACTACAGTATGTTCTTTAACAACATAAACCGAGCCAAAAGTATACTTTTACCTGGCACAAATCTCATCCTCTGTTGGAAACTGTTTGGGAATATGCCAAATATCAGCTATATGAAAAGGCTAAGGGTAATAAGCCATAATATTATTTGAACAGTATTAATCAAAATATCTACTCAGTGTGACCATTTAACTATGTTGTTTTCATTTAAATTTAGGTTTCCAAGTCACTTAAAGCATCCTTGTGCTGCGGGCAGGCATGGCTTCCTGCAGCACATACATGAGGTTGGACAGGAGCGATTCTTCCTTTCCTACATGCTGGAGAGAATCTGTCCCTCACCTCTCACATCTTCACTTCTGACTAAACAGTTTCTTTCTTCATGAACTTGAGTGGCTCACACACCTCCTACAATGCCTGCAATGATAGTGTCGCGATGGAATGCTCTCATTTCACACTATGTAAGCACAGCTCATGTTTAGTCTCTCCATGTTTGGACTGCCTGTGGATTGCTGGTTATAATAAGGTTCACTTAAACCATCATTCCCTGGTGGCATAGACATGACACATCCCCTCTTCAAAGAACAAGTTCTCTTACTGTAGCAGAACAGCTTCTCAATGTCAGAATCACTGCTTTGCAGGGACTCCCAGTGTTAACAAGAGAGAGACAAATCGAGAGAAGCAGATTAACTGTCACCAGCTTATCACAGAACCACAGAATCACAGAATGTTAGGGATCGGAAGGGACGTCAAAAGATCATCCAGTCCAATCCCCCTGCCGGAGCAGGAACACCCAGATGAGGTTACACAGGAAGGCGTCCAGGCGAGTTTTGAATGTCTCCAGAGAAGGAGACTCCACAGCCTCCCTGCTCAGCCTGTTCCAGTGTTCTGTTACCCTTACTGAGAAGAAGTTTCTTCTCAAATTTAAGTGGAACCTCTTGTGTTCCAGCTTGAACCCATTACCCCTTGTCATATATTGTTACTCTATAGATATAGGACAATACATTTGTCTGTTTAATACACCTGTACTAATTTTAGTAGAGATCGTGATGTTGCTTTTTCTTTTCCGGGCTGTAGTATAATTTTATATAAGACGTAAACCAAACCAAAACAAATCCCAAAACCTTGGGAAGCCAACTGTAGCTTTAAACCCTGCTGCTCTAATGACCAAATAACACTGTCTGCCTCAGCAACAAAATCAATACGTTTCAACTAAATACCAATATTTTTATTAGCAATATTTTTAAACAAAGCAAAATGCTGTGCAGTGTTGATCTAAGAATGGTTGAAAAGGGCAAATCAAGCAAACATATGAGAACAACAAAAGGTATTTGCTTTTTTGGGATGAAAGTCAAGAAAACCTTTTCTAAGTGTGCTTCAGATAATGTACTTTGAAGAGTCAATCTTGCCCTCAGACTTTATCATTAATTATTCAACAGGGCAGTAGAGAAAGCTCCAAGCTTCAAGCAATATGATGATTTGTTATTTATGCAAAATTTGGACTCGGGATTTGGTTGCAATCCCTTTTTACAAGCAGTACCAGCCTAATTGCCAGGATTCATTTCTAGACTCACGCAACGTTTAACAGAAGCTAGATAGCTGCTAAAGTACTGAAGCAGAACTGGTCAGGCATGATATCTGGATCTTTTCACAGGGATGTTTTCCTGATAAATTTGTCAGTCTCTTCTTTTTACGAAATCAGCTGTCTTACTCTTCCAGAGCTGTAGATATTTCTTCTGAAAAAGGTTTTGTCCATATATTGTTGATTTAGACAAACTCGGTCTTTAGGAGTCCAGTTTGCATGCTAACCTGGACAGAGGTATGAATGCTGCACCTTTTGTGTCATAGGTAGGCATCTCACACAGCTCCCTAGAAAGGCAGCTGTACCCTCCAAGCTCTGTCCACAGACACGTCATATGAGAGAATATTGCCTACCAGCACTGAATGTTTTCTGTCATGAAATCACATGATCTTAAGCTGTTCTTCACACTACAGGCCTAATTTCATCCACTACTTATTAATTTTGCTAGCTATTGGTAGTTGGATTACACAAGTTTTTTTCAGTTGGCCAGCTACCCTCAAAGATGGCTGAGAGTAAATATTAGTGTTCCACATAGTCAAGAGTGTACATTGGACTACCGTTTTTCAGGATTAGTTTCTGGAATTTAAAAATTATGTTTACAGTATAGATTCATTCAAATGTTAAAATCTGCTGGATTGAAGGAGAAGGTAACATTTCTAAATTTTTTTAAAATTCACTTTTGCAAAAAATGAACATTGAAAAAAGTAATTTATAGTTTATAGATGCAGAAGTTTATGTCATTGAAAAACATCATCTATGTTTTCAATGATAAAAAGTACACTAGAAACTATACAAGGACATCAAGAGTCTTGTGCTCATGACTGAACCTATCTTCTTTATTCATTATCATTCAACGGTTTCCTCTTACAGCATCACACAAAGCAACTATGATATTCCTTTTGCATGCAGACAATTACTATTAAATTCCTTCACATTTAATTGCCTTACAAAGAGTTCAAGATAAAATAATTTCTGAATTTCTACTTATAAGGTATTTCAACAGAAAATAATTCCTGAAATGTTGTGGTCTGGACAATCACGTAGTGAGGTGGACTGTGAACTGGCTGAAGGAAAGAAGCCAGAGAGTCATGGTCAATGAGGCAGAGTCTAGTTGGAGGCCTGTATGTGGTGGAGTGCCTCAAGGATTAGTATTGGGACCAGTATTATTCAATGTATTCATCAATGACTTGGATGAGGGAATAGAGTGTACTATCAGCAAGTTTGCCGATGACACCAAAATGGGAAGAGTGGCTGACATGCCAGAAGGCTGTGCTGCCATCCAGTGAGACCTGGACAGGATGGAGAGTTGGGCGGGGAAAAATTTAATGAAATATAACAAGGGCAAGTGTAAAGTCTTACATCTGGGTAGGAACAACCCCGGGTTCTAGTGTAAGTTGGGGAACGACCTATTAGAGAGCAGTGTAGGGGAAAGGGACCTGGGGGTCCTGGTGGACAGCAGGATGCCCATGAGCCAGCACTGTGCCCTTGTGGCCAGGAAGACCAGTGGCATCCTGAGATGTGTTAGAAGGGGGGTGGTTAGTAGGTCGGGAGAGGTTCTCCTTCCCCTCTACTCTGCCCTGGTGAGACCGCATCTGGAATCTTGTGTCCAGTTCTGGGCCCCTCAATTCAAGAAGGACAGGGGACTGCTGGAGAGAGTCCAGTGCAGGGCAACAAAGATGATGAAGGGAGTGGAGCATCTCCCTTATGAGGAAAGGCTGAGGGAGCTGGGTCTCTTTAGTTTGGAGAAGGGGAGACTGAGGGATGACCTCATTAATGTTTATAAATATGCAAAGGGTGAGTGTCATGAGGATGGAGCCAGGCTCTTCTCAGTGACAATCTATGGTAAGACAAGGGGCAAAGGGTGCAAACTGGAACACAGGAGGTTCCACTTAAATATGAGAAGAAACTTCTTCTCAGTGAGGGTGCCAGAGCACTGGAACAGGCTGCCCAGGGGGGTTGTGGAGTCTCCTTCTCTGGAGACATTCAAAACCCGCCTGGATACATTCCCGTGTAACCTCATCTGAGTGTTCCTGCTCCAGCAGGGGGATTGGACTAGATGATCTTTTGGGGTCCCTTCCAATCCCTAACATTCTGTGATTCCGGGAAATTCTCCTGCAGAAACAGCAATTGCATCCAGCAGGCACACCAAGTGATCAGGGAACTGCAAAATCCTACAAATGCTTTTAAGACAGGAGGATCCAGTTTGCTTTTGATTTGTGCCCACTGAAGTCTTACTTTAGTGTTTTACATCAGTAGGCAAAAATAATTCAATGTTTCCATTTATTAATAAAAACTCTTCATGATTTAATTAACTAGATCTTCAGAAAGAAAACAGTTTATTAAGTGAAATGCTTTCTGCCAACTAAGGTTAATAAAAGCTCTCAGAACCAAGTGGGATGACTTTTACCATGGCAACTAAAGCTTGGACTTATCAAACGCATCAAAGCTTGATAAACTGGATTGAAACCAGTGCCTGTTTTCCTGGAGACAAACAAGGGAAGGAGTAAGATGGGAAAGGAAGAGAATTAAACAGGTATATCCTCAAAAATATTTGTGCCTGGTACATGCTCTATGCCATATGATTTTTTTTTTTGCAACAGCTGCCTTTCTATAAAATCTCAACATCCAATTCATAGCCCTGCTAAAGGTGATATGTATAAATAGGCTTGTGCTTAAAATTGGTGGTATTAAATCCTGAGTAATTTTTTTTCCTGTGAATGTACTGGATAGATTTCACCTGCCTTATCTCTAAGAATGGTATAGTTCTTAAGGTAAAGTAACTAAGTAACTACCAAATATTTCTAGGTCGATATTTCTAGGTATTGTGTATGCAACAGATTTTAGGAAACTTACGTCTTTATTTCATTTCTAAAAGTCACAGATTTTGATTCTTGAACTATCTAGTTGTCAGTCTTCCTTTCCCTCTCTAGGCATAAATAGTAGTTACATTTGGAAAGTCAAGCTTTTCCTGCCTGAAAAACACACTTTTTGTTGGAGATGAAATTAATTTTTATTGATTTCAGTGGAATGAATATTTAATTTTCATTTTCAGAAATCATCCTTTGACATTGCACATATTAAGAGGCATTATAGCACAATTCTCACCTAGTGATAGGGGTCACGGTAAAGAGGAATTGTGAAAAAGAAACAACTAAGTGTTAAGATATCCCAATGCTCAGTAAATATTTCAGACTGAAGTCAGGTACAAGTATGAGGACCAGTTTCATCACCAAGTAGCCAAAAGGGAAATTAAAGAAGATAAACTACAGGGAAACTAAATGAATTCTTTATATCAGTCTTCACTCTTAAGGGTAAGGAAATTCCTGTTCAAAAGTTATTTTTCATGGGCAATCAAGGTGAAACATGAGCAAAGATAGAAGTATCCACACATGAGTTGTTCACTGAGCATAGGAAGCAAAACAGCAGTAAATCACTAGGGCTCGATGGCGTTCATCCGCTCAGAGCACTGAAGCAATTAAAAAGCAAAGCAGCTAAAGAAAACAATAAATAAAGCAACAGGAAGGGCTGGAAGGTGGCCAGTGCTGTGCTCATAGCTTTTAATAAAGAAATTAGGTATGATTGGAGAATTATATGACAAGAAATTTTGTTAAAGTCTTGAGGCAATAGCTCTGATTTAAGATTAAAAACCTATGAAAGGATCCTACCTCTTGGCATGGCCAGTGTACATTGCTGAGGAACCATAATGACACATTTCTCAACTCTGTTCTGCTTCTGCCTGGGAGTCCTGAAACACCGGTGTGAGAAGCAGGTTTCAGAACTTGCTTGTAGAGGAAAGTGGTTTTTTGTTTGTTTTTTTTTTAAGCAGGCATCTTTTCAAGAGTGCCTGCTTTCCTTTCTACACAGCTCCCTCTGTGCTAATCTACCAGTCAAGACCTCAGAGATCAGGACAGATGTCTGCATCTGGGGACAGAGCTCCCGGAGTGGGCAGGAGAGTGCAGTGCTGTGCAAATGGATGGATGTGAGGCAGGAGCTTATGGCCTGAGCCTTTCATTCAGTGTGCAGAACCTGATCGGTCTCCAGAAGGACCAGGGTAAGAAGTCTCCCCTGAGGAGACATGACATGTGATAGCTGTAGGGTCTGCTGGTAGATCCTCAAAAAGGCCACGGCTGAAGTGGTTTACCATGGCAGAAGAGCTTTTGGATTAGGAGGAGTGTGTCTCCCTTGTTTCAGGGAATATGAAGAAGTGCTGCATCTTCAAAGAAAGTTCGCATCAGAACCTGCAGGTCTTCCTGGCTCATTGAAGTTGCCGTGGAGGACTGTAGTGGTCTCTGGAGCAGAGCAGAACAAGGAGGGTGCAGCCACTTCTCCTGGTCACTTCTGCTGTGCCCTGTTGTGTTCAGGCATAAAACCTCAACCTAAATGAATAAACAAAATTATGGGCCTACAAAACCCCCACAGGTTCTCTGAGGCACTTAAAACCTCAGACCAGCTTACTGATGTCAATTGCTAGCTCTCTGCAGACAACCTGGACACACTTGTGTCACTGAGGATGGGAATCCTGAAGTAAGAGGCTATGGTTTGCCACAGCTTGAAAACTAGCCTTGGCAAAGGGTCCTCACTGGCACCTTAGACCATCTGAAGCGACCACAGGTCTGAGATGTCTCAGTGCTGCTACCTTGCCTGAGCCTGGCATTATATGAGAAGGGCTGCAGAGATCAGTCCTAATTCTTCTAGCATTTAATGCAGATCTCAATATGACTCATTTCCTGCACCAAAGAAAGCCTGACTGAAAAAGAGACTTAAGGATTTTAGGACAACAGGGATAAAAGCTCTTTGTCACAGCCTGTTTGCATAGGACTTGTCAGGATAGTAAAATTAAGAGCACAGAAAGGAAAGGAAACAGAAGAACTAGAGAGCAGCAGCCTGTCTCTTTACTTCACAGGATGCCAAAGCAGACTAGATCAAATCTTTGCGTTTGTTATTGTTTCATCCCTTCCTCTGCCCCTCCAACCCTGGGGAAACTTCCACTGAAATTAACGACGGTATAGCTCTAGGTATCCTAAACCAGCAAGATTGCAAGATTTGACTTCTGCTTCTCATTCTTTACTTACACATGTGTTTTTAGGTAAAAGCTGAGCAAATCACATGGGAAATATTAGTGTTGAAACTGAAATTGGGTCACTTGTTCTTAAATTGCGTCTTGCCCTGAGTCCATTAGTACAAAAAACATTCTGCCACTTTTTTTTAAATTCATAGTTTTCCTTTTTTTTAGTTCAGTCCTTCTAACTTCAAGGAGTTCCTGTCATCTGAGTGTATTTTTGCTATTTTTTTGCTGCATTATCATTGCCATTACTCTCTTTGTGTGTTTTTTATCTATAAAATATTTCCAAAGTATTTTTAAGATTTTCTTTCTCTCAGTCCAGTCCTGTCTCAGCACACTTAGGAATTAACTTGCCATTGCCATTACTTCACTCAAACTACTCCACAATTCTCATAGTTCTAAGAAGCCTCCTTTATGTGCTCCTGGGACTACCATGCTAGTGGTCTAAACTTCATTAATTTAGCACCAATAATTTTGTACCAATAATTAGGTATGGCAAAATATTGATAGGACTAGATCGTTTTTTGAGCTTTCTCAATTCAGTGTCAGAAATTAGATATCAACTGAAAGATGGGTCAAAAAACTTCTCTGAATATACAAGCAAGATTTATGATAAAGAATGAACAATCTAATCTGTCTCTACTTTCCTTGAAAAACAAATAATACAGCTGTGTATGTTTCATTCTTGTATTTTTCTTTTTGCAAACCACATATATTCTTAGGGACACTCTAGTCACTTTTAACATTCCGAGCCCTGAACATAGGTGTTCAGTGTGTGTGCTGTAAGCAGATGCACATCTGCTCTAGACAGACTCAGAGGCAATATGAGTTTATCTTCCCTGAACTTTGAGTTGGTACAAACTCATTCTGTCCATATTTTAAGTCATAGCACGAGACTGACTCAGAGCTAACGAGCCCTGGTCAAAGTTTACTCAGTGCCTACTTACTGTAGAAACATTGTTTTTAGAAACAAAATTATGGTTACGTGTAATGCGTGACATGCAGGACTAGGTAATCTGGAGAAGTAGACATACGTTGTTCTGTGGTTTTGCTGAAACAGTAGCAACAGCAGCTCCTAATTCTGAGTCCCGGAGGTTCTACACTTAGTCTCCAGCTGCACAAAGGCATCTTATTAGTCACAAATCTTAAAGATATTTTTAAGTCACAGTGCAAAACAGTTCTGAATCACTTCTACAAAGAAACATTGGCTGAACTAAACTCTTCCTGTAGGATTCTTTTTAACCTTTCTCTGTGGTCTGATGTTCCTCCACAACTCTGTCATCATATTTTACAGCTTTCTCTTCCTGAGAGAGCATAAAAAAGATTAAATGTTTCCTGAAAAAAAAAATATTGCCAAAGTTTTGTCTTTTGTGCTAATGGTTAAGTATCCACAGAATATAGACTTCAAAAACTACGTTCTTCATGTGTATAAATACAACACAGTGCAATGACTTAGCTAAATTAGTTCATCTGACACCAAAATCTCACTTGTCACCTTCTGAAAAAACACATTCGGGAAAATTTTCAATGGGACCTAGTCTGCCATATCCTTGCAAAGATAGAGAAGTCTTGATACATATTGCAGGTAGAAAAATGTCAGTTTGAAACAGGCTGACATCAACTCTTATTGTGTGCAAAGCTGCACCCTTGCTAGAAATGGTTAAAGCTAAAACACCAGGATAACAAAGCCTGTTTTCTTATCCCTTTATAGATGACATTTTTCAAGAATCTTTAGACAGACTTTCCCAGTCCAGATAAATAACTCAAACTAGCAGAGGAATATGGGACAAGAGTCCCATCTATGTTCTATTTATCTATGGGTTCATCTGGGGGAGAAAGGCAGACAAAGTAAAAAACCAGAAAGAATGAAAAAGCGTCTAACAGAAGACCAAAGAAAAGAACAAAGAGAAATGAAACTGCCCTGTTAAAATATCTGCATGAGTATAAGAAAGGGTAAAGCAAACAGAAAAATCCTTTGTCAAATGGATTAAACCAAGATTGAAGCAATTAAACCAAGAAGATTAAAGAACTGAAAGTAACAAAAGGGTTTGAAAAGATAAGAGCACAAGGCACAAAATGGGGGGAAGCAAATGCAGCAGCTGCCTGCAAGAACCAGCAATGTTTAAACTGATGCTAGCAAGGGTCTAAGGAGCCAGTATAGCCAAATTTTGTGGTTTCTGGAAGCATAACCATACAAAGTTTAACAGTGTGTGGCTTTCAGGAGAAGAACTGTATTGTTTTCAACAGCTTGGTTTGGTAAGTTGCTCTGTTACCCAGTTAGAAAGGCTGCTTGTTACTGACTGAGGGAGAATGTCCTCTGTCTCTAGGAGTCTTAATGGTATACAAACCTACACTCTTTTTTCAAAGACTGAGATGTATTTGATATTTGGCATTCTGCAATTCAGAACAGATTCCATAAACATTTATAGAAGTTTTGCTCAGAAAATTCCCTAGAGACAGAGAAATGTGGTATCTTAACAAATTCCTGCAGATACTGCAAGTTGCTGGTTCACATAGCAATATTTTTCCTAAGGAGGACAGACTCAAATCCTGACTTGTCTTAACACATTGAAAGTTCCCACAGGATGTCTGTCTTCTGTTGCTGTGAAACCTGCTGCCAGAAGCTAAACACAACATTTTTCCTTTTCCTTCCCAGCACAGTCACTGAAAAAAGAAGATAAACCAGTGCCCATACAGGCCTCTACTTTTCTCAAGCTGAATAATCTGAGCATTCTCTCTAACATCATTAAATGCAGGTGTGAATCCACCTTCAATCCCAAATTTAAGCTGATTCTCTCATGCTCTTGAAGTGCAATGGAATGGAAGTTTAGCTGATAAATGTCTCTATGTAAATCTAAACTGTACTGGTTTGTACCAGTTTACAGGATATGAACAAGGCTGAGTTTACCTCTATTTGCCAACAGATATCCTACCTTGTCTAAACAAAATAGAAATTATCACTGAGCTGTAGCCAAAAAGTAGGTGGAATATGTGGATGCATGGATTTGGGTAAATTATTTATTCTCTCAAGTATGTTCCTTATCTTATTTGCTAGGGATACACTAGTTAATTAAAAAAAAAAAAAAAAAAGGTGAAGGTACAGGAACAGGCATTGCCATACAGCTTTTAAATCGTTAGCATGGTCCCCAGCATAGTTTTGCCTCATGTCAATAAGTACTTTCATACACACTACCCAAATACAGTTTGGAGGTTAGTATGGGCTAGAAACTACTCCTTATAGGCCATTTGAATGAAGCCTTTCTGGTTTGAGCGGTATGGGAGTTTAACTGTGGGGACATAACTGTGCTGAGGCAGAGATGAGTCCCTGCCTTGTATTATTAATATTTACTGTTCTATAGAGGTAACCATAGCAGGTTGTAGCGGTTACAGGGTTATGCAGACTTCTCATATTAAAGAAAGGTTCTAGCTAAAACATTTTATTTGTGGCTAGATAATCTATTTGCAGTTATTCATCCATGGAAAGACTCTTGTAAGCAGCATTTGTTTTTTCAGATAAACCTGGGATGAACACGAAATCACATAAAATAGACACAAAAACATTTCCTTTCAGCTGCCATTAAAAATCTAGAAGACCTGGCCTTGCCTCTGCACTCTGCGGCAGATATTTTGTTCCACGACTTTGTGAGTGCTAACAAGATATTTAAGGTCACATCTCCTAGCTCTGTTTACTATGGCAGCTTTTCTTTCCTTGATTGCTGCAAATGACTGCTTTTGCTAAAAAATAATCTCCCTCTCACTGACAGCCATATTACAGAGAATCTTTTAAGTAGTAAGAGGCACATCTCAGTAGTGAGTCAGCCAATCAGTCAATCAAGAAAATAGTGAAAATTTGCCATGCAGCAGTCTCATACATACATATTCTCCCTTGCATTGCCCATCAGTGTCAAATTCAAAACACAGGTGCATAAATGCTCTTTGATGGCTGCACAGTCATCATTACATACTTCAACCAGTTGATAGATATGCTCAGTAGCGTGAATCACTAGTCAGATTTCCTTCTCACCAGGGAAAGTATTTTGTTTTCAGACTTTTTTTTTCTTTCAAGACCAATGTTTTTGAAATAAAATAAGAAAGATGGATGAACAGCATGGGGATTCTGGCCTACTGAAATGATAAATTAGTTTAAATATCCTCTTTCTCATTTCCTCTTCCTTCTTAGTCATCTGTCTCTCATGTCTTCTCCATGGACAGAGGCCTTAAGTGTAACTCACTTTTAGTCACCGACAGTTGACATTCCGTGCAATCACACAAATGCTTACTGTCTCAAATTCTAAGCTCCCCACCTAGGTAGTTACATCAGGAGACCTGACATTTTAGACTTCATGAGGAGATGGGTTTTTCCAAAAGACAACTCAAGGCCTATGTATCTGGCTGCTATTCTGAATAGCTGTGTGGAAGTGCCTGTTTCTCTGCATTGTTTATGTCATAATCTGAAGAAACTGTTTTCATAATATATGCATTTAATTTAGGTGTCTGAAAATAAGTATGGAAGTCTATCTTTTTCAGTGTTCCAAAACTGTTAAAACCAATTTAAGCTGCTGTTGTGACACCACCTTGTGCCCTGAACATAGTCACTTGTACTTTCTTTCCTGGTCTTCCCTGACACTGGAGCATGGCTGAAACCAGCAAACCTTTTCAAGGTGCTGATATAATGTAAAATTAGCTTAGTGAAAAACTATCTCTTTTTTCAGCTCCATCAGTTGTCTCTCTTCAGTTGTGGAACAGTTCTCAATGCAGAGAGAAAGAATGAAATCAGAAAGAGCATGAGACTCCAGTCTAAATCAGAACTGATTTAAATAGGTTGATAAATTGATTTGAAACAGCACCATGAAGTCAAAATCTAGAAGAACATTGTAACTGTCAAGCTCAAAGATGCAGCATAAATCCATCATGCACTTGGTTTCCTGAGTGGATCCACAATGCTGACTGAGGCAGCTATGCTTCCTGGCTCAAGACGCCAGTTCCCTACATAAGAGGTTGCAATGTCCTGTGGCAAATAATTCTTGGGCCCACACAAAAAGAAAGGGTCCAGCAAGGAACTATATTCCTGAACATACCTCTACACACATGAAGAAACAGACTCAAGTTTCTCATAATGCTACTCTGACCCATACTACATAATGCTACATAATGCTATTCTGACCCATAAGCCACATAGCAGATTTGCTGTGGCACTATGCCTGACCTGGTAAGCCCACAGCTTGTTAGTTTTGGCACAGTACCAGTTCAGTGTGGCTAAGCAGTTTCTAGTTCTGACCAACTCAGAGTATGAGCAGAATAATAGTAGGTCTGTTTGAACATTTCTGCATACGTTAGGCGGCATGGCATTTGATTAAAGTGGTGAAAGTTCTTCAATGCTGCTTTTTAGACTGTTTTCAGACATCAGACAGTTACAGACAGACAGTAAGGAAGGTAGGACCAAAATCCAGGAACTCCTCTTTCTATTTTAAAATTTGACTTTCCCTTTTACTTGTCCTCAACAGTCTTAGCCTAACTAGGTAGCCTAGCATGGAAACCGGATAAAAGAAGAGAATGGCGAACTACTTCAGTCCTGTAAATAAAGCCACTATATACCAGAAATGCAAGAGTTATAGAGATTGAAGAGCAGCAAAGTGAGGTTTCAGAGTACCAAGTGTCGGAGACAAAGAAATGGCTCTGTTCTTTTCCACTGTTGCTTTTCACTGTTGCTTGTTATTTTTCTGTCCCCATGAGACTCTTGAATTCCCATCTCAACAGAAAATCATCTTCGTTTTCCCAGCGGAACATGCAGTTTCCCAGGCCATAAGACCCAAGTTCAAATCTACAGCAGCAAAGGCATAGGGTTCTTCAGACTAGGTCTCCTATTTCCTAGTTAAACATAAGGACTGCCCTTATGTCAATATTATGCTTCCATATTAACTGTAGACCTCACTAATTCTAAACGTTTCATGTCTTTAGGATTTAGATGGTTGTCAGTCTAAATCTGGAGCACAGAAGGGCTGTAAACAGAGATCAGTTCCCATTTCTCCAGAAAAGGCACTTCTGAATCTGGTTATGTATCTAAAATTAGGTTCCTTCAGAAGCTACAGGTTAAGCAGCAAGGTAACCATTCACTCTAGGCACTGGGAGGGTTAGACAAAGTTTGAAATCCAGTGAATTGCTGTTGGGGATTTTAAGGGCTCTGAGACACTTAAATATCCAAGACAAGCAGTGCAAGCTTTGGCCTCACCATTAACTATGGAGAAAGATTTTCTTCACCATTTTTTCTTCATTCATTTTGCATCCCATGGGGTACACAGGTCTCTCTCCTTCAGAAGTGGTGAATGGTTACACTTCCTTTCCAGCACACAGAAAAGCTCTCAGCCTGGTACTTGCATGCATTCTCCTTGAATGTGAAAGTTATTAGTTCATAGCACTTTCTTCTGATTTATGGTAAGGAAGAAGCTTTCCATTCTCAGAGTAGGTACCTACTGAATCAGGTTGGTTTTACACAGCCTCTGTGCTTTGGATTGGACAAAATGCAATTTTAGACACAGTCTCAAGGGGGTGTTTAGTGAACAGAGGCACAGAACTGCCCAGCTTCTGCATCAAAAGCATCCACAGGTGAGAGACAGAGATGTGATGCCAATCCAACTACAGCACTCTTGGTCACGTACAGAAATATAACTGTAGGCATTTGAAAGAATTCTTGCCAGGTAACATAAGCAGCTAAGACTTCTAAGCGGGTTAGAAGTGGGGTGAGGGGGAGGTTTTGGAGAGCTCTTCTGATCCCAGGTTCTTATATTCAATTTAAGGCGTTCATGAAGTATTTTCATAGTACACCTTCAGGCCTTTTGAAAAATTTACTTGAAGTTTGTCTCCCTTGCTGAAAGTAAAAGTGACTTTTTTTGTCATCTTGTCATACCCCAATATTTCACTTTTTGATTAGATACATACTTTGTCCCGGTTTTGGATAATTGTCTATTGTGTCTTCTGTAAAATACCCTTATTAAATGTATTATCTTTATTTTAGAACTTGCATAACTGCAAAGTCATTATATATTGGTGCAATTTAAATCGTTTCCACTTTGACTGTTATTCTATAATGTTTGCTGGTCCAAATGGTTTAGTGTTACTTGGAGACATGAAAATTGAAACAATAGAATTTTATCTTCCTCTATGTCATTTAGGTGCTTAAGGCTCAGTTCTTTCCCACTTATTAAAATATTCCACTACTTCTGGAAAGACATTAAAAAAAAAAATAAATAAAGTATTTAACATTGCTACCACATTGTGGCCAATTTTTTTCACTATCTTACTACTATTGCAATCTACATTTCAGTTTAGGCTTTTAAATTTTAGTGAATTTAGTTTTAGCAACTCTCATCTGATCACTCAGTATGTTAGAGGATTAGTTTTTCTATGTATTCAAATGGGCTGTTTTATTTTAGCCAGTGTCTTAGCTGGGATACAGGCTAGGAAATATTAATTACATGGCACATTGAATAGAGGTATTTTTTTTCACAGGTTATGAAAATTATGTGTCATTGGTCGTACCAAAAAAAAAGCAGCTCTGATTGCACAGTTAAAGACTGCAGATGGACATGGGAGAGTTATATACTCATCTTTACTGTAGCATTTCTAGACTTTGCATTGATTCACTGAAAGCCTTTAGACTATCTATGGTCAATTTGAATTGGGAGAGAAGCCAACATTTGAAGGCCTGATTTGAAGGAAAGTGCAACAAGAATATTTCAGTTGAGCATTTACTTTGCTAAGCTTTTAGTATTCCATTGTTTGGAAAAAAATTACCTTTTCTAAGGGTATTTATCGGTTGAACCACAGAGAGACTTTCTGTTTCCTAAACGGAAATGTAATTAGTGTTCCCTGCAACCACAGGTGGAGATATATAAAGCGAATACTTCCTTTGAAATGAGCAGTTGTGTGGATACTATGAAAGGTAACTTGGTGTTACATGCCACCAAATGTTATAGCCTGTGGCCCTGTTCCAGCAGACGTGGAGTCCCATTACCTCCCAGACCTGTTCTTTAGCTTTTCCCATTAAAGTCAAGCAGTGTTCAAAATGAATAAAAACATCATAAACCAGACTACATAGTTTGTAGCCCACTTCCTATAATCCACAGTTACTAATTAAAGAAAATTCCACTCCTCTTTCATCTGAAACTATTACAAATGTTGTAGGATACATCTAATCAGAACACAGTTGCAAAACATAATTATCGTATTTTGTAGTCATGAGCTGAACTTCTCAAAGAAACTTTAAGAGATTGCATGCTGTGATAAGCTAAATCTTGCCCAGCAACATCATTTGTCTAGTATCAGATCTTGAACAGGAAAAGAAAATAAAATAGGTGACCTTAAATGGAAGAAAAAAAAGCATATTTCATTTGCTTTGGGATTTTATGAAATTGTTTTAAAAGTCTATGGACTTAGTAAAGATGAAACAATTGGAGATGAAATTTTCTTTGTTTCAGTTGTTCTGAACTCTAGGCACTGTTTCATGTCTGAAGAACTAGGGAAATAAAGATATTAGAAAGATCTATGGTATGATATTTGAGTGGCTAAGAGATAAATTTGAACCACATCCTGTAATCCTGTGTCTCATTATTAATTTTCTTTCAGATCTATATTGATGCATCCATATTTTGTCAAAATAATGTCCTTCCGTTAAATTCCAGTCTGCTCTGACAACATTCCTTGAAGAAATTTGACAACAGCAATAAAAAAGAATGCCCAAATATCATAGTCTGCATACTTCTACATCCTGAAATGAAATACTCTTCTTGACTTTTTCTACATATATGGAAGGGAGCTAGGGGAGAGGTTTTTGGATACCAACATACATGTATCCATATACAACTAGATACACATTTAAAATCAATAAATATTGACTCAGACACATAAAGTGGAGTCCACAAAGGCACAGAGCCTGCAAGAAAAAAAAAATTATAAATTAACTACTTGCATTTTTATTCTAGCAACCTGGTTAGAGTCTTCATAAGTCATTGAAGCAACAGAAGATGCATTCAGTTTTCACTAGGTTTGTGTACTTAACATTATCTCACAGATTCGTCTGGCAAAAGGTTACTGCTTATTCCAGGTTCTTATGATTATACTCTGAAAACAAACACTTTCTAAGAAAACTGTTCCTTCTGCATACCAGTAGGAAGAACAGTGATAAAATTGTCAGGAGGCCTTTTTTTAAGGAACAGGAGTGCAGTCGGGGAAAAGGCTATGAGTTTTTTTCTTTTTAGAAGTTTGGGATTGTTTACTGAAAAGCCCATATAAATCAAATTTATGTAGCATGTCTTTATGCATGCCAAGGCCCCTGAGCCTACTGAAGCTGAAATCCTTAACAAGTTCTCTGGAACTTGCTATTTCGCCCAGACAGTAAATGTTGTTTTGCTTGGTGCTTAATCTAGTTAAATAATGAGGGATTTCACGCACTTAGCTACCACATCCAAAACCAACTTTCTCATATAGCTGGAACAAAAATACTGGCTTTCTTAGCTGTCCTGAACTTGGTATGTGTTATATGGAATGCAATCACACTTTGTCTGTGAGGACTGGCTTGAGAAATTTATCTTTTCCCATGTTAATCTTGCCAGTGATCTGATTATATTGCATAAAAAGGATATTAAACTGACAGACCCTACCACAAATCCCTAACTTGCTTGGAGCAGAATCAATGTATACTTTCTCTCTGGAAAGCTTTCTTGTGAACACTTGCTGCATTAAAAAAAGTATAATAAAATATATCAGTAGTAATACAAACGCATGTAATAGTAGTATTATTGTAGCTTTGATTGTCAAATAATAAAATGGAGGAAGTTTGTTGAGAGATTTTATATCTTTTACTAAAACATCTGATATAGCTGAAAAGGAGACAAGTTATTAGGCTTACAAGCCTTTCTACAAATGATAATAATGTAGAAATAAGAAATTGGTCAGTACTAATATCATGATTTAAGTCTACATAGAAAAATAAAAAAGATCTTTATTACCCTTGTGAAAATTTCAGGCATCACGGATAAACAAAGCTTAATTCTATTTTAGAATATATTAATAATGTGATTTATTGGTTCCATTCCCAAATTTACAAGGATGATTGTGTAAGATGACACACAGACAGTACTGCCTATCAACCTTCTCTTTCACTTCACCTCCCCATCCAACCCTCCTACCATTTCCCAGTTCCCTCAGTTTGATGTCCATGACCTTACCAGGCACACGTGATGATGGAAGGCTGCTCTTGAAGTTCTGGCTGAGCAGTGGCAGCCTGTATCTTCTCTCTCCTTGTCTTAAGGCTGCAAAGTGGTCCCAGTTTGGGTGGCAGAGGATTCATTAGTCCTTTTATTTAAATATTTGAGGGCCACAACTCATTTTGGATCTGCTGTTAGCAGTGAAAGCTTTGATAGGTGGATACATCTTCTGATAACAGCAGGAAATTCAGCATAATCTGCAGTGACTTCACACTGAAACAAGCAATTTTAGGAGAAATGTGGTCTGGCAGTATGTGAATAATGCTGGCATAATTTGATTGTTTCAGGCTGACATAATGAAAGAGACAGTTGTAAAGTGGCAGGTATTAGAAACATCTGTTTTTTCATATGTCATATAAATCAAACAGCAGAATAATTAAGACTAGACATTCAGAGCCAGTCTGCAGTTGAGATGGCTGGTATCAGCACTCTCCTTTAACAAAAGACCTGAAAAAGAAAATAAACTCCTAAATAGGTTAACATTTTTAGCTTATGCAACTGCGAGTTTTGTACAGAACCAAAGTATTATCATCATTGGCTCATATACGACGGTTTGGAAGGCGTTAGCCATTTTCGCTGAAGTCAGTGGATGAGAAACCTTCCACCAGTGAAGTGGAAATCTTCAGTTTCTTTAAATGGGGTAGAGGACAGTGCCAATGACTGTATGAAAAATAGCTACTCCTATTGGCCATTGCCTTCATCATCATCCATGAAAGGGTCCCCTGTGTCACACCTAGGTACACCTTGTTTCTTTTTTCTCTTCTTAGTGTTGGGACCCTGAGGGCACTGGAATCCCTAACAGCATTGGCCAGCCTCCTCTGGGACTCCTGGTTACACCCTTGGGCCCAGTGTTCTCAATCCCTGAGTTTAGCTATGAGATTATTTGTCTGCAACCCTGTCCCCCAGCTGGACATCAGACCCATCTTCTGGATGAACCTCTCATGTGTCTTGTAACTTGTCTTCAGCTCTGTCTTTGAGCCTGTCTCTTTGTGACCACATAGGACCCCTGGTTGGTCCCTGGCCCTGTTGATGGAGTGACCCTGTTACCAGCCCCTATCTGTGGCCCAGTGCTCAGTCCCTGGGGTACAGTGTCCTGCCAGTGGCCCACCCCCAGCTCGTGGCTCCCTGTCACTCAGGGAGCAGTTAGCCTTCACTTAGCCCTGACACCAAGTGGGTTCCTTTCCCATTTGTCATAGCTCTTTAATGACGTATTTGGAGTTATAATGAATAGAAGGCTGTCCTGTGAGGAATTGAGAGGTGTGACCATTGAAAATTTGATAGCATTTGAGAGAGTTCAGTCACAGGAGATAAGAAAATAGAGTCCATCTCAAGCAGAAAGGTCAGGAATTGATTTACAGGAGCAAAAATGCTGCTCATTCCCAGACTAGGCACATTGCTGGTTTACTGAAGATTTGAAAAGGTGATAAATAACCCACATATTCAAGTGAGTAAACTTAAAAAAGTAACAAAAGAGCTGCATATCTCTGAAATTAAACCACTTCAGCTATTTCAATTCATAAGACTTTATTTGGAAATGATATCTGAAGTGTCTGTGAGCTTGTGAGTTCAAAGTCAGGTGAAACTTGGAAACCGATCTTTGTAGTGCTACTGACAAAACACTTAGGGATGTGTTCTGCTAGATGTACAATGTAAATGTCAGAGTGAAGATTTAATCATATAATATAAGAAATTTCTAGACACTTTTATCAGTTTTTGAAACCACTCTGGTCACTACAGGTAAAACTAAATTAAATAATATGAAGCTGCAGTGTGATAATAATGTCTTTCTTAGTAGTTGCAGTAATAACAGTGGCAGTCATACCCTTAGGACTTGGTAGTCCAAACAGTGTTGGATAACTTCTGTACATAATGTTGTATGTAGTGTACTTTTTGTTGTTATATGCATGTACTTTTGAACACAGTACATCTGAGCAGTTAGGGAAAAGCACATAGCTATAAAGATGATAAAGCATATTAAGAAGAAAATATAATTCTGTTGATGATGAAAGCTCATAACTAGCTGCAAATGGTAAGATGTTAACAATAATGAAGAAAAGGCATGAATGTTCAAGAAATATTAATGTTCTGCAATTAAGAAGGTGAAGAACATTATAGATACACGAGATGAGGACAATGAAACGCTTTTTCAGGTCATGACTAGCTACAGAGAACAGCAAAAATCTTCTACTATAGATATACTTATTTAATATGATTGTCTGAACTACCTGAACCAAAAAGTGCTGGAAGAGCTGGCTGAATGCTTTGAATTTTCACAAAGCAGGGGATAACAAGTGAACTTTACAAAACTAGAAGAGTTTGTGATGTGCCAGTAATATAGAGGGCAGAGAAGGAAACTGTGGCAGTTACAGTCTGGTTGGATTATCAGTGCAAACATTGGTGGTGGGAGGGGAGGAAAAGAGATGTAGCAGAGAAGTGATCTAATTAGGCATCAAAATTGTCAAATTCTAACCAGCTAGTTTAGGACAAATAGAACTTGCTAAAACCAAAATGCTGTCTGCATTATTTTCTGAGAACTCATGTTTGATTCCTAAACATAATTGTCTAGATATAATGCAGCTGAATTTTGTATGGGCCTTTGAATTAGTTTTGCTTCTCATTCTGTAAATTAGAAGATATAAGTAGCTGATGGACTGTCTTAAATAGTTTTCTGTAGAAAGTTATTGAATAATGAGATTCTGAATAAACTCTCAAAAATTCTTCAGGCCTTGATATAAAACTTGGTCCAGCCTTATTTAATGTTCCTGAGATAAATCAGAAGTATATCTGCTGGATAATAGGACAGCATATACATCTATGGATAAAAGGCACTACTATGGTCACAACTAGCAAGATCCATGATCAGCCTCTTCTGGAGAATGGACCCAATATGTAAATAAAACGGAGAAAGAGCTATTACTCATTGATCCATACTATGGAATACAGATTTTAATTCAGAAATTTTTATATGCTGTTACATGTTGTTGATAAGTACATTCTGGAGTGAGGACCTCAGGCCACATCTGTACAAAAATCTTTGAAATTTTCTAAAAATTGCTTTTTCTTCTTTTTTAAAAAAACATATATTTTTAAATTTTAACGAGCAAGTTAAAATTGCAAGAATCCTTTCCTGTAACACTTTTGATCTATTGTTAATTTTGGTCATTTAATCTTCTGTTTATTTTTTACAAGGCTTTATAAGAGACTGTGTACCTATCTATTCAACATCTGTTTCCAACTAATATAGTAGACTAAATATAAAATTAAGATGCCAGCATTTTATTTATTTTTTATTCTAGAAGGAAGGCTATGATGTGACCACACTATTGTTTCTTCCTACTATCTCGCTAGCATCAGAAGACTCCCTCTCACTCTTTTCCTTCCCAGTCATCCTCCCGTCAGTGTGCAGTCCTCTAGCCTCACTTCCAGCTGAGTGATGCACATCTTTTCCTTGTGCTACATCGGGCTGCTGTCTGACCTGCCTGGATCAATTCACCTCAGCAAAAACCAAAACAAAATACATTTCTTACAAATGAGTCAAATGAATTGGCTCATTATGCAGCTAGATGAAGGCCAGGGTGAGAATAGGTAACCAAAGTCACAAAAGAAAGAGCAAGAAGGGAACTGGAGGGAGTAGGATTCCCCACTTTGGCAACAATGAGCCATTAGGTTAGTTCATCTGTAGCATCTGATTGCACCATTAGGAAATGTACCCATTTGCATTTCTTGTATGTCTGCCCTCTGAAATTTCACCTAAGCCAACCTCCATCAACTTTTTTTCTTTTCTTTTGCTATCATTTTCCCCATTTATTCATCTACTGAAAGCAGAATGAGTTCACAATGGTGCACTATCAGGTAAGCACCTGTATGAACAAGCATTAGAAGAGGCAAAGAGGTCCAAGCCTATTGATCGGATTATGCCTTTAAATTACCATGCCAAGGTTTTCAAAAGTTACTAGTTGATTACACATGCATTTTTGTTTGAGTGAGATCTAATATCAAACTTTTTCTAGTATCATAAAGTATAGAGCAAACAAACTCAAAATTGTTGATTTCTTTATGTTTCGCCTAAAACATCTCCAGCCTTCTAGCCACTTTTGAAAATCTCAGCCATTATGCACTCCACTAAAAAGATATTTAATGCCAGTTTTTACATGCAAGCTTATTCACTGGCTTCACCCTCTTCCAGAAAGGCCTCCTGTGGGCCTACCTGTGACTATATACATTCATTGCCTTTAGGACAGGGTTTGCCCCTGTTTTAGAAACAGTGCTTAGGTATTATTATACAAGCATAGCTTAAACTTATGAATAACTCTCCACATACAGTTTTTCATCGACATAAGAGTTGTGGAAGTTACAGAATTTATGTTATTGTGCACTGTGATACGTTACACTAAATAAAATTACTAAAATTCCAGCATTACTTGAAGAAAGGTATTTTTTGCAATTAGGAGGTCTTTAATGATGATCACTTAAAATTAAACTTTTGTTCTAACTTTCGTCTTGAGTCATCTCTAGGAATGGAGATAAAGGAATGTCTAAAATGAACATGTCATCACCGAGCATCTTTTCACTCTCTCTAAATCCTGATGAAGAGAGTGCTATACGCTGAGATACAAATTGTATTTTATACCTTTGAAAAGTTTTACAATACTGGAAGAAGAGATAAATGAGGCGTCCATACTCGAGTAATGATCAACTCCACTTGCTTCAAACAAGCATTTAGGTTCATATAATTGACATCTAATCTATGCTAAATTAATGTACTGAGAATGGGCATTTTCCAAAATCTTACTAATTGCAAGCTGAACTAGGAATTGAAGCCTAAATAAAAACATTCAATTAGATGGAATGTTACTGTTTTGTACAGGAATTACTTGAGAAATAATGGTATAAGTTTACAGCTAGGGAGGTTAAATACTTTTATCTGATAGCAAACATAGGAGATTCCAACATTATCTTCCTCATTTGACAATCTTTCATAAGAAATTAGAATTTTGATAAGGTAGATGGGCAATAGCAAAATGACATGAGGAGTATCTAGGTGCACCTAGTAGTTAGAATATATACACTCTTCCATCATTTGAGGCAGTCCTAACTGTGTGACCACAGCTTTCCATTTTTGTAAGGAACTGTTCTCCCTTTGTCATATGCTGTTCTGGTTTCAGCTGGGATAGAGTTAATTTCCTTCCTAGCAGCTGGCATAGTGCTGTGTTTTGGACTTAGAATGAGAATAAAGTTGATAACACTCTAATGTTTTAACTGTTGTTACTTAGTGAAGGACTTTTCAGCTTCTCATACTGGCCTGTCACCAAGAAGGCTGGGAGTGCACAAGAGGTTGGGAGGTGCCACACCCACGACAGCTGAGCCAAACTGACCACAGGAATATTCCACACCATACTGAGTATAAAAGCTGGGGGAAGAAGGAAAGGGGGTTTGTTAGGAGTGGTGGTGTTTGTCTTCTCGAGTAACCATTATGCATGATGAAGCCCATCTTTCCACGGGAAGTGATGAATGAATTCCTTGTTTTGCTTTGCTTGTGTGTGTGGCTTTTGCTTTACCTATTTAACTGTCTTTGTCTCAACCCATGAGTTTTCTTACTTCTACTCTTCTGAGTCTCCACCCATCACACCAGGGGGAGTGAATGAGCAGCTGTGGGGTGCTTAGTTGCCAGCTGGGGTTAAGCTACAACATATGCTTTAGATGTGTTTTGTTCCTACATTAAAAATAATTACACTGTTTTCTTCTCTTTTCAGTTATTTAGGACTCATCACAAAATTAATAGATTTTTGAGAGTGAAATTATGGGAATAGGAGTTTGTGCAAGGTGCTTGTTATGCTCTATAAATATGGAATAAGAAGCTGGGATCTTGTAACCCAGAATTTACAAGCAAAAGAGAACAGATAAACAAACACAGACAAGGGACAACACAGGAAAAGAAGTCTCATTGAAGATTTTCCCAACATTGTCCCTAAGGCTAGGATTATTTGTGTTCCACTCTAATAAACTGAAAACTTAACCAATGTGTTAATCTGACAGAAGGCATGCTTGTATTATGTGCCTACAAGTGGAGTTTGCAAGCACAGAAGAAATTTCTAGCATGGGATTTCTGTAAGACGTGTTCCACATTGTAGTAGTAGGAATAAGGAAAAATGATCTTGAGGGTGAGCCAACACTATGATGAATGTGCATCTTACACATTATCAAGCCAGCTGTTAAAATAAAGTAAAAGAAACAAAAAAAACCAAAACCAACCAACCAAACAAACAAAAAACCCAAACAACAAGAACCAAACATAATTTAGTGAATATTTGTCAGTTATCAATTTCATCATCCAACACAGATTAGGTCTTCACTGTGTATCCACTGTGAGATACAATCTCAGACCCACAGAATTTTCTCTGTAAAAACACACAGGGTAGAGAATGAAAAAAGTAATTTGGCTTGCCTGCAAATAAGTCAGCAGCAGAGAAGAGGGCAGAACTGGAATTTAAGTTGATAGTGAGTGCAATATGATGCTTCTTGTGCTAGTTTTAAAGTATAATCCTTCTTTAATCCCAGTTCTGGTTTTGTTCTTTATTGACTGAGGTGACTATTTCTTTCCTGGGTGTAGAACATGATAATGTGTCAGCCCAGTTTTGAGGCTCTGCTATACATGGTTGTCATGTATACCTATCGGGGTTGATTATGTAAATATAAATGACACTTGCACAGGACATTGTTATACTTATTTGTAGAATATTGGTGAGCAATGATGCAAACATCAATGTCTGAGAAAGGAAATGGCAATCCTTGACAAGGAGACGAACAAAACTCTTTCAAGGATGCCATATCAACGATCCTCAGTCCAATTCAGGAAACAGAAATTCCCTTCCACGTTTTTCAGCAAAATGCATTCTGAGGTGAGAAAGTCAAAACTAACAAAACCTTCCAAACTATTTTGAAATATTTGTAGCCCCAGTGGTGAGTCAGCCTTGTCTTAAGCAGCACTATCTGTTAGGTATTCAGTAGAAGTATTTCATGCAGACCTGTTGACCCTGCATGAGATAAGTGGTCCAGCAACAGCTACAGAGTTAGGTTGAAGTTTCAATTTCATAAAACCTATGCGTTCAGTAGAAGGCTATTCTTCTCAGTCTCAACCTGTGCAGCCTAGAGGCAGAGTCTTTATTATTTACATTTGATTTATGTTAATACACCGAAGCCTGACTGGAGATCTAGAGCTTGTTAAGTACTGTATGTTGTTTTTTCGGTTTGTTTTTTTTTTTTTTTCTCATACACAATAACCAAGAGACAAAAGCAAACCTGAGTTTAAGTGGATTAATACCCCAAAATAACTGTGGTTCTGTACAGAAATTATTTCTATATATTAAATATATATGTATATATAGGCTCGCCTGATTAAAAGTTTTGTTGTTCGAGCTTTTGGGGGTGTAATAGAATAAATACTGCAGCCATGTAAAGGGATTAAAGATCCCTATGCAAGAGCCTGGAGTTTGTGGTACTGAATGTCAGTGTAGTAAGTTTCATGTGAGTGAAAGCAGTGCTATGTACTGAAGTAGCACAAGGAACATCAGACTACAATGAAAAGCTCTGACCATTTATTCCCTAGCACTCAGGTCAAAGGTGGTGATTCAGGTATTTTTTAATTAACTGTTTCTTTAACAAAGAGAACGTAGAGCAGACCATTATTTCAAGACACACTTTCAAAAATAATGCAGTGACCTACAAGATATGTGCTGCATTCTCAATCTAGCTGTGCAGTGGTAAGTACATCTTTGTAAGAGACAATCTCTGTAAGAGACAGTGTAAAAGAGGTTTAGCCTTTGAATGTGGGGTAATCCCCTCTGCATACCAGAAATCATTCTTGAGTCAAGAAAGAACGAGCATGTGGGACTCGACCAATTAAAACCAGAAATCTTATCGACTTTTTGGTAGTACTTTCAGACTTCTTTTATTGTGAAAGTTTGAAAATAAAAAAGAGCTGAAAGCTTCAAACTCCACACATTTATATTACACAAACTCTGGTATTCTAAAGCCTAAAATACCTTGGGCTTGGTTTTGTTTTCTCTTCTTACATTGATATAAATTGCAAGAAAATTCAGTGAAGGCCATTACTTCATTCTCATGTGAACAGTCAGTCTGGCTCTGTTTTTCTGCTCTCTCACAGTATTTAACTAATATTTAATCCTAATATACATTTGTCTCCATTGAATATGGTTATGAGATTTCCACAGCAGTGTCACAACAATACATTGATATAGAGTTTCATGGGAGAGTTAAATGATTTCATTTTTTCCCTTATAAATAATCCAAGAACTTCTGTTATAGAGCAAGCTGTGTAAACAAAAGTTTCTAGAGAAGCAGTAAATAAATATATTTTTTTTCTTTAAGAAAAGTAGCCCAAGACAGGGAAAAAATGTTGAAAGAAAAAGCTATTGAGCTTTTGTTCTGAATGACAGCTAGTATTTTGCAATTATTATTATTATTCCTCCTCCCCTCTCCCACCCCTTCCTTCTCAAAGTGTTTGGAGGATGTCCAGACAAAATGAATTGGACAAGTTTTTGTATCCAGTTCCCATGGCAGCTTTTCCCCAAAAGATCTTTTGTTCCAAATACTCTAACTCAGCTATAGACTGATATAAGTTATGTGAATTTTTCAGTATAGTCTATGTATGCAAGTAAGCGTAGGGACACTTTATTCCTATCCAGCTTAGCTCTGATTTCCAAGTAATTAATTTAAGATGGTTGTGTTTTTTCATGTAATAACCCCTGTATCTTATAAGCAACTTTAATATTTCAGTTAACTTAATATAGAGACTCCACGAGAAGGAAGAAATGTTAGGAACTTTGAAGTAGTGAGATTACATTCATGTACACCTCAGAATCACCAGAAATTAATTTTTAACATTGAACCTGGACTTAGTCTGCACTAGAATTAAAAGGTACCCTTTGCCCCAGCAAAGTACACAGTGCATGCTCCCATGCAGACCAAACAGATAAAAAAGTTTTCAAAGGAGGAAACACAAGCAGCAGTCTCTAAAAGGGCTGCACAGAGAATTATGTGGCAGGATTTACTTTAGCTAATTTGTTGAAGTTTTCATCTTTTTTTACTATTGGCTATATTTCCTGTGGTTTCTAGTTCATCTGTTTCTCAGACCTGGTGTGTAATCATTTGCCAGCTACACAGACTATTATTCAAATGTACAACTAGTTCAAGATAAATAGTACAATTAAGATGCTCACATTGGAAATCTTTGTTGGAAAATTACTAGATACTGGAGGTGTATCGTGCTGCAAAAGGAACAAAGATGTTTGTTAAGTGATCAGAATGTCTATTATTCTAAAAGTGTCAAAATGTCAGATACAGTAAAATCTTCTTTAAAAGACCTCACTCTTAAAGGACATCAATTTAAAAACTATTCTTTGGGGCACTTCAGAGAATAAAGGTTTAGCACTTTTTTTTTTCTTTGATAGATTTTGTGCTTCTGGAGTTTCTATTTCTGTGCAAAATTTTCCATTGCAGCATTTCAAGCATTGTGGGAAATTTACTGCAGCAAACAGAACTATTGGTTATGCAGACTGCTCTAATGAATGGTTAAGTTTCTAAATGTTATGTAAATCTTACCTTGTGAACCTAAATCCTGCTGTAGTTGTGGCTTCAGTTTCACATAATATGTTTGTGGTACAGCAGAGAGTTGAAATCAGATTCTGAAAAGTGCACACTATAATTCTTAAACCATCTATCACCTCTTGAGAATCTTTCTTCTGGCAGCATCAGTGGCAGTCACTGGTTACAGTGTGAGGAGACATGTCAGAAGAGTTCGGCTTTATGCTGGGTTTAGTCTCTTACCTTGAAAACCACAACAGAAAATACTTTAAAAGACTTCAAACCAGATTTCTAGATAACTAGTGGAGAGAGAGAGAAAACAAATTAAAAACTGATTGATGTAGAATCTAGAAAACACTGGGAAGCTTAAAGGAAAAAATATATTTGCCTAAAAGGATGGAAAGAGATGATGTAGTCAAATAGGACCCTGCATTCCAGTTATGTACAATTATATGGTCACTCCTGTATCTTATGAACCACATTGCTTTAATTGCTCTTCCTTAACAATTAAAACCTATAATCCCTCCTCCTTGTTCAATGTCTTTACTCAGGTTTTGTTTCATAACATATAGTGCTGTGCCTTTTTTTTTTTTTTTTTAAATTTGACTTGTTTGGAAAAACTCTAATTTTTACAATGAGATAAGAATGGGAAAAAAAATGTCAGAACTGTAGAATATGGTGGAATATGCTAGATATGAGCCCCCACTCAGATTTTCATGGACAAAACCAAGGGTATGGAGTCGTTTGTGGAATCCTTGACTGAAGTGAATACCATTATTAGCAATGAACACAGAAATCAAAGGTTCTCTTTCTCAAAATTATTACTGTATAGTAAAAAAAACATAAATGTGATACAGAAGCAGCAGAATACAGGAGCAGCAGAAGCAACCAAGCTCAGTTTCTTACTGATTTATATCTTGAGTGTGAGCTCCTGGGTTGGATTCTTTCTATGAAATGTAAGGGTCTCACAGTGTAACCTTTCCCTAATACAGTTTGTCAGCTTTATCCGAGAATCTGGTTTTCTGATTCATGGAAACAAGGTCTTCAACTCTTCCATTTAATATGATTAAGATTGGACAGAGCTAATAAGGCACTTCACTAAGTTATGGCTGGACTCCTTGTAAGTTGTTTGTAGTAGAAATTGAAGAACATCTTTAATTAAAATAAAAGAAAGAAAAAAAATCCCTCAAAAATCTTCCCAGCAATATTCTAGTGGAACTTTACCAAACTCAGTCTTAAATATTACCCCTTTAGAGAAGCCTGTTAAAAAGGAGATTGAACCTGGTCTACTGGCTAAATTACAGTGAGAAAGAATTTTAGACTTGAATCACAGCTCCAGCATTTCACAGAAATTACATCAGAACTAGCTCTGTATTTTTACTTATGGAACTTGTCTTCCTTCAATAGTAAATACATTTCTGAGTTTTGTTTTAGAAAAAGAAGAAAATACTTTCCTCTTACAGATGCTATATAATCAAAACCAACACATGTGAATGAGGTTTGCTGTTAAATCATAATTGCTAAACACAAAAAACTAATCTCACATAAAAAACTGCAGTTCCAGAAAGTATTTTAAACTGTTATGGATGGAGAATGTCAGAAAATAATATGGTTCACAGAAGACTGGAGCACAACTGATACTAAGGAGAAATCTTGAACAAGAAACAAAGGTTTTAGGGTGCATTGTGATTGACTCATGCTCATCAGTATTGAATGTTGAGGATGACAAGAAAAGAATATATAGCAGAAAAATAAGTTTTTCAGTACTTTGACGTAATAGGCAGAACAAGGAACTGTTCATTCATAACAGAAAAAACTTAATATGAGGCAAATGCAGCATATAATTTCCACGGTTAGGTGCAGACCTCCAATTATGCCTCCTGAGAAACAGCAGAAAATCAACTGTACAACTTGGTGTTCAGACTCTTAGAGCTGTGGATGATTATTCATTTCTGCCCTGAATTCATGCTATTACAAAATGTCATGTATTGCAGCTATTTTTGCTCGGCACAGTAGGATGTCTTCATTTCAATTCGTTCATCAGTAATATTGACCATGCACAGAGGGTCTAACAAAAGCCTTCTGCACCATTGTTTGCCAGTAGCAGTGATTCCAGGTTGCAGAACATTTTGGGAAACCATTTTTGTCTGCAGAAGAATTTCACAGACTGATCTTTTTGAGCAGCCATCAGTCCAGTGAGGAAGAGCAAGACCAGAGTAGGAACTACACCAGAATGGGTCACTTTGTGTGAAACGGAGCTGTAAACCACTGAGGAAAACACCTCCTCTTAACTTCTTTTTCTCTTCCTCAATTTATGTGCCTTCTGTTTTTTGATGTAACTTCTTTAGGGAACACTGGTTCTTTTGTTGCAGATCTTGAGTATCTACTGTGATCCTAATTTCTCCGATCGTTCTGGATGTTGGTGATAAAGAAGGAATGAAGGCGCTAAAGAAGTGCAAAATATACTATATGAATTTAGTTTAAAGGTATTAATGCAAATGGAGCTCAGAGATCAACCAATTACCCTAACAGTTGGAATCAGTTTAATTCAAATGAAAGTTTTACCTCACTCTTGGATCTTTTTGCCTCTTCCTGTACATTTCTATTATATTTTTGTGGATAGAAACACCTCAATTTTCAAATTCAGCTTGTTGTATTATAATGTTTTGAAGGCGGTCTATTTTTTTTCTTGTTTCAAATACTCTATTATTAATGAGAAATCCAGCCTAATTATGTTTCCACGTGCTTTAAAATTAAAAATGACAGACCTCTGCAGAACATGGACATATTTTCCAGGTCAGGTATTAGCACTAGCATGTACGTTGTTTGTTTTTCCTGGCAAATGGCCTTTTCTCCTTAAACTCCAAAGTGATGTAAATTTAATAATAGAGGATAAAGCTCAGTGCTGCAAAAACCTTTCTCTCCCATCAGGGCTTATACACATTTCTGAACCTGCTCATTCCTCTATCTTAAAACCCAGAAATCCCTTTGGTTACAAAATGAAATTATTTCTGGATCCTCCGATAGTGGTATGTAGGGATTCACCTCTGGCATAATTTGTATTTGAAAGTGTTATAATTGGCATTCAGCAAAATCTGAGTTTAGAGTGCTTTTTTCTGTAGGACTTATGACAAGTTTCTGAATTTTGAAACCTTTCTATTAAAAAATATTTATTTTTAATTTTCTGCAACATTCTTACATTATTAATTCATATGTCCATGTCTTATTTTCTAGAACGAGAAAATCTGAAGAGCAGCAAACAAGTTAACCTTAAATCTAAACTAATTTGAAGAGCAGTAAACAAATCAAATCTTCAACCCAAAATTAATTAATTTAATGCATTAGGACTATCTTAAATGCTTTACTTTCCTGGTGAATACTTTTAAACATTTTGTTAATTCATATGCTCCAGAAGAGCTTTAGTGAAAAAGTACCTTTGTTTCAGATCTCCTTCCTCCAGTGACGTACAAAGAAAATACTTTTATAACATATTCTGTCTTTCCGTAAAATGACATGCAACCAAATATGACATTTCTAATGCTAACTTTTAAAATTGCTCATCTGAACATACTTCTATTATATGAAGAACCTCAGTATAAGAAAGAAAAAAAAAAAAAAGGTCTATCAGGCACATACCCAAATAATGTGGAAATCACTTCAAAATATTTAGAGCTTTCAATCAATCTGAAACATAAAAATACCAATTTGTATCACCCAGGAAAATGTTCACTGTATTGTTTCTTCTTTCTAGCTCAGACATTTTAAGCTGCATGTTCCGATTCACGAATATGATGATCTGAGCAATGTTTGCTATTAAAGGACTTTGTTGTCAACACCATTCTTCCAAGGAAGTGTATTCATTTCTGGCATATGAATATTCATTTCTGGCATATGACACTGGAAAAATGATCACAAACAAAGATTTCTAAACTATTTTTCTAACAATGTACTCAATAAAATGTTTTCCAAGTCTTGCTACATTATAATGACACTTTGCATATTTCTCTATGATGCAGACTCCATTCACCCATCTCCTGAACTTAGCATAATTTTTCAGTTGGAAAGTATTCTCATTTCATGAAATAAAACTGTTTTTTGTTTTTTTTTAACCTAAGAAGGTTTACAGTCTTTATAGTTGATATAACAGCTGAGCAGCTTTGCTCCAAACCATGCTTCTTACACCTAACACAATTCAGTTTTCTCTTTGGAATCTTCTGGTTTGGACACAAAGATTAGCCAAAGCATTTCCAAAGTAATATCAAACCAAGAAATCTGAATCCTCCATCAACTGAAACAGTGAAATAATTCCAATGAAATCTTGATGGAATTCAGTGTGTCACAGCTTTGACCAGCTTGAGATGCATCTGCTTTTTCAGTATACAATATAACCTCATTATTACAATTTCTGGGGCTAAAGACATTCTACCTTGAGACAAGACATCTCAGAGAGCTGAAAACAAACTCTAAATAATATGAGAATAAGTCAACAGTTACTATGTCAAAAACATGTATGGTAGGTAATATTCTATTTTCTACTTATTTAGTGCACAGTTATTCTATCCTACTTATGTCCTGTTGAGTCATATACTCTCTAAAATTTCTTCTAGCAAAATGTAGAAGTGAAGCAATATAGTTTAAAAACATTAAACTTTCAGGTTCATTAAGTTTGGATACTTTTAAGAAAAAGTAAGAAAGACATCATCCAAAATTCTAATATTTTTTCATTTTCCCAATGTTTCTGGAATGAACAATATACAGCTTCATTAAATAATCAGTTATTTTAAATTATATAATACAGTAAAAGAATTTATCTGTACATATTTAGAGTTCTCCAGCAGGAAGATTGTTTGAAGTATTTTATATATTCCAATCAACCATCTGTAGAATTATGTGTTCACTGAAAAGAAATATGAGCCAAATTTAAAAATTATGAACAGACTGGAATGAATTTGTTTGTTTTCTGTCTCAAGTATTTCCCTTATGTGACTTAAGGATGTTAAATATACTGTTTATATATGTAGAATCTCTAACAGAAATAGCCAGATGCTGAGCTCTTTCATGTTCTTTCAAAACATATTATATATACTTTCCGTGTACTTTGTGATTTTAATCTCAAAGCTATTCAAAGAAAGCAACTGATCCTGGCAGTTTCCCTGCCAGCTTGGTAAGCATTAGCCTCGTTTAATAGCTGGAACAACTGAAGTTGAAGTATCATAAAATGCTCACAATCCAGAAAATTTAAGTGCACTTCAGAAGTCCCTGTAAAAATCATGTGAAAGATTTTATATTTCAGTATGGATTCAAAAGTGAGTTCAGGTAACCAAAATATTTGCAACCCTTTAAAGAAAGTTTGGGAAACTGATTTCTAGTTTTGACACAGAGTAAGTGAAATTCAGAGATTAGAATATATATTGTGCATGGAGGTTTTGGTTTAATTTGAATCCACGACAAAACCTGGTTCATGGGATGTAAATGTTATGTGAAGAATAGATTTAATCTTGTCTTGAAAATTAACCTCTGCCCTCAAGTCTGAGCAGCCTTCTCCCCCTGTGGACCCCACTCCGCTGTGTTTTCCTTGCTGTTTGCCTGTATGAAAAACAAAACAAAACAAAACAACAAAAAACCCTAAAAGGAAGATTTGAAAACAAATACAATCATTTCTTCAATTCTCTTGTAGTTATTACTTGTTCCCTGGAATATAAGAATTCATTGTGAAGAGCATTTTGACAGTAAACTTTTTATATTAAATTCAAAGACAAATTATAAACCACATCTAGGAAAGGATAGTTACAGCTTTATAATGACGCTAAAACACTGTTTACATGTCTGAGAGGTAAGACTGGAAGGCTACAAAAAGGTTGCAGTGGGAGTCATGAGTACAAAATAATTTGGGAAAGTCTTTTGTATGAAGTGCAACAGAAGACAGAGACAATTGCGATAAGTGACTTGGACACCTTTTCTGTGCTCTGAAGGAAAACTGACAGTGATGCTGCGATTACTGTAAGAGCTCATCAGTGAGGGTTCCGCCACCTGAGTCAAACATCACGTCCTCGAAGATTTGTGTTTCCAGAAGATCTTGTCTTGAAAGACAAAACTTTTTCCTCTGTGTTTCTTTGTGCACACAAGCTTTGGGTTTCTACCTCTAAGGTCAACAACTTGGACATCAAGCTGTAGTCTGGATTACTTTGAAACACCAAATGCATGGAGGTATTTAGTGGAAAACATGACAGGAAGATCCCCATGCCAAAGTACTTAGCTGCTTGTTCAAGAAAAACCTGTCCATCCATGTCACATAATTTTCCTAAGAGACTTGTCGTTTCAGTTTTCTAGGAAAAAAAGGATGTAGATTCACAGAGTAGTTAAGTTTAACCCACAGAAATGTTATAGCAATGCAAAAATTATGTTGTCTTTTCTGAACAGCTTTCTGCATTTAAATCTTTAGTTCTAAATCTTAGGCAAACATTTAACAAGTCAGATCACCAGCTATTTTATAAATGGTTTCTTTTTCTGCAGATATCTGTTATTTTAGTGGGAAAGTTTATATCTGGCGTAATGTAATCACCTCCAATTTGTACGGAAGCTCCCAACATTTAGATTTTCCCCTTAGCAAGGCAAGTCTATTTATTAACTTGTTCTTGGTTTAAACAGTTTTTGTTTCTAAGTCCTTTCTAATTTTGCACCCTGTTTGGCTTTAAGCTGCTCAGGGAAGGGTTTGGAGTTTTCTTGACTGTCTACTTGAATTTCCAGGAATTACCTGATACGTAATACACAATAAATGATCATAACATTGAATGATCATCTGGGAATAGAAAGTGAGGTGAAAATTACATTTGGAAAAAATGGCATCAAGTGGAGAGTCCAGAATAAGTTAGGAAAATAGTTCAAAATCCTATGTATTATCTAAATATTGGTCCAAACCTGAAGCCTAATGCTGAGTATGCTCTAGCCACAGGCTAGTAAATTCAGACCATGTTGATTATGTGACTTATGTCATGATCTCTAGTGGAGCTGGGAAAATTAAAATACCCCTGGCAGAAGGCAGTGTCTTAATACCAGGAAACAAGTACTGTTTAAGGGAATTTACCCTTCAGGGCAGGAAGTCTCTTAGAGGACAGATGGAGTTTATGTGCTCTGGAGTTAAGCCAGTTAACCACACAAGAAGCAGCATGGATCAATCAATTTAACATGCCTACATCTGTGTTCAGAGCAGTTTGAGGTATTATAGCATATCACAAGCCTGCTTGTGCAGTATAAGGGATATAACAATGCTGGCCTCAGGTAGGTTACCTGCTTTAGACTGTGGCAAAGAGGAGGAGGAGGATGTGTTGCGCTGGCTTGGACTGACACCATGGCATAAGCTCTGTAACGCACTGTGGCATTTGAACCTGCATGTGGCTTGATTCTCCTTCAATACAGATGCTTCCACATTGAATTCAGGATGAATTTTACAAAATAGACCAATGCCATGGTATTCTGAAATGTGAACCAAAGGAGCAAGAATTATAGCTGCTGTTTCAGCTATTGTGAGTCGTTGACTTAAAGGCAGTAAGTCTAAAAAAAAGCAACTTATTATCCAAATTCATATGTATTACAGAAACAGTGGATAAAATTATAATTCAGTCATCAATAGGAACAACAGAAGTACTCATAGCTAAATGTCAAAATGTTGTAACTCTTAGATAAATCAGTATAGCAAACTATTTACCAGCTCTTTTACCAATCACTGTGCAGAGCAAAAGGCAACCACGTACAGGCTGGAGTATCTACCTGATGTCAACGTCACTACATAGATGTGACAAAAGGAAATTTACTTTGCAAAATCTGTATGAGAATAAACAAAATAAAGACAGAATATGACACAGTTTTTCAGTCATGATCTGAGTTTGCCTTGTGGGCAGTTAGGAAATATTGCATAACTGTTATTATTGCAGCTGTTATGCTTTTAAACTCAGCAAATCTGCTGTAGAATTTAGCAAGGGCATTTAGCACCCATTATGCCCTACTAGTCAGATTTCAGCATGGCACTCACCTTTTCTGACCTATTCTGATTCTAATAGCTCTTTCTTTTAAGATATAGATATTGTTTAGCAGCAGAACCCTTTAAATCCATGTTTTAATTTAATATACCCCTTCATATTTTCGTGAAAGAAAAGCCAATGTGAATTCTCTTTCTGTATAAAATGTTTCAATGGGGCTTGTGGAAGAAGTAACAGTCATCTTGCTGGTGAACACCAATGCTGATAGAAAGATTTCTCTCAGTAGCTCAAAACTAGCCGGCTGTCTGGTCCGAGTTGTCAGTGGATATTGCCCTCTCCAGAAATCGAAGATGGGCCAAAGTGTAGGTGAGTCTCTAGTAGTGTTTTTTTCTGCACTGTTCCTTTTTTAGAGTAAAGGAAGAATTATTATGGGGTCCTCTTCTATATTGGAAAAGGAAAAAAGGGCCCTAACTTTGCAAATCAGGCTGCTCTAGATTCATTTGGAGCAAAATCTCCCCACTCTAGTGGTGGGCAGCAGACAGAGCAGTAGCCAGGTCGCTGCACAGATGCTGATGGCAGGGGTCTGAAGAGGCTTTTGGTGGAGGTTGGGGGACAGCAGAGTGGGAAGAAGTTGTGGGCTGCACCAAGCGCTGGGCTGCAGGGCACGGGGGAAGGGAAGGAAAGAGATGCTGTCCTCAGCCACATCCTGGAGCCTCGCTGCCTGGCCAACGTTGTGTTTACACAAAGCTCAGTCCCTGGAAATGAGAAGCTGGTGTAAACAGAAATGTGCCTCAAAGCCAAAGAGCACCTAGGGACTTTGGTTCTCAGCATTACAAGAGCTTCACTTTATTCACTGCCACTATGAGAGGTTCCTCTTGTCTTCCAAAAACTGAATCAGAGCAAGTCTGGACTGTCATTCCTAGAAACTCTTTTTCTCTGGGTGTTACTTTTGGGAATGGCTAGAAAAACATTTCAGCATCCACTGTGGGTGTTGGGTCTGTCAACAGGGTCGGTAGCAAAATATTTATTCTTTCTCTACAGGCCTCCAAACACAGTTTCTAAACTATTTTAAATGGCTTCTGTTTATTTCAAACTTTGTTGTATGATAGGTTAGAGATTTATTAGTAATTGAGCATAGCAAGAAGAATTGATAGAGGAACCTACATGTTTTCTCTTCCAAAGCTCCTGTTAATTAACACACACAACTCTCTTGGCAGAATCTTAAATCTAGATCTGAGCTAATCTCAAAATATTCTCCTCCAAGAAATAATAGATTTTCTTATCTGCATATTGTTCTTGTGCAATATTTTTCTCATTCTTATTAGAAAAATGAAAGGTAATAATCAGGGCACCTGCCAGGAAAAAAACAAAACAAAACAAAAAAAACAACCCACACTGTAGCTTTCTTCAGCAGTGTATTCACTTAACACATTTACAAATATCTTATTTTAAAAAAAATTGTTCCTCATGTATTTGATAACTTCAAAATATAGAGTCATGTTCTGTTATTATAGCAAGTTTTGCTAATTTTCATACAAATAATTTTTTTCCTCAGACTCCTGAAAATGATGAAGTAGTTACTGGCAGTTTAAATGGATTTTCCAACAATGTTTAATTTGAAATTTTACAGTATTTTTACACAACTCTGCCCATAGCCAGTATTAAGTGGCAATTTTCCATCTGTGTAGGGTGACATGTCATCCAGATGGTACTAGTGTTTACTCTAAGGCTCTCTAAACATCTGTCTTGCAGAGAAATTAAAGTATTCTTTCTGCTCTGAACAGAAATTACTTCTGAATTTTCTGTACTACAAAAACATCATTTTCAGATTAGCAGCAGGCAAGCCATCCATTACTTCTTCAGGAGAGGTTATGACATAAATCTTGTGGGACAATAAAGCCTAATTGTAAAGATAAAAAGCTTAAACTCTAAGCCTGTCTGTGTTGGATTGGTCTGCAAAGAGATAACATGCATGAAAAGTCTTGTTTCAGATAATGTATTTGTTCCTGTGTCATTCCTATTAACCCACAGGCAAATATCTAATTCTCCAATGTTTTGGTTCTGATCTTCCGGGACGCCTGAGGCATTGTGCCGTGGAGGTGAGCAGTGCCTGCAGCAGTGGCCAGTGAGGGCTGCTCCTCTTCTTTGCACAGTCAGGGAGTCCATGTGGGTTCTGTATCCACCTCGATGGTGCTCCAGACTTGACCTCTCTTCTGCAACTGGTGGCTCCTGACCAACACAGCGTCTGGAAGAGAGTTTGTTGGCTGTGTTGGAAGTCAAGTTTCACCACAACAATGAGCCAGCATGGAGTCCAGATGGGGCTGGCTTCAACAGAAGAATCTGTGATCAGCACAACTAGCTTAGTTTTATGTGAATCAGCATGATCAGAAGATGGCATTCGAAAAAGCTCACATTTCATTATATGTACAATATGAGAAGGATTAAAAACAGACTTCAGTTTCATTGTGGAAAGGGCTAGGGTGCTGCAAATAAAGACGTTATTTTCATGTCTAAAATACTTTGCCATGAAAACCTATTATATAACAGCACGAAACTTAATCTTCATTTGCCGTGTTTTGCTTTTCATTTGTGGAGCTGTTAGCGTGGATAATGCACATGTTCATCATCTAATACTGTCTCTATCCTGTTGGATAGTTACATTTACCTTTTGTATGGTATTGTTACAGTGTTCTTGACACTTACAAATGGACTGATCTCAATACACTGAAAACCAGACCACATTTCTGATATAATGTTCTTGTTATGCCCATCAGATCAGAAGAAGGGGTATATTTCAGAGAAATTACCGGTGTAACTGCTAAATTCAGCAGTCTTGAATAGGGTTCTGAACTTCTACTGTGAGCTCAGTTATTCCCATGCTGCATGACCCTGGTGCAAGGTGTTTCCTCCTCCTCCTTGTTCCCACTGTGAGGTCTTTAGGCACTGTCTCCTACTGGATGTTTCTGTAGTAGCTATTAATAATATAACAGGGCTCACTAGACACAACTGCAACACAATTAATAAATAATAGTACCCACTCTCTGCCATTACAGAATTGTTTGCTAAGCAGCATTTTCTAGTGTTAGTGTAATTCCCTTAACCATTATTTAGCCAAGCTGTGCATACATAAATCTTTTATTCTTCTCTAATAAATCAGTCTCTCTAGCTCCTTCATCCTTTTCATTGCATTTCTCTGAAGGAAAAAGTTAGAGAAGCACTAATAGTAATGTAGCCCTACATTTTCTACAGTTCTTATCAGCAGTAAAAGCTTAGTGTTATTCATAACCGATACATGATACCCATTTCTGAAAAATAAGCTAAACTGATCAAATGGGTTTTGCTTGGTGCTTTTCTAACTGTGCCTTAGTTTTCACTATAGCTTGCGCTTATGCCTTGTAATCACTTTTGAAGACCTGGAATAAAAGTTTCCAGTCTTATCTGAGTTTTTCAGGTGCCTCACTTGGCCCTCCACTGGTGTGAATACTTCAGCCAGCACTACCTTCGGATGCAGTGACTCTTGAGTGTATAGTTTATGGATTTGCATACCTGAACATGCAAATAGATTGAGAGAAATAAGATTTATGTGAACCCCATGCTCATATAAACATGTATAAATACATGGGGGATGGCTGACAGCATTTAGGCTGTGTAGAAAGGACTGTATACAAAAGTATATAAAACACCACAGGTTTGAATAAGCAGAGGCAGACTTCGCTTGTTGAAAACATATGCATTTTATCTTTTAAGGAAGAAATTAAGAATGCTAGATATAATTTTATACACTGTTTTAGAAGATAAACTGGATAAATGTGGGACTTGACATGTGCCAGGGTCATTCACCTCACATGGTACTCATTTCTCATCTTTAATAGTATAAACTTGATAGTCATCCGAACTTTGAAAGATAATGCTGATAAAGAAGAGAACTGCAAAATCTTGCACAGCAACCAAAGCTACATGTAGATATTTTCAACCACGCATATATTTTTGCACAGAACTTGCCATATCGCCACTAGTGTCTTGAGATTTAAGGCTAATAAATATAATACAGCTAAATTGTGCTTGAGAATTTTTCAGTATGTAAATTGTTTCTTTTGCAGTGGCAACAGTTGCACTGCTTTAGCTACAGGCACATTTTGGAGAAGATTTTGATGGCCTTACACTGGTAGTTAGTTCTTCATATGAGTAAATCCACTGAAGCTGGTATTCCTATCTGAGTTAATGTCTGCTGATGGAAAACTCTGTAAACAGTCTGTGAAGAAATACATTATTTTCAAGTTAGCTACTGAATGAGCAAAAAGAGATTATTTTGTTGTGAAAAGGATCATTCTAAAGCCATCAAGGGAGCACACAGACTTGTATTGTGTAACATATAGCAAGCGTAGACAGAGATATCTAGAACACTGAGCAGCACAGAAGAGATAAAATTACTCCAAACAGTTGGTATCAAGTGTTAATTGCCTGAGCCTCTCTGCGACCACAGGACTACACTGTGCTGCATGACCCAGCTCTTATGTAAAGTAATTAAGGACAGGTTTAGGCTGAACTCTTTGACGTACTTACCACAGTTCTTGAAGAAGTTTGTCTAAATAATTAAGCTTTCTGATTGGATTTTACAGTTGTGGTAAATCAAGCTTTAAAGTCATGGATGCAGCCCTCAAGGGCTTGGTCTTTATAAAGCAAAATAATATTTTGAGATAAAAAATAATACTTTTTTCTGGATCTGAGCATTTTGGCCTAGACCCATCACCAGTACCATTAATATCCCTGTATATTTTAACTCCACAAATTTCATAGACCAGCCACCTAAACGTGTCCTTATCCCTTTGATTTCACTATGATGTCTCATGCATGTAAGTACTCTGCAGGATCAGAGCCAAAGTATTTAGTATTTTTTAGAACATAGCCCTTATAAAATGGAGACAGCCACAAAGAGACAGTGTGTATTATGAAGTTAGATAGACAACTTTCAGATGCAGACATTATACCTTCTCCCTGAGTCTGTAAATATAAAAAAGGGATTTCGCAAAAGCAATCTGTAAATCAAAGTGTAATTATAATAATTATTTATTATTTCCATGTCTCCACACAGTATGAATTACCGAGCTCTTACAGAAAATTGTTGTAAAAAACCCTGAGACAAGAATCAATAGATGAACTCCTCCCTAGCAAGACAAACATGCAGAAATAGCGCCTCAAGAATTGGCTACAGAACTGAAGTGTCAGGTATAATCTTCCTTATGTAATCACCAAGTAGGATCATCATGAAGTATTAATGTATTAGTCAATAAAATAAGTCTAGATAAGGTCAAACACCCTAGGTGTTATCTCTTCAGCTATAATTGCTATTACAATACGAGTTTATAAACAGCATGAAACAACCTGCATTTTAGCAGAGAATAGACTTTGCAAGTAACAGGCTGTGAGAAGATAACAGTAAAATAAAGCAAAAGAGTAAGCAGGACCTAAATCTGACAGATGTGATCATAGGGCTACATCTGGAACTATAGCCTCTTCCTGGGGCACATTCTCCCATTCTGCTACTCTTGCACAAGTTAAATGTTGCAAAGAAACTGGAAACAATTTACTCCTTGACAGCTTAGAATCCTCCATCCTTCATGGGCCCCTTAGTAGGTCATTATACTACTTTCCTAAGGCAATGACGAAACAATGGTTGTTTAAAGAGGAGACCCTGGCTAGGTCACCTTGGCTATCATCAGCAACTACATGGCATTGCTGTGCTGTTATTTCACATGTTCATCCAGCAGGTCACGTCATGCCCAATAGTTTCTCATGCTCTTTTTGGTTAGCCTAACCTTAGGCCAGGGCCTAGCCTTAACACAATTTACAGTGCTTTTAAGTGCAATGTGAATGCAAATGAAAGCACAAAACTACTTGCAACTCTTTTATAGTCAGTTGCAAGTCTACAAATGCCAGCCACAAGAAGTTAGACTTGTTATGAAGTACACAACATTGATTAAAGTGTCTGCAAAAGCTGATAGATACTAGTGTCCGAAGAATACATTTACTCTAGCGTCAGAAGCAAGTTTTCCTGATGTTGAAGGTGTTTAGACTTTAATCAGTTATGACATTTATAAGGAAAAGGAGAAGTCATATAGGGACTAGAAACAGGCAATGAATATTAAGAATTACTGATGAAAAATGTTATATATTATCTTGCTGCTTATTGACATACCTTAACAAAATATGACAAAAACATTTCACTGATTTCTTATTCTTCTATCAGTTTAACTGTATTAGGATTTGATGAACTGTAATCAATCAGCAAGCCACTGAAAGGTAATTTTCAGTACAAGCTTATTTGCAACTGTACATTCAAAGTTTTACACAATATTATGTACCAACCATTCAAGGGGATTCACCTCAGAAAATCTACATATTGATTTCAGACTTGGTTGACTTAAAGAACAGGCATAATACAGGCTTGATCTTGCAAGGACCAGCATTGGGATCTACCCAGGCACAGAGATCTGTGAACACAGAGTTCACTGAACTTCCTAAGAAAATTGAGGCAAGATTGTCTGTCCTTTCTGTTTATATATTATCAATACATATCAAAGTTAGCAGTGCTGTAGTATGAAAAAACATCATTATCAGCTCCAGTGTCCTGGCAACTCTGAATATAATAACTTCATCATTTTAACTGGCTGTTAGGGGAATGAAAAAAAAAAAAAAAAGTAACATGGAAAAATTCCTGAAACTGGTTAATTAATATTATTTCTGTTATAAAATGTTGTTTTGTAATGGACTGAAGTCTGAAGACATAAAAGTAAGGTTACCGTTTCTAAACTATACGACCTAATTAGTCAGGAAGTTTACACTAAGCTTATCAGCTGGAAGGCCTCATGGCCATTTTCAGAACAATGAATGTGTCTTGATTGCACTGTGTTTCCTAAATATTTCATTAATGCTGAGTTGGGAACATTTGTGTTTGGCAAAAATTAAGATCTAAATTCTTATCTTCTACTTGAGAAGAGCAAATGGAGAAGAATAGCTGACCTAAGCAATTGGGATTATTATTGTAGTTAATGATCTCCTTTGGACAAGAGAGTAAGATCACCCTGACTCTTTCACAAGGATGGATCAACCTTCAGTACCACTGGTAACAAAACCTCTCTGACATCTGTACGGATCCTGATGAGAATAGACGTAGCTATGTTTGAATGGATGAGCAATTTTCTCCCATGTCATCTATGTAACCCAATAGGCATTTTTTTTTCCTTAAGACTCAGTTCTATTCTGCCATCTCTTCAATATGCACAAGTAACTTCTAATAGAGACAGCAAAGCTTTTCATAAGATAAAGAAATTTCCTACTATAATCTGAGACTCTCGCCTCAGGTTCAGAAGTTTTTTACTAATAGCAACTGATGTTAAAAAAAGATAATTTAATTCTAGAGTAACACAATCCTGCAAAACTTAAAACAACAGCAGAAACACACAGGTTTCACCTTTCATAGTTAATTAGATATTGGCAGGGAAGACTTTTGGACACTGAAGTTTGATCAGCTGTTAAACTGTTAGTATAGTTTTAAAATTTCTAGTATGGCCCTTAACGTCAGCTTTGCCTGAGCCAAAACACTCTCCCAAACAATATTTAGATTTGAATCACAAATTTTCACAGGACAGAATCCATTCCTCATAGGTAATTTCAAACAGCTTGTTTTGAATGGTAAGAAAATTTAATGCTATGTGATAATAAAGTATGGACTGTTTTCTGCTGGCTGGCTTCAGCGCCAGAGAACAGACACAAGCCTTTCACTAATCTTTTTCCACACAGATATCCCATTTGATTGTCTAGCACTGCTTGTCCTCTTCCTCTGCTCCTGTGACTCCTTTTTTTCTCCAAATTTTTTCAATAAATCTATTCTTCTGTTCATCGTTAAGACACTCCAGGAATTCCAAGGAAGTCTTCTTAGAATGAAAAAGAAGAGCCACAGGAAAAAGAAGTCCATCAAGAGACATTAAACAAAAGGTTATGATTTTGGTTCAAGAAATCCCCATGTTGCTGATTGTTAAGGGTTTGAAGGATTTACCAAAGAAATATTATTATATCATTACCTTCTTGTACTTTTTTTGAATCACATGCAATGGCTACAGGGACTGTTCCATGCCCATACAGTTTTTCTTTTGTTCTTATAAGAACGATCAGAAAAATACCCGTGGGAGAGTTATTATTGTTCTTTTTCATTGAGTGGTTTGGAACTTTTATTACCTGCTGGCATCATGAAAGACAGCAAAGTTCATAGGCTAGTGTATGAAAATCCATCTTACTGATTAGAATGATTATTGTGTTCGTTTTTTTTTGTTTTCCTGCAGTAATTATCTGTCATTAATGAAAGAGGAAAGCAGGAAATGTTCATATCCTGTTGTATAAAAGACTAACTCGAAAAATCTGTTAAGAAGGATTTATAATAAAATAAGACATCACTCCCAAATATGATGAGATTAAATATTGATGTTCTCCTTTTGACAACACGTTTTTTAAGAACAGCAAAAGATCTGTCAATGCACACAGATGTATATATACAAATAGCCAAATACTGTCCAATTTTTAAAATGTAACAAAAGTTAAAACTAAATATATTTTCCTAGTGTCAGGTGATTTGCTAGAGAAAATATTAAAAATAGCAAAACCACATCTATTACAGATTATATGACTGTGAACTAGTATAGGATTAATCTTGTTCTGAGATCTGTGGGATGTTCTATCTAGCATCTACTGTTACAGGACTAAAATTTTACTCCTGATTATAAAAAAAAGTTTCTGTTTGAGGTTTTTGTTGTTGTTGTTGTATTGGTTTGGTTTGGTTTGGTTTGGTTTGGTTTGGTTTGGTTTGGTTTGGTTTGGTTTGGTTTTTTTTTAATAGTAATCTGGCTATTACAATAAATTCCAGATTTTATTCCTATGCCAGAAACACAAATAGAAATAGAATCCAATACATGTTTTTTCATAACCTTGAATCATAATTTTCATTGTTTAGTTTTTCCATTATACCTGTTTCCAAGCCATTCACTGTTACATGGTAAATTTGTGTTTGAAACCCTAAGTTTAACTGAAATAATTTGGATTTTCAAAAAGAATGTAAATCTACTTTAAGTTTGATTTTTAATACGTTCTTATCAGCCTGTACTCCTAATAGCATATCTGCTCTTAGAATAGCATTTTTTTGACTGGTTCAGTGAGCTTCCTTTGCCTTTTATTTTGTTTTTACAGGAACACAGTGTCAACCAGAATATGCTTTGCAGAAATAAATAAATATTTCTCTTCTACATGTTATATAAAACGCTACAATCTCTCTTTGATCAGTTTGGGTGTTGTCCTATAAAGTATAGAAATTATTTCTCACAACATGCTGAACCGTGTATAGAGTTCAAAATTACATTTTATTCTAACCAAAGCAATTGTGCAGGCCTGATTTAAAATGTTGGTTGACAGTGATTTTGTTCATTAACTGTGATTTTGGATACTATCCATACAGGCAATATATGTCAGATTTCAGTTAGAAGATAATGTATATGGTGAGACTTTGCAGACTTTTTTTTTGCCATGTTAATATAATTCTCCTTAAGTATTCTCACATTTCTGTGTAGATTGTTTAAAAATAAACTTTCTTAGCATATAACCAGTATAAAGAATTGTTTATACAAATAAATTTCCCTATTGTCATAGATCAGTTATGCATAGTCTTCAAACACTGATGAAGAATTATATTTGTCTCTGAGCTAGCTAAGTTTGTGGCATTTTTCTGACTTAAAAACTTAACGTTACAAAATATATACCCTTCTTTCCAGAAGTGTATTCCTCTTGACCACAAATCACAGGAAGTTAGAGCAGAGTCATGAATTACTAACAAGTAACAGTAGTTCATGTTAGGAAACTAACCATTTGTAGAGATTGAGTATTGTCAATATTTGGCTCCAACCTGGGTTTAGCAAAAAGCTTCTCCCATTTTACTCACCAGTTTTGAATGCCTTTCTTATCTCAGATCCCTCACTTTTTACTGTAGACACACATTGCAATTCATGAGGGAGTTTTTCCAGGAAATGGAGTCTACTGAATTAGCATTTCTCATCTCATAGAGCAATTTTTCAGTTCTGCTGTCTTTCTGTGTTCTACTAGTGGTAGTGAAACATATTTACAGAAGAGAAAATATCTGTTTGAGCAAAGAACTGCAGATGACCTTAGCCAAGAAATGTATACTACTGCCATATATTTTCATCCTTTTAAGGGAACCTCAGACCAGCGGTCTCCAAATTGGGGTGTGTAATCCGTTGGAGTTTGGAAATAATTTTTTTTTTTTTGGTCTCATTAAGAAACAAAATATAGAATTATAGAGTGTTTATTTCATTTTACTTCATTCTTTTTTAATTTCTAAGGGGTTTTTATGGTTTAGAATGTGCACAATATAATATTACAGTAGTAAATTTATATAACTTATAACGAAATAATTATAAATATATCGGGAGTGTGTGCTCAGAAATTTTTTGCTGATAGGGGTGTACAATCAAAAATGTTTGGAGACCATTGTCCTAGAGGGCCTCTGTGTAAGTACAGAACTGCACGAAATCTGCAACCTAGGCAGACAACAAGCTCTGCTTTCCTCTATAGGTCCCTCTGCTCTGGCAGCAATATCCACCGGAATGGGCTGCTGACACCCCACTCTGGCTTATCCTACCACCTTCTTAAGGGGTTTGTCCCAGAGGCCTCCACATATGTACTGTATTGAAATTTCCAGCGTCTTGGTCTTGGATGTGTAACAGATGGTTTGTCATTGTTCATCTAGAGTTATGGATGCTCTGTAGCAAGTAGTATGTGTTTCCTTACTTTACTTGTTTTTTTCTCCTTCCTTTCCACCTTGCTTTTCATGATTATTTCTGCACTCACCCAGTTATTTTATTCTCTTCATCCTTCTCTTGTCCTATGCTTCTCCCTGTATCTTTCTTTATCATATACTCTCATTTCCACACACTTACTCTATGTGACTGCTTAGCCACAGAACAAATTTAATTTCACACCAATTAAGTAATTACAAACTGCTCCCAAAGACAGGAACAAGTGTAAACAAGAAAGGGAGCAAATCACAGATGCAATTTTCCTATTGTTGTTACTCACATGCTCTCTTGTTTGCAATCACTTACCTTGTCAGATCTATGTTTAGACTATAAACTCCTCAAGGCAGAAACCATTTTTCACTTTCCTAGAAAGTATTATGCCATCCTATTGCACTATACAAATATTGGTGCAGATTTTTAAACACAGTCATTTTGTATGCCACAGCATTCATCTGTCCGGCCAAAGAATGCTTGAAGGGTTATGAAATGTATATGGCAGGTACTATGCACTTCCTAAAATGGTGTTTCTTTAGCATGCCATATATTGGGTAACTGAGGTAATTAATCATGCTAGAAAATTTGAGCTAATAGCAACACCAATCTTATGCATTTTGCACATGGAAATCTCACTGGAATCACTTCCAGGAAGAGCAGAGGAGAAAAGCAGTGGGAGAGGAAGTGCTCTCTGTTAGGAGCTGCCCAATCCAGCAGCCTGATAGAGGTGTGGTGGCTGCAGCTCCAACCCAGCTCGTTACTCCAGCCACTAATGAGGCTGAGAATGGAGTACCAACAGGTACACAAAGAAACACATGTATACAACATGCATATCCATACGACATGCCACACCAGCTATCACAGGTAGAAAACACAGCACTCAGGCAAATGCAGATAAAGTCAGATAAATGGCTGCAAGAATGTCATATGCTGATTTTCCCCAGATTAAAAGGATTCCAATATATTTACTTGCAACTGCAACTGCAACTCCCGGACTAAAAGACAAAGGACAGTGAGTAAATTATCATTACTTATACAGATCTGAAATAATGGAAGGACTATCAGCTCCTAGAGGACAAAAAGATGCCCAAAACCAGCACAAGACAATGCCAGGAGACATGAGGAGGACAGGACCCTTCGCTTTTTGTGTCATCACAAGGAATCCTGCTCAGACCACCAGAATACAAATGCCTTGGATGCCAGATGGAGTACTTGGACTTTAGTGGTTTTGAGTGTCTGGGCAAGACGGTATGAGTGTGAATGAATGAAATAGGTTTTAAAATTAAGGCACTTTTTCCTGTGATGCCTCAGGCTCAGCTTTGCTACTTTTCTGTTGCTACAGCATTGTGACATTATTTCCTACAGGTTGGCTGAAATGTCACCTTGCTTAGCGTATTGGCTGCTGTGAATCTAGTGTGCCCTTGCTAGGCACACTAGAAATTATCTCAAGAACTTAAGTGCTTAGCTTGAATTTATGAATATCATTAGGTGTTTGACATGTAAATGTTTTGTGTGGTAACATGTCATACTATCACACCTAAATCTGCTTGTGGATCTGGGTGTGTTTCTGCCATGATTCATTCATTAGGGAAGATTTTTTTTTCAGGAAACCTTGCCTGATGTTCAAAATAGAAATTGTTGGCACATTTAGTAGGCAGTCATTACTAACATATTTGACTGCTAAAGGGCTAAATAATCTCACAAGAAATTCTAAATTTACACAATTATACTATGAGCCTTGAAAATTCCCCATCCAGCCAGTTGCTGTCTTTTTCTGTATTCACAGAGGTTGTGTTACTTCCATTGTACTATGAAATGATAAATAAACAAGCACAGGTTCTGACAGACTTAGAAAAGCTGAGTTACTGTCAAATAAAAAGGAGTCTGGTCTGAGGAAGAACCCCAGGATTCAGTCAAGCAGTTGAAGCTGAATTTAATGAAATACAATTACTTACTGAGCAGCCAGAGTGTGTGGGTGAAGTGAGACTGTGTGAGGGGGAAGTTTTGAGTATGTGTATGTATTGCTATTTGCAACCACCCTTCATACACCAGGTGGTACATTCTGCTTCCCTAACAAAAAACATTTATCTCCACTACAAGTAAGTGTAATTTTCCTTCTCCTTTTCTCATTTATATTTGATATGTGAGTTTTGGATATAATGTACAGCTGCAATAACAACAGCTAAAAATATAGTAAGTAACTAGGCAAGAAACGCGGTATACAGGTGGCTGCTAAACTTTTAGGGATGAAGCACTGAAATAGCCCAAGGGCCATATCTCCTTTATTACCAAACACATATTGAGACATAAATGGCAGAGCATACTAAAGGTAGTACTTTAAATACACATTCCCTCGCAATGCAATGAAAAATTTTATATTTCCTTCTCCCTCTCCTATAGGAATATTTTCCCCATCATTAGAATAGTATTGTACCTCTTGGACCCCCAACTAGCTCCACACAAAACTTTCTAGTGAATGGCATGCTTTCTGCAGAGAAAGTGTAAAGTATGTGTGAAGGTCTAGTGCTTAGGGCACTCCTCTTGGAAGTGAAAAGCCTGGTTTAGACATATCCGTGCTAATAAAAGCTTGAGCCTTATGCCAGCCACTTCTACATCTACTGCTCTAACACTAGGAAAGACAGATACTCAGGTCTGGGGAAGGTGAGAGAGAGCTACAGACCTTTTTTTTTTCCCCACGTTTCCTACTGCATATATTTATCTTCTTCCTGTGCCACATGCTTGGTGCTGCAAATCCCACTCTGCACAGTGTATGCAGCTATGAACATGCAATTTGCTCTGATCTTTTCCAAAACAAGCTCGCCTCTCCCTCAGTCTGCTAGATGTTCCTTCCTCATCTCCGCTTTCAAGAAGACAACTTACAGGAGAAACAGGCAATTAGTTCCTACCTGCATATTTTCACAACTACAGATCCCATAGCAGAGCCAGTTCCTCCTATAGATGCAGACTTAGTTTTTCAGCAGTCCCAAAGATTATTTTTTTTACATGTTTATCGTTCAAGACACTTGAAGAAATGTTTATGTGAGCCTGATACCTTTGAGCCAGAGCAAAACAATATCTGTATTTCCAACTATGAGTCACAGCAGCTCTCTTAAGTTTCAGGTTAATTGATTTTATTGTACATTTTATTTCCCCTGTAAGAGGAATCTCAGAGTTCTTTTCAGTATATGTTATTATATACTTCTATTCAGCCTATATGTATATATACTCCTTTTATGACATGACCTGTGAAGGTCTCACTCCACTCAAATCAAGTACAAGAATCTACTGAGTTTGAGTCCAGAATTTCATCCACAGTTACAGAAAATAAAGCTCTTTCCAGCCTGCAGTTCCAGCCCCTTTTAGCAACAAACATGGTCAAAGTACTGTAATTTATTTGTGAGACAGAATTAAAGACATTTTTGCCATCTGGAAGAAACATTCTGTTACCATGGGTTTGTTTTGAACATTCAAAAGGTGGCATCCTGGATGCGTAAGCAAAACAAGATCTTTTTTTCAGACACAATGGCTTTACTTGAGCATTTAACAAAGCCAAATGTAACAAGATGCTCTATTTGCCTCTTCAGTATCTTGGTATTAGGTTTTGTATGCTGAAATTGGGACTAATCCAGGTTGTTTTCTTTTTCAAAGTCCTAATTTTCTCATCACAAAACTGCTGAAGGAGGGATGTGGTCATTTTCTATTTAGAACCTTTTTCTCTGACTCTCTCGTTAATTACAGATGTCTTTTCCAAATTTTGCCAGCTGCTGCTCTAACAGAAGATAAAACAACCAACTTGAGAAGATGTTCAGGAAAATGGAATCAGAAAATATGCATGGGATCTGGAAAAAATAAAACCTCCCTGTTAGGAAATAGTGAGACATTGTTTTAGAAAAAAGTTAGGGTAGATTGATTTTTCCTTATATATCAAATCTCTCCTACAACAGTTACAATAAAAGCAATAAATGTATAAAGGATAACTGGATTAAGGCTTGGGTTAAAAGTCAATAAAATAACAGTGACAAGTTAATATAAAATGTTGATCTAAGCTTAGTTAAGTCAGGAAGCAACTCTAATGTAAAGCTGAAAAGTGAAATGGCTAGCATCAGGTACTCAATATAGGGTAACGAAAATGCTGCACATAGAGCTCCCAGTCTTCTTACACACGAAACCTCACTTTGTGTAACAGTGAAGCACATCCTCATCTTCTCTCTTGTCTCAGCTAGATGTTTTTATCTCAAGTCCACAGGTACACTATGATATACCACCACAGGTTGTACTGATTTTCATGTTATTATTCTATATTTTCTTGTATGGGTACTGGATAGGAGTTTTGAAGCAGGGCTTTGATGGACTGAAAAGGAAGAAAAAGACCAAATCTGGCTGGGAAACTGTTAATCTTCTTAAATGGGAATTATTGTTATATATTCATAGTTGTAGTAGCCTCAGTGTATTTTTCTCTTTTCAGAGATACACTCTCAGGATAACAGATGAAACTCAGGCCAAAAGGAATAATGTACTGCAGATGCTTTCTCAAGAATTTGCTACATCTTACCTGATGATGTGTGACTTCACATTTCAGCCAGTATTCTGATACTTGAATACCTGTGACAAGTTTATTTGACAAGAAGTTAGTATTTTTTTAATCCATTAATTATTTGTAATGTTATTGCACAAGGGAAAGCTATTCTGGCTCACTCTTTTGAAAACACTAGGTAATTCAAAATTTTCCAGAAAAAATATCTGTGCTGATGATCCATAAGTAAAGCACACTAGGCTAATCCAGTGCTTTGAAACGTGTCTTCTGATCTTTTAAGGCATAAATATCATAATTTTATATCTACTTTTCAAACTAGATCAGAAGGAATAGTCTTTACCTTTAAGCAAAAGACAGGTAAATATTAATATGCTGGCAAAATGTGCCCTCTGACTATGGTATCTGACACGGGATTAAGGATTAGAACCGAGGTCTCACTGCTGGGAAGGGGCTTTTCTTAGCTGGCCACCAGAAAGGCTTTGCTTGAATAATTAGTAATTTGGGAAAACAACCTGCTGAGGCCAACTGGAATAAAGCTGGGTGAAAAAGCCTGTGAAGAGTCTAGATGTAAGAGAAAGATTTAAAGGAAGTTGCTGTAATTCAGAGAGTACTCTAAGAAGAAAGTTGCCTGAGGAAAAAAGTGTAAGAAACACTGACCTATGGCCAACCTCATCCTTAAGTATCCTATGCTTCAATATTCTTTTAACTTGTGTATTTAAATGTTTTCTTGCTTCTCTGGAACACATTCAATTGACCAATATTCTTTTCACAAAAGGCATACAACAGAGCTGGGAACACATCCCACCACAGCAGTAGCAGTCGTACTTACTAGTAGTGCTATCAAATGCGTCCTCCTACTACTCAGTGTTCAGCTGTCTGTAGGTAATCACTGTAAACCAGAGTGTTACTCTGGAAGCTCACATTCATCTGACTCTCCACTATGATAATCTCAGATATATTTTTCCTGAGTTCCTTATTTGAAGGTCTGTCTACATTCTTTGTTACCAGATGTATTACCCTACACTTAGTGAGACAAAAACATATAGATTGTGCCCGATTTACAAGATGATCCAACTTTCTGCATTATCGACCTGTATTCTTCATTATATTTAACACAATCAAGAATACAGACCCATGGGGCGCCAGTAAAATAAGAGGAGTAGATGGTTCTCCATTGAGAATGACATTCGGAGACGTGGAGTCTTAAATATGCCATGTTGGTTTTGTATCTGGTTTCTGATTTAAAATCCAATAAAGTCAAAGTACGAGACCAGAGCTTTCACCTTTATCAACAAAACCTGTGATTTTTGTTCTTTCATCATATTATTTTGATAAAATATTTAATCATAAGCACCTGGTGACATTATTTAAATGACTCTCGTTTAATAGCAGTGCCTTAATGACTAACTGGTGCTGCTACAATATGAGAACCTGATTAACTGGGAGCTAAATGCCAGTCATTAAGAGTGCCTATTTAGCTCTCTGTGTAGAGATTTAGATGATTTACCTGAGCATTCAGACTGAAAATATTTATTAACTTGCATACACAACCATTAAGCATTATGACTCAGACAATTCACAAGGATCTAGCTCCTCACAAGGGCTTGAATATCCAGATGTCACCTCAAATGCTTCTATTTAAAATATAAACTCCCATAGTGCACTTTATGTGTTGACAGCTAATTCTGAAGGGACCTAAATTCCTTAGATGTCTAAGCTTTCATCAGTAAAGATACCCTGGGTACCGGACATATATTGCTGACGACATGCAAAGCCACCAATGGCATAACAGAAGTGAATCGTTCTTTGTGTATGTCAGGAATATTCAAAAATTGTGTGTTTTCATCTTTAGCTCCTCTCTCATGCTTGTTTTAGTAGCATTTCCAGACCTTGGTTAATAGTTCTGACCTCCCATACAGGCAGGTATCTCTTTTACCCAACAGCCTAATGCTTGGAGCAAGAAGACTCATTCACTTAAGCGTAAGAGAGAATCCAAAACTCCCCTTCACAGCCCTTCTTCTATCCAGGTCACACAAACACACAGTCACACACACACACACACACACACACACACACACACACACGCACAAAAAGAACACCCTACATTTGTCCTTCAGTTAGATTCAAGGCTCCAGGAGATGTCTCCGACCACATGGGTCTCAGAAGCTGAGACCTCTTTTGAAGACAGGTGCATGTGTGCCTGCTTTTTAAAAAGAAGGTTAGGAGGCAACAGACATAACACATAAACAAGGCAGATGAAAACATTTTTGTTTAATCTTAAATTCAACATTAGAAATTTTTTTTTGCATAAATTGTTCCCTCCTCTCCCAAACACATTTAGTTTCTGAAGTAATATGTGAGCATGGACATGTAATATCATGTGAAGCTATTATTTTTCTCAGCATTGTAATAAATGGAAAGTGCAGGTTATTTTCAAGTCCAAATCACTCTATAATTTGGCTAAAAACTTCAAGTACAATACAGATTCGATATATACATCTTCCATCTTCTTTCTATTTAGCAAAAATGGAATATGGGGACAATATCATGTTAACTGTAACTCTGGAAATAATTAGTATAGCTACTTAAAACTTGACACCCAGAATGCATTAAATTAATCCATCTCAAAAGAATAATCCAAACAAACAAATATAAAAATGGTTGCCAACCACTTCAGTAAAAATAAGTCCTAAGACAAGAGCATCACTGACTAAGGTAAGGATTCACAATGGAAAGGTACAGCTTATTTTGCTTTTGCTTTGCCTCCTTTTAACACTATGAATATCACATCTAGTTCCAGCCAGAAATGCTATAAACAGTTCCTAAGCCAGAGGAAGAGTCTGAATGTCTAGATTATAGGATGCAGGAAGCCTCTACTTCTCCCTGTCTAGTCATTTGGGTATGCTCTGATATCGCTTGCTAAAGGAAGCTCTACAGAAAGGGCAAGACTTAATTGGTAGAAACATAATTATGGGCTGATGAAGGATTTATAATTAGTAGTTGAGTGGAGCTTTAAAATACTTCTGTGGTATCTAAATGTGTGACCTAATGAAATGGAAGGATTCACCCAATCCAAGACACGTAAATTGGACAGATATTCCTAGATCCCCTTACTGTTGTGCAGACAGAGACACTTCTACAGCGGGATTCAGCTCCTCTCGTTCACCCTTCTAGTAATGATCTTCTCTAGCTGTTTTGGAATGGGATATCCCAGTTAGTTGCCCACTAACAGCAGAGAGGGTGGGAGAATTACAGGCTCTATAATGGATATCAGCCTTTCAGTCCTTTGAACATCTTCCCTTTCATGTGCCATCCCTTGTTTGTTTGCTTGGTTTTGTGTGTTTAATATGTTTTTCATTTTTTACTCGAGAGGACAGATGTACAGCCATTAAATAAAGCATTTGTTGTGTGGCTGCCGTTATCTGAATGACAACTGGTTTAGAGGAAATGCTGAGAAATTTGGGGTTGTTCATCCTGGAGAAGAGAAGGCTCTGAGGAGACCTTATTGCTGCATTTCAGTTCTTAAAGGAAGCCTATAAGAAAGATGGAGACAGGCTTTTAGTAGTGCCTGTTACAATAGAACAAGGGGTAATGGTTTTAAATTAAAGGAGAGGAGGTTCAGGCTAGATGTGAGGAAGAAATTTTTTACAATGAGTATGACGAAACACAAGAAAAACTTGCCCAGAGAGGTGGTGGATGCCCCATCCCTGGAGACATTCAAGGCTAGGCTGAACGGTGCTCTGAGCAACCTGATCTCATTGAAGATGTGCCTGCTCGTTGCAGGGGGTTGGACTAGTTGACCTTTGAAGTTGTCCCTTCCAATCCAAACTATTCTGTGATTCTATGACAGATGCTAACTAGAACATTCTTCTCAGTACTGCCTGGTTGTTGTTTGTTCCCTTTCACCCCTAGCAGCAGTGTCTTCTGCAAGGTTTCATTATCCCTAGCTCTCCTCTAAAACTCATGTTCTTCAATTATAAGTTACGCAATTATTTATATATAATATAATTTATGAATTTGATTGGTGTGAATACTCAGCCTATTGGTCAAGGAATCAACTGGACACTCCGTATTTGCATAATATTTAAACATAGTTTCTATTTCCCTTTAACTTAGGTCTTTACATGATCACCTGTGATTTAACTATGCATGGTAATGTGTTCATTCTCACATGAGATTTTACCATCATGCAAGTGAAAGGAGATCTTTATTCTGTGTTCTAGTGGGACTGAAAACTTGCATTTTGAAAGTCAAAGGTGTATGCCCTAGGAAGACTTAGAAGATGTTTGTTAAGTGAGGAGGCTCCAACAGGGAAAGTTAAATTAAATGTGTCACTGTTAAATTTATGATAAGTTCCAGAGGCCCAAGCACTTTTAGGTTCCAAGAAATCTCAAAATACGTACAAAAGCTGCTAAAAGTTAACTTTAAAAAAACAGGAGTTTTGAAGTGACTGATTTTTCAGAAACGTAAAATAAACGGGAAAAAGAACAGATGCCCCAGATACATTACCTATAATTCTGGTAAATCAGCTTTCTTATGCTGTGTAGTAGTCTGGTGATGCCCACCACAGTGATTCAGCTCCCTTTATTTTATACTATGTTTGGTTTGCCTGGTTTTCTCCAGTGAGACGAAAGCAAACAGCACTGATGTATATTATATACGCAGTCCTTCCAGAATCAGAGGAGCTTTAGTTTTAACAGGAAGTTAAGAACTTCTTAAAATGAGTTGTCTTTTTCTTCTCTGACTCAAAGCAAATTGACATGGTTTTTGAATTTCCTGAATTTTGTTTAACGAACAAACTGAAGAAAAAATTAATCTGCAGGAAGATGACAGCAAGCAGCTTAAAGCTGATGGCAGATGTTTTTAGACCCCCATCATAGCAAAATTGCACTTGAGATAAGAGAAAAAAACCCCAACAAACAACAACAAAACTTAAATGAGGTGCTGCCATGACAGTTTTATATTTAAGTTAAAAAACAAAACAAAACATAAAAAAACAAACACCACAAAAAATACCCCACAACCAAAAAAAACCACTCCATAGCTTTAGAGTTCCCATATATCCTGAGACTCACTTCCAATGTCATTTATCATTGCATCTGAAGTGAAACAATAGTCACTGATACACTCTTATAGACGTATTTACTTTACAAGTAGAGGCCACTTAAAAATAAGTGGAAGAGTGTTTTTCTTTGAATGACTTCTTAGTTAGCAGTATCTGAAGTATTATCTCTTCAGAAAACAAAACCTTCAGTGAATTTTTTTTTTCTTCACTGGAAGTAGAGTTCAACAGTTGTGTGGCTTTTTTTTTTCCCAAACTAAAAGTATCGGCAACCTACCTGTGGTATTTTTCACACCTATTAGTTCAATTAAATCTTTCAACTTTGAGCTTACATAACAGAGAAAAAAAGAAAAAAAACCAATATTCTTTATTCTATTAAAAGAATGTATACCATCCCAGAAGTGAAAGAACTGAGACTGTAGAAACCCTATATTTAAAAAGTCGAACTAGGGCAGATGATCTTAAGAGCTTTATTGTAATACCTCCACAAACTGCTTGCAGGGTGCCTAAACCTGCCTGCAGACACCTCAAGTTATTTTAAGAGATTCAGAATTGTACAAATACATCTGCAGGATTACAATGAAGTCATACACCCTTGAGCTAAATTGTCCCTCTAGAAATTGGGAATCCAGAGGATTTTAAAAGGATTCCAAAGCAGGCACAAAGATGTGTGAAAAATTTAATTTGCAGCCATTTAGGTGGGAATTGGGATCCACATTTACCTCATGGAACCATTTCTGCATAGGGTTGCCTTAAAATGAAAAATCACACTAAAATGTCATTTTAATGCATTTAGCTTTACTCTGTCATAGAAGCTTCAGTTTATAAGTTAGGCACTGAAATATAGACTGAGAACTATCCCTTTTTTATGACAAAGTTATGCTTTTCAGAGCAATAACAGTAGCAAATTCACATGCACAACTGATATCTCACATAATAATCCACAACCTGAAAAATCTGAAAATAAAGACTATGTTTACTGATAATGGATCTATTAGGATCCCTATCCTGCTGCCAACAGGCACAGGAAAAGGTTCTTTGGCTCTATGTGCTGGCTACTCCTTGTGTTGATGGAAGAACTGAAATGTCTTTCAATAGCATGCATGTGAAAGGAGATCTTTGTTCTGTGTTCTAGTGGGACTGAAAACTTGCATTTTGAAAGTCAAAGGTGTATGCCCTAGGAAGACTTAGAAGATGTTTGTTAAGTGAGGAGGCTCCAACAGGGAAAGTTAAATTAAATGTGTCACTGTTAAATTTATAAGTTCCAGAGGCCCAGACATTTTTAGTTTCCAAGAAATCTCGAAGTAATGCAAAATATGAAGAGAAATTATTTTTGCGTTTACTTTCACAAAAGCAGATTCATTGACTGCATGATTTTGTTTGAATAATATACTCAAATTGGAAGTTTAAACTTCGACTACTAGGAAGACAAAATATTTCCACGGTATAGCTCACAAGAGATGAAAAAAAAATACGGAAAGTATTCAGTTATTCTATAAGATGCTAGGTATATATATTACTTGCATATTATTATTCTAAATATCAATATAAATAAAAGCTTTCTCCCAACTTTCTTCTTTTATATTTCATTAAAAAAAATTTAATGGTATGAGTGACTGAGAAAAAAAAATGGGTTCAAATTTTTCATACCAGTAGTAAGATAATTTACCTCTTGGGGTGCTCACAGGGATGCTTGCCTTGCCAAAATGTCAGGTGACAAAGCAGGAACATGGGTCTAACAGTGTGTGGGAATGGGACTCCCAAAACTGCCTGTTCAAACACAGTAACAAGGATGATGACACATTAAACAGTAACCAGGGAATTATCAAGGGACCTTTGAAGCGCAGGAAGAGTCAGCTCAAAAAGAAGTATAAGAAGTATGAAAATTTTAATGGTGAGAAGAGAGACTTTGGAGAAGAAAGATCAGCAGCAATGCTGACATGGCCCTGACAGATATAACCCTATGGCACTGGATCTCTGCATGGACCTGGCAGCACAGCTCCCATGGACACCCCCAGCAGCAAAAAAAAGTTCAGCATTTTGAAAAGTAGAGTCATAGCTACCTTCATCTTGCTTGTCTCTCACAGGCAGTCACATCCTGCAACCCTTCATAGCTTTCATTCCCAGGGTTAGACAGGTCATCCTATACAGAAAATAAGACTGAATTTTCTACATCAGCCTTCCAGCCAACTAATAGTGGTAAGAAAATGCAAATGAAGGCAGCTGTCCACTCTGGCTTTAGTTAACAATTTATTTGTTCATCTAATGTAGTATGTAGCACACCCTTGAGATGCAGATGAGAGAGAACAAACAGACAAGTAGAAGAGGACAGAACAAATAGACAAATAGAAGAGTCCTTCTATTCATAATTGTTCTATTTTGGATATGTCCCAAGCCAGAGAAATCGCTAAGCTATTTGATGTTGCCATTTAGTGATGCTCACAACATATTTAGCAATCTAAAAATACTAATTTGTAGATATAATGAGGAAAAATAAAACATTCTGAAAGAATTAATTTGGCTAACTCAACTTGAAGAAACATCATGATAATGACTTTTGATTGGTACTCAATAATCTCAGAAGATAAGTTTCCCTTACCTCAATTTTATGAATCATATTTTAATTCACAAAAAAATGTTTTGCTAAAAGATTCTAGGTGGCTATGAGATGATCATTGCTTTCAGTACATCACACATCATGGCTTTTTATCATTGATCAGTCTCTTTCTACTATAACCACAGACTTCAGGCAAGTGGGCCCAAACTCAGGAACCCATCTCCCTCTAGGGAAATATTTGAACATACACAGACATGTAAGCTTAATTTCCTTGCTGAACAGGACTTAATCCTCCTGCTTAAATGCCTCACAGTTGGGGCTACAAGGGATCAGTATAAGTATACAGGATTGGAATGTCTCTCTCTTCGTAAATACACATGTACAGTTTTGATTACCCATTGAAAATCAACTGCTACTTATGCCATAGCTATTAAAGCACGTTGAACCATACACTTCTTCCAGTTAGATATTTTAAGTGATTTGAACACTTACAACATTTAGATATAATCAGTGTTCCTGGAACCTTCACTGGAATCATTACAGGGACTTTCATATACTAACAAATCTCTGAAACGCAGGAAGGTTTGCAAAGATAGTTGTTGCTACAATTTCTTTGCTGAGTTCTCATGAAGTCATGTATACTTAGGAAATAGCCTCTAATCAAACTGATCAAATAAATTATATGTGCATACATATATTATATATTATATACATATACATACATTTATATATATATCTTTATCTATATATACTATAAATATACATATATTATATGTATGGATGTAGTGGAATATATGGAAGATGTGTAGTTTGTGAGGTATCTTGTTAGTGGGCAATCAACACAAAAGACTAGGAAAAGAGACAGGAGAAGTAATAAATTAAACACTCAGAGACACATACCCTAACAAGCCATAGATAACAGAGACACTATCAAAGACCAGAGCTCTCAAATGAGACAGGCGATGAAGGGAACCACTCAAAGCCTTGAGGAGGCTCATGCAGATGTTTTGTAACTGATAAGATGGGAGAAACAAGATTATCCTGAGTCTCAAGAAAGAGGAGACTTATTGTGGAATATTTGAAGGGTCTTGTGAGATCGTGGACTTTATTACAGGATATTTAAGAGAGGGGTCAAAAAAAAGTAGTGCATAAACAAGTTGCTGGTCTGATGTGCTTGATAGGCAGTCCCCTGCACATGATCATCACAGCCTATTGAGTCTTCTTACTAAACCCTCTCCTAAGTGTTTTCCTATGTGAGTGAGCTTTGTGTGTGTGTCTGTATGCATGTCCATATGAGACGTGCTAGTGAAAATGAAGCTGGACTAGTTGGCAAGTAGGAAGAATGGTCTAAGCGGTTGTTAGGGAAGACAGAGACTGTGGATCAAAGGGGTTTATAGGAGGCAGAGCTGGCAGCTGGAGAGATTGAGTCCTGGGCCAGCTACTGTATCGGCTGAGGGTCTAAGAACAGCTCCTGGAGGCATCCATTGACATGTGCATGACGCTATTAAATTGCAAGCTGGACTAACCAGCGAGTCACACTGTAGGTCTGGGAGGCAGTTACTGGAAAGGCCATAAGTCTGAGGTGGATACTGGGGAGACTGGGGACAGCCACTGGAGGGATCCTAGGACAGAGCCAGGCACCAGAAAGTCCCATTTGTGAATGTGGGCTCTGTTCATAAGCCTTGAAGCTGATTAGCCTGCAGGTGAGAATAGGATCAGGCCGTTGGTGTGATTCATATCTGTGGTGTGCTGTTCGTGGGCACATAGTCCCTACAAGGGCACTGCTCTCCTGTCTGTGTTACTTTCTTGTTGGTTGGTTATGTGTTCATGGATGTGTCTGTGCATATGCAAGAGAGAAAGAGTGAGGAGGGGTTACCTGCTTGGCCTCACTAGGGCCCAAACCTGGGCTGGCTCTTGGTGACTGGGCCAGGAGGCCTCCCTTGACTCTTTGGCTCTGGTGGGCTGGGAAAAATAACTCCCTCGTGTCCTTACTGGATTTGGCATCTCTTTAGCTGATAGTCCTAGAGACCCTTCTGAATCACACCTTGCCTGCAGAGTAGGGAGCTGCAGAAACCATAATCATAAGCAGCCTTACCCTGAGTGCTCCTTCCAGGAGCCTCCAGACCTACTGGAGCCCCCACATGTCTCCAGAAACCCAAATCCAAACACAAAACTTATGTGGATAATACCAAAAGCCATCAATATGACACAGAAAGAGAGAGGATAGCCAGCAGAATGCAGAATCAGGGTGCCAATGCATCGTTTGGTACAACAATGGAAAGTTAATTAGGTCAAAACTCTTCCAAAGAAACCTAAAGCCGTATCACATGCTATGTAGTAGACTTTCAAAAAGCTGTTGGTTCCTGTGAATTTGATCTGGAAGCAGACACAATTCTTCCTTGACCTTCAACTTGACAGCTGATTGGACCTAGGGCACATTAAACAGACACCCAACAGACTCATTGACATTACTAAAAGCACAAATGTTTTTTTCCCATGTTCTCTACCTACCATGGCCATCCTCTGAATCTCTTAAAGAAGGTGAAATGCAGTTCTTATACGCAATTGCCCAAGTAAAAGGGAAAAAAAATCCACAGAAGTGCCCAGAAGAAAATCTAAAGCACGGAATCAATTTAGTAGTGTACAAATACAGTGGAATATGTTGCCTGTTATGTATCAAAAATTCATGGCCAAGTGTTATTCATAAAGAACCCATTTCTTTTTATCTTTCCAGGGTACTGAAAGAGGAAGAAATGGTGACAGAAGGGAAATAATGTTAGTGCTATTTCTTTTGCCAGCTATTTTTTCTCATTCTGTTTTGACTTTTATTTTATTGTTGTTCTGTTTTTTATCTATGTAAGTAATATGCAGGCTGATGACAAAATCACTTTTCCTTGACCTCATTCAAAACACTGGTAAATATATGAACCATCCGAACAAACTCATTAGTTTTCTCTGAGGGGAAGATTTTCAATTTCGTTGACAAATACTTTTAGGATTAAAAATGTTATTCACATCCCAGATTCATCTTGACACTTCTTTGTCCATTTTTTAATAAAAAAATGTGAAAGAACTGAGCAGCTGTTAACCATGCAGGCAACCACTGCAGAAAATCCAGTGCAAAATTATGAGGCAAAATTTGCCTGTGTTACCTTGCTTGCTCCTAAGGGTCAGGAAGATACTACATGTTGCTCACAGCTTATCACCATTAAGTCCATCAAGGGGTATAAAATCCACTAAAACTAAGGGAAACTTGCTTTCAAATTTCCGTATGAAGTGATCATCTCTGAGGAAACCATCTGAGAAAGTCTTCCTTAATCAGCCACTTTCTACGTCATATATCTTGAATTATTTTCTCACACATTAGGGAAAAATCTTTCCTTCTCTTCAGAACCTATGGCAAATCACTCATTCATTGCAAATTGTACATCGGTTACATAGGTTTTACTTAACCTTTCTGTTTGCATATGTATATACACACATACTGAATTTTTTACAGATAATGTGATGGGCTAAGCACATAGAATTATACTAGTCAACTTACTGTGTGAGGGAGGCAAAAGTTATATGAAAACTATTCCAAGGATTAATATTTGGTTTTTAATATAGATGTACTCTTCTGACCTCAGAGTGTTAAGTCAGTCTTTTCATGAGTCACCCTGAGTACCACCACATGAAGGCATCTTCAATAGAAATCTTGATGATGTAAAGATCTGTACTGAGGAGATTGTCATAATATCATACACAAGAAACCTTGTCTCTGATTAGGCCTTTATCTGTGTAAAGATTCAATTACTAATGGTGAGCATGACTGTTATGACAGCTCTCAAAGACATATTTTCAGGATCATTATCCCAAAACTCATCATCCCCCAAGTGGTTGATTATCTTTGTGTCTGGTTTCAGTGAAGAGGCAGAAAAGAATTACACACACTTATTTAAATATTGATATTAACTATATCTACTAATGTATGGGTTGATAAGAAATACAGGGTTCAGAAGCTGAAGATACTCACATTTACATTTGAAGTCTCAGTTACCCAAAGCAGTGGGAAGCTTGGTAGTTTACTCCTCACTGACTCAAGTCAATTTTAACAAATGCTGCTTGTTTAGCAGCTCAATATATAAACACGTAAATGACGGTATGAGATCTAGTCTGGTATTTTGAGCCACTTCCCCAGAGATACTACTTTAAATATCCGTTATTCTTACTCTTTTCCACAGTCTTGCATCCCAGTGAGTCAAGTCCTGCCTGGAGGACTCTCTGTGCCCGTGGTGGGACTTTGTATTAAACAGCTCTAAAGAGATTTTGCTTCTTTGTATTTGTCAATTCACATTTTGAGTGTATGTCAACTTTTAGTGTGTATGATAATTTGTAACAAGTAGATTATTATCACACCTGTGTGTTGTGTAATGTATCTACTTTGGCTAGCTTTAAGCTTGCCACCTGTTAGTTTCATGTGATTCGCTTAGGGGATAAGACAGCGAAAAATAACTTTCAATACACTTACTCCTATAACTCAGGACTATTTTGTGTGTCCCCTCAGCTATCTTTTTGGAAGAGTTCTCCTATATGTAGTTATTTCTTACAAAAGAGAAACAGCTTTGATAACTTTGCTCATCCTTGTAGCCTTTATCGAAACACAGGTACATCATGCAATATTATTACTTTGCTACCACAAGAATTTTGATATGCAAGTGAAGAAAATGAGGCAGAACATCAAATAGAATTCAAGATGCAGGTATGTAATGGATTTATACAGCAGCATAATGATTATGATTATTATTGTGTTCTGTTCTCTATTCCGTTCCTAACAACTTCTAACATCTCACTTGCTTTTCTTCACTGCTACTGTATATTGAACTGACACTTTCATAGACTTCTCATATTCCTAAGAGCTCCTTGGCTCAGAAAACATCATTATAGATAAGAATTATTTTTTTTCACATGTGTTTCACTGTACTTAATTTCATTTATAAGCCATTTCATTTCCAAGTCCCTTAGTATTGTACAGCTTTTCTTTTTACAATTATTAACACTCATGCCTCGTCTTTATTATTGTTAGTATCATCAGAAAACTTAGTCATATAACTCTTTCCAGATCATTTATGAATATAGAGGATAACAGTCTCTGGCAGAGACTCCTATGAGTTTTGTTTATGATGTCTCTCTATTGTGGAAACTAGGTAATAATGCTTTTTTTTCCTACACTTTAATAACTTGCTTATCCATCTGAGGACCTTACCTCCTTTGCTATCACAGCAAAATTTCTCTGAGATTGTTTGGAGAAGGATCTTGCTCTTTGGAAATCCAGAAAACTGTATCACCTTGATTAGTATTACCTACATATTTCAAGAACTCGGATTATTCTCTATTATCCAAGAACAGATTATTCTCTTACTAAAGTAATTCTGATTCCATCCTCATATATCATATTTATCCATATGTTTACAAGTTCCTCTCCTAAGGTCAGTTTGCTCACTAGACATGACAGTTTGCTTGGCTGCAGTTTTTCAGATTTTGAAGATAGCTCTGTAGAAAATCATTGCCACTTCAAACACCTTCCAGTCATGAGGCAGTTTTAGGTAGACATGACAGCACAATTCATAAATCATTTATTTCTTTCTTCACTTCCTTCAGAACACTTAATTCCAGCAGAAATTTGATACTTATAATTCTGTCAACTATTCTTTAATGTCTTGTACTGACATTTAAGCTTGAGATGATGCTTTGATAATCACACTCAATATGATTTTACCTATTCATATTCTTCCATTCTTAAACAGACACAGAACTTGCGTCTCCTCAGAAGGTCGTTCTAGGAAAACAGTGCCAGATATACCATCAAATAAAGTACAATAAAGAATGTTTGGGGTTGGTTTCACCTTGGCCAGCAGCCAGACACCCACCCAGGTGCTCACTCCCTCCTCCTCCTCAACAGGATAAGGACAGAAAATAGGATGGAAAACCTCCTGGGTTGAGATAAAGACAGGGACATCACTTACCAATTATCATCATGGGCCAAACAGACTCAGGTTGTGGGAAACGAATTCAAATGCCAAGTAAAATAGGTTTGGCTAGTGAGAAACAAAGACAAAATAAAACACCACTTTCCCCCCAGCCCTCCTTTTTTCCCAGGCTCAACTTCAGTCTTTCGTTCCTGACACTTCTACATCTCTCCTCCTGAGCTGGTAGAGGTGGATGGGAAATGGCAGTTTCGGTCAGTCCATAACAGCTCCTCTCTGCTGCTCCTTCCTCCTCACACTTTTTCCCTGCCCCAGGGTGGGGCTTCTCCACAGGCTGCAGCCCTTCAGGATGAACCTGCTCCAGCGTAGGGTCCTCCATGGGCTGCAGTGTGCATGTCTGCCCCACTGTGGTCTCTTCCATGGGCTGCTGGGTAATCTCTGCTCCGGTGCCTGGAGCACCTCCCTTTCCTTTTCTGAAACTGATGCTCCCAGAGATGTTTATAACTTTTTTTTTTTCTCCTTCTTTTTTTCTCACTCCTCACTGCCTGTTCAGCATTTTCACCCTTTCTTAAATACGTTTTCCCGGAGGCACCACCCACTTTGTTGTCAGGCTCACCTGTGTCTTGCAACAGATCCATTGGAGCCAGATGAAACTGGCTGTGTCCAGCATGGAGCAGCCCTGACCTCTCTTCACAGAGGCCACCCTACCAGCTCCACTTCCAGTGCGTGGGTACTGACAGCAGATACAATGACTAAGACCCTGTGAACTACTATGGGAAGGAGATCAGCCAACTTGTTCCACTCAGAAGGAACGTGCAGTGACAAACGCAACCTTAGAGTGTGAAGGAGCACAGAATACTCACAGAATTTATCACTGACCCAGCTTAAGACATCCACTGCAAATAGTCTTTGCTCTCATATGTAAGCTAGTGCTTAAATTCCTTCTGTGTTGATTAGAAAGACAGTTTAGAATCAGATTCATAGCAGTTGCCACATTTCCTAAATGAATAAGTTAAAAACAATACTGAGGAAACAGAGTATTCAAAATCCCTCTTCTCTCTCTGTGTTAACTACATGAATGACAATAACTGTCTGGAGGTTATATATCTAAATTTTCCCTTTTTAGATACAGAGGCAAGAAGACTGAACTGATGAAAGACGTTTAATTCCTAAGAGCCAGATTACCTTGAGCTCAGGGAACTTTGTAATCTGGAAATCTCCACACCCCAAGGACAGTGTTTGAATGAGTCACACATCTCCAAACATGCAATTTACCCAATTCATCAATTGATGATGACCCGGAGTTCCAGATAGGCCCAGTTCTTCCCCTGGCTGTTGGCTAAGACTGGAGGCAGAGTTGCACCGTCTTCCGCCTTCAATGCTTCTTAACGGTAAGCTTAAGTGTCACCTTGCTGAACTGGTTGACTATTACGAATCATATTTTTGGTGCTCAGGGTATGGAGAGCTTAGACATGCAACTCCGCATTGGCCATCCCACTCACTTCACAGCAGGCCACTGGTGATTATGTGATTCACCAAGGGTCAAAAAGTAATCTGACTGTGCTGGGAAGCTGAATCTTATTCCAATTCAGCTAGTGTTGCTATAACCTAGGTATTTTTCTCACTCCAGCCACAAGACTACAAAAGCAGCTGCAAAACCACATTATGGTTTATGCAGATGGAAAGAATGAGCCTTAGAGGAACTCCTGAGATTGCTGGGCTGCAGACTGGGACAAACTGCTATAACAATTCATGTAAAGAGTATGAAGGGAAAAAGAGACTTGGGGGAACTAAGATTACAAATGCTAAAATAATTACTTTTATGCCTAAAGAAAGCTCTGCATGAACTGTACAGCTTCTGAGATAAACAGGCACGTATGATTGTGCCAGTGCAGTTTGGAGAAAGGTGGGAGAGGTGAAGGAAGAGGTTTTGTCCCTCAAGGAACTGTTCTTGCAGCCCACATCAACAGAGGCATATGTACTGTGCAATGCCATGAAGCCTGACCCATCAAAGGAGTAATTTAATCTTCAGAACTTTCAATTCCTTGTCTCTCTGAACCACTTAAGTTCAATTTTTTTAATTAACATTTAAATGAGATTACAATTCCCTGTTTGCCTTTTCAAAGGTCGTTGCGACTTTATGGCATTAAGCAATGTCCCTTTCATATCAGAGTATTTGAGAAATCTTCTCACATCCAGGCATTTTATACTTTCCCAGTACTGTTGATTTGGATTTATTTTACTGCTTTCTCTTTAATGATTGGTTGTACCTGGGCTTGATAAGTAACATGGCCAGAAAAATTTGCATGGTCCAGATTTCCCCAAAACTAAAGTAAATCGAAACTCCACTGTCAAAATTAATTTCCATACTATGTGAAGCAAAGCTCAGAACAACTCTATCTAAACACTCTGGTCTTTACTGTTTTTCTCATTTCTCACAGAATGTTTATCTTTCCCCCCTTGGCATCTTTTTATTGCATTAGTAATATGCTCTGTGTCTTTATTTGTCCGTTCCTTCATCCTCTGAAAGACCTGAGTATACACAGTATAGTAACATTTCTCAGCAAGATGTAAGCTTATGCTATACAAGCCAGCACATAAGCAAAGCAATATACGAAGAGCTGTGTGTGCAAAAGCTGTAGGTGTCATTCACAATTAGTCAGAGGGCTTTCAGCACTGCTATCCTTGCAATGCCTTTTTTTGCTCTCACCTGCATCCTGTCCTGCTAACTGATGTCTCTATGGGATAGCTCAACGATTGTGTCTTATTTGTGCTCTTTATAATGTGCAAAGGCTCTCCTACACACATGAATTTCAACGGCGAATCAGTGGAGGCACCTTCCTTACAGGTGATAAGAACGACTTAACTGTACCTGAATGTCAGTTGACTCAAACAAAAGAAATCGGTAGTGGTGCACCTGGAAACAGTGTATCTCTGCCTGACACTTGTCAATGGGAGACTCAGGTTTGGTTGTCACATGGGCAGTGTCCAGTGGTAGTACCCAACTCTATGACAGTTGGGTGTGCAAGCACGTTTGATATTTGAAAACAAGCATGTGTTGAGATTCCTTTCCATTTTCCTTTTTTTATTTTTTTTTCTTCCTGTTTTTACAGTGATTCCTGACAGTCCTGACATACCTTCTTTTTTTTTTTTTTTAAATTGTGCGGGATCTCTGACTGTTGCTGTTCCTAGCATCTTTTTCTTTATTGTCTACATTTCTGTTCTCCCAGCTGAGGGGTGAAAGGGATACAATTCATTTAACTTACTTGTCTTATCTAAAGAAAGAGTCTGAAATTAACTCCCAAATTCAGCTGCCTGTTCAATGGAGAGAGGAACCAACTTTTGAAGGCCACCAGCTAGGGTACAAATCTATTATAGTCAGGTAGATCCCTAATGTGGTTACTTTAGGCATGGGTTAGGAGCTACAAGTTGGCAATTATGCCCTATTCTAGATCTTTAAGGGGCATTAAAGTTCCTGTATCCCAAATCGATTTTCTGATAGACTAGGCTGACCTTGGAGGTGGACTAACTTTTCTTTACCTCTGAGTTTGCTACAGTTCTGAGTCTAAGCAATACCCTCACTGGTTGTCAATTATACCCAAACAAGACTTACAAACTCATTGTTCTTTTAATTGAACTCCTTGTGAACTGTGAGGTTCTATTTCTTTTTGAATTGAGGTATTTGCAGAACATGCCTTATTCCTGCAAGTGTTATACCTGCTGGGATCATAGAGAACAAAGGATGCTATCTTATCCAGTATGCCAGAGAGATTCCAGCCTCCCACAAAAAAGCCACAAGGTTTATCTCTAAAAGACCTAGCTAGTGCACTTCAAAAGAAAATCTGTGATGCATACACAGTGTGACATGGAAGCAGGACCTGGAAGAGATTTGGGAACAAAGTTATTTGACACTGTGACAGCACTCAGATACTCCATATCTTCCTTGTAAAACTAGTCCTTCACAGATAATAGAGTATTTCCTTACAAAAGAACAACATGAATAGAAAAACTCTTCAGGAACTTTTCAACCTGAACCTCTTACTTTAATCAAAGTATGAGAAAAGACATGCAGTGGGAAGCTGGTCAGTGTCAGTGTCTAAACAACTTCCTGATATAGAAACAAGGGGAGTGCAGCCACACTTGCCATTTGTCATGATGAGAATATTTGACTGATGTGGAAAATCAAAGCAAAAATTACCTATGAATCACTACACAAAACCACTGCACAATGAATCTTTTATCTAGCAATTAGACAGCAAGTGAACAAGTCACGGATAACAAACATACCTCTACATGTCACTTCAGGGGAACATTTAAAATAGAAGAATCCTGGAAAAGCAAAGAAAGATAATCAATATGGTGATTAATGACAGTGATTTGACACAAACATCTGGGAAATTAAGCATGTTCTTTAGGACTTGCTTCTTGCAGTGACTTGTGAAGGGATGAAGGAGCTGCAAACCAATCTTCACATCAATCTATTGAACAGCATGGTAGCAATTCTATTTATTTCAGCTTGGAAACTTTCCAGAAATTAAATACTAAGATAAAAATATCTTTGAAAAATACTGATTCTTCAAAAACTTTTGTTTGTTTTCTTGGACGCTGCTTTACTTTTACAGCTTACCCACTCCGGTTGTCCTGAATTATAACTCAGGTATTTCAGACTAAAAAAAAGGCAAGCATAATTTCGTGGCGGAAAGAAGCACTTAAGTGAAAATATCTATATGTTGCCTTTAATGTGATAAACACTGAGGTAAGAAGGTTTCATTAAGCCTTGGAAAAGCTCCTTTGCATTCTGAATGTTTTGCAAAGGATCATAATACACCTCCTTTTGAGTTGAACATGATTTAGATGAACATTGATTAGGCATTGATCAGAGTCTAGCTGCTTGTACTAGTGAAACACAGTTCAAATATGCACCTAAACCTTGTATATCTTATAACAAAAACCTCCTTATTAATACAGACTCATTTTCACCACGAGCAGCAGTGCATTGCCAGTACACTTAGAGAAAAGGCAGTTTGATTCATGTGTGTTGTAGGATTTAGGAGTGAATAAAGTTAATTAAAGTACAGCCCTCACAATTCATAGTAAGCTCCCAGAATTTTCCCCTTTGGCTTAGTAGGTGATCTATAAAATACTTGTTACTTTTATCTTTAGCATCACTTGAGTGGAAAATAAGTCTGTGCCATGCAGTTGTATGCCATGTAGAACTGAAGAAAGGCATATATAATATATTCCATTTACAGTTACTGATTTCCAGATGTTTAGTTGATTTTGTTTGTAATAATTTAAACAAGTTGCATGAAAGTGGTTGGTCAGCACTGATAAGGAATATTTGTTATTCATAATCAGTTTTCTCTAATTGGTAAACCTAATATTGACTGTGTTTCTTGATTGGAAAGATTTTTGGAGGAGAATAATTCCTGGAAGGTACATCTTGAATTTGGGCCCAAACATAAAAAACAAAAAAATAATTATCTGCCAAATAATTATATGAAAATAGATCTGAAATAGATGAGTTATGATATCAAATTTCTCATGTTAACTGTGGTTGCCAGATGCTTACTAATAAGTTTTCTGCCTGTAGCAGCATCTTCACCTATGGAGTGAAGAAGATGTAGATCAGCTTGGATATTGTTTTAATTCCTGTCTTTCAGAAAAACCATATTTCCACGTACTTAAGATGGTAAGATACTTAAGACACTCTGCAAAGTCTTCCATTCAGAACCAGTATTTTTCCCCTTGGTGCAGACAAGGCCCAGCCAGGGGCCTTTTCCTCTCTCCTGTGCGAGAACTGCAACATCTGTTTTATACAGTTCTCTTCCTTTCTTCCATTAATCAGCCAAATCATGGAATTTCCTTCTTCTAAAATTATTTTTTCTTCTTTTTTCTTTTTCAATGATGAAATACTTTTGAGTTTTACACAGTGTAAAAGACATACACCTCTGGTTTATAATAGAAAAGAGTAAGGTTTGGGTTAGCTTAAGTATGTGATGAGTTTGGCCTCAGGTCTTGGATCAGCCTACAAGCACTGCCTTCTTTCTTGCTAGGACTCTGAAACAATAAACACTTTCAGTTTTTCTTCAAATAGATTGAGCTTATTCCTGGTTTCCTACACCCACACATATGCATGGGTGAGCAAAAGCTTTAATCCTCTATAGCCTAAGAAGAATTACATGTTTGTTAATGTGAGAGGAACATAGATCTTTGAAAAACTGAGCTGGATGACCAAAGTTTTAGAAACCTTCTTTGCGTCTTAGTCCTGTGGTTGTCTATTCTGATTCGATGTCAAGAAAACCATATTTTTTTGGTTTTCTTTTTCACCTATTTTCTAATTTGAATCAGTAGACTCATCTTTTCTTTACACTATATTTTCATGGCTTCTCTGACATTCCAGAAAGGAAGAAATTCAGCCACCTGTTCATCATTTTTGTAGTAGCTGTGACAGCCATCTCTAATGACTGGCCCTTCAGACATTACAGAAGCAGATCCACTGTGACAGATTCTGCCTCTTTTCCATACAAATTAGTTTTTCCTCCTCAATTTTGATTAGGAAAAATAACTCATGTTTCTTTCACCTTGCTTATACCCAGATACATCAATAATATTTCTATATATTGTCATAATCTGTAAAGTATTCCTCTTTTGAGGATAGTTGGCTGTAATGGTACACATTACCTGAAGAGCAGCAGCTATAAATCTTACAGTAATACATAACAATTACACAACGCCTTTATGAAACTTTTTTCTGTTCTGTTATTTATTGACAGATTTTTTTTTTTAATTACAACACAATGAAATGATGGTAAGTACATAAGATGCAATAGTATAAAAAGCCATTTCAACCCTTCCCTTGGTTAAGACACTTACAGCAGACAAGAACTGCCCCACCCCAATTACCCCTTCTCAAATGAAAACAAAAAATAAATATAAATTAATAAATATAAAACAAATCACTGCACAGCCCTTAACTCTTTGATTGCCATGGCAAGAACCATAATGACAATTCTAGCATGTGACTTTCTGTGGTTAAAGGTTGCCGCAGCAGTCAAAGGGTTATAGCATTGTAAACATAAGTACTTTGTTGAAAATGCTCAGTCATGTTAATGGTCTACAGCAATGAGATTATTATCATGACCCCTTGACCTTTAATGACACAACACTATAAGGAGTTAAAGAGATAATAGCTTGGTGAGCTGTTACATAGATTAATTAACCCATTTTGTTTAACAATGCACTATGAGGTCTTGATTTACTAATAAAAGACGACTTGTGTATAATAAAACACTGTTCAATGCATTGATCAATAAAATCAATGAAAAAATCAGTCTAAGCACCACAAAATTTTGCCTGATTATATCTGACAGTCATAATACACTTTAGCACCATTTAGTCAGCCTTGCATTTGCACACAAACAAGCTTTGTGTTTGTCAGCAGAAGCTACCTGAAGGAATAACATATGTCAGTTATAAAAAGGTTACTGTATAGAATGCTGTGTGAGCCAATAAAATAAAATAAAATAATAATAATAAGATGAAATTTAGTTGCAGAAAGCAAATAAATGCTCCAGCTATTTAATTACTAACACACATCCTAATGAGCCAAACATGGACATGAAACGCATATGAGGCTATGCTGAGAAAAGTGAATAAAAAAGAGAAATTTGCCTCTCAGAGAAATCATAACATCCATATTCTGACTTATTTGTCAAGCTTTGTAATTTAAATGAACAATTGCTGGGTAGTTAAAGAAGCAGAGCTAGAAAAGAGTTGATGTTTAACAATGTGTGAGTTTTATGGTCATGTTACATATAAAACCACTTTCAGAGATATCCTAACAATTGCACCAAAATCCTTGTCTCTACACGAAAGGTTGATTTCCTCTTTCTCAGAGGCAAAAGATAAACAAGCAAATCAAAGTCTGGGAAGAGTCACCATTGTAGTAGCTTCTAGCTAACATATTGGACCTAGAACAACTTCTGCTGGAATTACAGTGAATTACAGGCAGGAAGGAATGCCCAGAAGACGGAAAATGGAATCAGCTGCTAAAATAATACCCAACAAGCAGAACTAAGGAAGAAATCAGGTTCTGGTAGATACAGCACTTGGGAAGAAAACAAGGTGCATGATACTCAGAAAGTAAGAGAAACAAGAATGTGTGTGAAGCATGGCAAACAATGTACCATTCCTATACGTATGTATATCAAACTCTGACTATACACTGACAAAACCAGCTGTACATGCTTTAACTGCTAACAGTACTAACAACAGGACTGGCAAGGAGCAGACATCACCTCCCTCAAACAGCTTCTGATCATATAGGAACACTTATCACATACAAAAACCTACAGAAGTCAAACAGCTGCATCTTCCTCTGCAAGCTGTGACTGAACCGTGCAATGAATCAGATTCTCAGGCTACAGTGGCAAAGCTCTTCATAAATATGTTATTTATGATGCCTAAAAATTAGGATCAGTCAGAGAACAATGCATAATAGCAAAGCATCCTGCCATGCAACAATGCTAGCGTATTATGCTACAGCAGTAATGTAATGGTAGTTGATGTATCTGTAGGAACTGACTTGCCATAGAGGGAGGAGTCTGGCCAAGTAATTATTATCTGAATATCCATGACACAGAATACAGAGGAGAGAATGCAGAGGAGAATGCAGAGGAGAAAAAGGTTGAGAACTGGAACCACTGGAAATAAACATTTTTGAAATGCAGATTTCTAGACTGCTCATCTCTCACAGGTGGCATAAACCCTTAATGCAAATGGTACGCAGTGGCTGGCATCAAAAATGGTAGGTGTCTGATGTTACACCATTGTACATGTGACCAAGCAAGTAGCCACAAGATGCAAATCAGGAGTCTATGATGGTCAGTGCTGGCTGTACCACATAATTTTCACAAAAGAGTTAAAGGATGGCAGTGTCAACGGATGGCAGAGACTTCAGTAATTTGAAGCGAGTAACTTGGAGCTCAGTGTTGGGGGACTGGACATCGAACAAGATTTAGTGAAAGATATACATCAAGTTCCTCAAATGCTCATAGGAGTTGTTGAGAAGGTACTACCTCTTCACCATAGACACAAAAAGCTGCATTTCCTAGTGACTATAAAAAAGTTCGGTGTCATTAAATCATGGAGATAAAGATACATGGCTGTCATATAGACTAATAGAAGTAAAGCCTTTGTCCTTCAGTATCTCATCCAGGGGAGTTCTTCTAAGATAACTTTCTGGATTTAATTTCTGAAAACAAACGTAAGAAAATGTCACTGTGACAAGTTTTTGCACATAGATTCAGGCTGATGTTAGCTTGACTAAATCCATCTCAAAAGACTTTTGATTGCATCAAATAAATAATGTGCTTTCTTTATATATTTGTAGCCAGCTTTAGGGTAACTATACTGAGGAGCCTTTTGACTGACTAATCTCTGGTGGGTTATGACACCAAATATGTAATTCATTGGACTTTCTACAGCCTAACAGGTACCCTTGTTGGAGACCAATAATACTTTCAAAGCTATCACCAACTTCCTGATATCTCTTCTATTGTTGATTATGAAGCAGCTACACGAAATTTAGTGGTGTCAGTCATTTTCGGCTCCTTCCCCTTCTGAAAAACTGGTTTTGCACTTTTTATTATAAACCAAAATATTCTCATTCCTTTTCCTATATTCTTCTGGAAATGCAAAATGGAAATGTGCTTATGCTGCTTCTTCTGTGTCTGTCTGCAGTCTTTGATTGAAAGACCTAGTTGGCTTTTCTGTGGATCCTAGAAGTTGTGGAAAGAAAGTTCATGACTAATTTAAGTTTCCTGTAAGATTTCAATAGGGTGTTCCTTTGTATCTGTATTTGTCATCACTGTAATCTGAGGACTATGACCTTCAAAGGAATGCATATTGATGGCACATACCTGCACATCTTGGATGACAAGAAGGAAGGCTCATAATACTTGATCTATCCTATAAAACGGTTTTCAACCAGACAAAATAAGACAGAACTGTGCATGAATTGACAAGAGATGTCTGCATGGTTTTGGAAACAGAGTAACAATGGATGCTAGGCAAATATTTAGTTGACAAGGTTTTACGAAACGTGTTACACAGAGTAAGAGCTGGGAGTAGATTATGTGCCTCATCACACATTCCCTCACTTCTGGATTCCTTTTCAAGATTAAATTTTCTTGGGTATAATGATCTCAGGTGTTCCTGTGAGCTGTGTGAGTATTGACAATGGCTATCCTGAAAGATTTTTTAAATAGTTTTCATCTACTTTGTGATGTATAGCCAGAGATCATAGCACTTTATTATATGAGGTAAAACACAACCATGTAAATACAAGCTGCAGTTATGCCTGGCAGGTAGGAATTGTGGTTGTCCTGATAATTTCAAACAGTAATGTAGGTTCCTCATTATGTCTTCTGAATACATGCCAGCACATGTACCATTTCCTAACCCATATCTCTACTTATATGCAGGTAGACACATGGCCTGGAGCTGGCTTCAACATGGTGCTCCTGTAAGATATGAAGATGATCAGTATGTGAGCACTGATGATTTTGTGGCAATAGCCAAGCATAGCATACACAGTATGTGCATCTCTGTTTAGATGCATTATATGCCTAAAGATGGGCTGTGCATTTCAACCAGAATATTTAAGTTGCACCACAGCATATTCTGACGTTTTATATAATATCATGTAATTGTGAATGATGACAAAGAGCATTATAAACCATTATTTTACATTATGGAAAGCCTACTTTTTGCTGAGCTTGTAAAACGATAGTAAGGGAACCAAAATTTGTTCACACCTTATAAATAAGTTAGCATTGATTGCCTGCTGACCCTAGGCCCTCTCAGCTTCCACAAGGCAGATGTTTTTATGTACAGCCATGGGAGTTATGAATATGCATGTTGACCAGGTGTTAAACTATACCAACACATCAGGATGGCAATATGGCTTAGAAAACAGCATTTTCTGACTACTACTGACTACTTCACTACTCTTTGCAAGTGATGAACCCATCTGGACATGCACTGATTGGCAGAGTTACACTGTTCTGTTGCCAGTGGGTAATGTAACACTGTGCTAAAAACTCTTCAGACTCTGTTGTCATATTGTGAAGGGCTAGGCAGGTACATCAGGAATGTATTTTCTCCCAGCTTTCTGTTACTAATCACTCTTCCTAGAAAGCCAGTTTCCAGAACAATGTATGGGCAAATGGATGATCCGGGACACATTCATAGCACAGAATAAAAGTGATTATTCCATGTGTTAGTGCCAGATGGCAAGATGGAGAGAATGTTCAGTGTATATTTTACTGTGACAAAAAAACCAAACCAAACCAAACCAAAAACCAACAACAAAAAAACCCCAAAACAAAAAAAAAAAAAAAAAAAAGAAAGAAAAAAAAAAAGGAAAAAAGAAAAGCATGACAGGCTATGAATTGAGATATGCTGATAGCTCGCCAAGGAGATTAAAGTTGTAGTTATAAAAAGGATGTGATGCAATTTCATAGGGTAGAAATTATTATTAACTAAAAAGAAAGCTTTGGTTTATGTGGTAGCTATTATAATATTCTCTGTGGACAATGTCATTCTACAGAAGCAGAAGAAACTAAGCTGTGTGACTGGAAAGCTCTGTGCCACCATAAATGTCTGGCATATGTAATGATTATCATTTATGTAGTTTTACTGTGACAGCAAGTAGCACTACTCTGCATGCACATCCAAGTGCAGAAAATTGTCTTTAGCATGCTACTTTACATCAGCATTTCTTCATTTATGTCTTCTCTGCTTCTAAAATTTATTTCAACTATACTGTAGGCAAACCAGAGAGCTACTTAAGGCTATATCCACAGGGCAAACATGCTTTATGTACACCTCTCACAGAATGTCATATCTCAAAAACATAATGGGTAGCTGCAACTGCAAATGTTAATAAACTGACTGTAAATTGTAGACTACATACTAAAGCTTATGTATACTGTGAAAAAAGACCTGTTTATGATGCATATGTTTAATGGTGTCCACATGCTTCTTTGAAATACATTTTGATTTTAGGAACAGATGCTTGCAGTAGTCACATACTGATGATCCTTCATAATATGATCTCCTGATTATCACTGGGCTTTCCTAGTTATATACATAAATCAAACAGTGCCACATCATACAGAATCTATATCGCCTGACATTAGAGGCTGCCTCAGATCAACACCAAATGGAGCCAGTCTGCAACAGGTGAGGGTATGCTTTTGATGCTTACCAGACATGTTCAGCATCTATGGCACTGATAACAATGTCTATCAGTCTCTGACATCTCAGATGGCAAGTCACAAGAATGGGTTAGGCAGATTTGACTCACAAATTACATTTTTCCATGAGACAAATGGCAGACAATTCATTGATTTACATGCATAAATCAGAGGTTATGAGTATATGGTTCATTTACACCTGATTTTGTAACTGACATATGTTTAAATGGTCTTATCTTACATGAACCACTCTATCTGTCTGCAGTGCGCGTAGTGTGAGCTAAGGAAGTACGCCTGACATTACAGTGCTGGTGTATCAGTCACAGCTAGACCATTGTATTCAATAACATGTTATCTGTTCCTCAGCTCCCACACAATATTATTTGATTTACAGCATAGCTGAACACCTAAGTGGCCAGTAACGTTTGTTCCCTCCACTGATAATAATGATTTTCCTTATGGCTCATAAGGCTGCAGTCATCTATTTACGCTTCTGGAAATAGAACTGTCCAAAGACAGTCTTGACAACAACAAAAGGTGACAGGGAGCTATTGTTCTGTAATGGCTGCTTCACATCTCCTACTGCCACAGTGCACGGCTTCCTTCACCTCTGCAATTGGTGATAAAACTGAGGGTGTGTTGTGAGAAGATACAGGAGCCAACACAGAGCAAACCCCTGCAGTCACATCCTTGCTCCTCATACCAGTCATCTTGTGCTATCTCCAATTTAGGCTGCTAATGGTGAAGTAACTTGCATTTCTACTTTCTTAAAAATGCAGTGCCTGGAACATTCACTGTTCAGGTTGCTATATGTCTTTATTAAGGTTTTCCCTAGCGATGGTTCAAATGCAAAAAAAGAGAGTAGGAATGTAATGCTTCCATTGTTTACAGGCAGACCTACTTTCTATTCTACGCACTTTTTTCTAACCAACAAGCTAGAGTTTGATTCTATATAATTTGGTACCAAAAGCTACAATTAACTGACATTAAGATTGTGAAGTAAGACCCCCCCAAAAAAGTTGAAAATTCAAAAACTAAGCCTTAAATTTTGTTCTTAAGCCACAGTGCTAATAGCACAGGAGTTTTTACCAAACAACAGGGGAGGTGAAGTACACTTTTGAGAAGAAGTGTAAGTCTTCCCCTTATGTTTGAATCTATTATCCTCTGGCTCTTTTTTTTTTTTCATACAATTAGCCTTAAAAAGATCATTTATTTAATTGTCCCCTCTCTTTGCCCCACTTTGAAAGAAGAAAAAGAACAAAAGTTCATAGGAAGATATAAAATATGCATTACATTTATTCAGGAGACCTGAAAGGGCTCCTTTGGAGCCATTTGAGTCTCTCCATCCCAGCCCATCCAGTAAACATACAGTGACATAGTTTTCTACATGTATTTTTTGATAAAAAATTATTTTGTGGTCAATAACCTTTTCATAGGTTTATACATTAAAACGCCAGAGGAAACACTGCCATAATCTGCTCTGGCCTCCTGCATTGTACAGACCCATAGTACTCTGAAGATACACAACCCTGTATAGTCAGCTTGGTAGATTGTAACTGATTAACATAATGCATATTCAGTTTTGTATTGTTCCACAATACAGATCATGACAATAGCAATATGGAAATGTTTATTAAAAACTTTATGAAAAAAGTTACGGCACATAAGCAGGAACCCAGACTGCAGAACTGAAAATATTTTCAATTTTTTTTTTTTTTTCTTAATTGTCATAATTACAGGCCCTGAAAATAACTTTTCAAAAAATGACATTGTCTTAGAACTTTTACATGTTTGAATTCAAATCTGAATCAGGAAACAGCATTAATTTACTCTGAACTTCTGTAATTTGAAACTAGCCAGCACGTATTTGTCAATTACAGTGAACACAATTGTTCCTACATCTTTTACTTAAAGCAAACCTTTATGACTGTGTTATAACCTACTGAAAACAGAAGTATGTAATAGAAATGTTGACACAGTCTTGCTCAGCATGACATAAACATGCCAATATAATATTTTTTCTCTCTCTCTGTATATAATATATATGCACTTTTAAGTAAAAGAAAATAGATTAAACAATCAACTTATCATGTATTCATGTATCTATGATGTACCATATACCAAGCACTAAACTTATGACACTTACCTTCCTGCATAATTAAAGTTAAATTCTCCAAATACAAACATTTTTGTTACCTTATCAAAAAACAACAGTCAACATGCTCAGCACTTCATTACTGTCAGGGAATCAGTTGCACAAAAAGTTAAAGCTGCCATGAAAGGTATTTCAAAATTGAAGTGAAATTTTCAAGTAAATAAAAAAAACAGATGAGATGCTGTTCTGACCTAAAGATAATGTTTTCTTATTGTAGAGAAAAAAGAAATAGAGAATAAGTAGTGCTGTTAGTATTTTCTATCAACTACCTAAGTGACAAAGTTGGAACAGCTACATGAATCATTTTGTTCTGTCTGTAGCAGAACATAAGTTATAGTAGTTTGTTGACAACAACAATCTCTCAATGGATTAAAATATGTGTATGTGTGAGTTTGTGTGCATTTATAAAGATACAAACACACACACACACATTTTAATATATATGACAAACAAACATAGAATTCCAAATTCATCAAATGAGCTCATGTGCAGTAAATAACCTGTGTTACTTTGCTGCCAACCTATATTTTCACCAACAACTGAACTGGATTTACAAAATAATGCTATGGGCTGATACTGGTGCACTTCTAACCTATAGTATGCATTACCTCTACAAAACATCTCCAAAATGCCATCTGCATTGCATATTTGTTGTAAAACTATATCTTTTTCTAATCTTCATTTTTGTTAGCCGTACATATGTATATCTGTTTATGCTCTAAGAAATAAGTTTGCAATGCTTTATAGCATGCCACATATGTTCATAAAATAAGTCCTCAAATCAATATAAAATCATGTAATTGAACAAAAAGGCATACTATTTTTCATGCTATGCTCAATATAAATATAAATTCAAGGCAGTCAAGCTATCCATTACCAAAATAATAATAACCATAATATATATGTATATATACCTACACTCTCTAAAAAATGATCCAGTTTTGTGGATTAAGAAACCAGTAAGAAATTGGTTGAATGTAGTACAAAAGTCTCATTTTATGTAAAAGCCAATACTGGCCATTTCAAGTATTTTAATACTTTCCCATAACCTTTTCATTAATAAGTAGCTATTTGTAGAAATGATAATTTTATACCGAAAATTGTATTCAAGTTAAATAAAAATTAACTTCTACTGCAGTTCATTTTTAGAGTGTGCATGTATACATAGCAAAATACCCTTCTACAGATCTATCATAAATATTTCAGTTTATGTCAGTTCTTTTCTAAGAAAACACTTCAACTTTTTTTTTCTCAATTTTTGGATAATGTATATCAGGCCTCTTAAGAAATAAAACTCGTCTTAGTTCATTTGCAACACCAGATTTCCTTCAGTTTGTGCCAGTTTGCAAGTTAAAGGTCAAAGATCAAAGACATAGGACAGTACACTTTAAGGAAATTCAGACAGTGAAGCTGTTCACAAAAGACAATGTTTAACTTGGTAATGACAGTCAACAGGTCAATAATCAAGTTCAAGGCAAGCTGTTCATTGTTGCAAAAGCTACTCCCCTCAAATCCTGGCTTTCATAAAAAACCAGGTGTCTGACTTTTGGGGTGCATCATTCTGACCATCTTTTAATAAGTTCACAGCCCAGTGACTGTAAAGCCTATCACTGCAAGAAGCAGCTCCTTAAATCAATAAAGAGGTCTGTCAGTTGCTGACTTTTCTCTAGGAAAAAAATATTGATACAAACCTGCTCTGCAGGTCACATGAAAATGACAATACTGCTGTTAGCACAAATTACACAGAATGACAAAATGCTTTGGTGGTCTCTTGGCTCTGTCAGTGATATCATATTTGGCTGAAGGCCAGAAATTTGACTAACCCTTTGAGAACTACGGTGAACATGCAAAGGGGTAACACACACCGGAGGATACTCATGCAATATCAGAGTCATTGTTTTAGCTTTCCTTTGAAACTGTAGCTCTACCTCTGCAGAGGCAAATTGAATTATCATGCAACATAGTTTAAAAGAGAAATTCAAGATGCTTAAGGTAAAAGGCTAAGCTATAAAACTCTCACCAGTTTAGAAAAGTTCTTGGTAAGTGGTAGAAGTTATTAAAATTGGTTCCTTTAACCAGAAAGTAGCTGGTAAATATATTTTGTTTTCTATTTATGTTACAAATGCTTTTCTATCAATAATGCAAATAATTAAAAACACTCACAGTCACAGGAAATCTGTTTTGAAAAACTGATTTTCTTTTAAAACCTGTATTACCCAAACACAATCCTATAATTTAATGACAACCAAGATTAACATCCACCAGACTCTGAAAATGGATGCAATAGTTCTCAAAGGGTTACACCACCAATGTAATATCAGCGTCAAGTTTCTCTATAGCGTGACTGTTGCTTTAGTTCACTGAAATCCACTTCAGAGACAAACTGCTTTTTACCATGCTTTGGAATGAGTGCTCCTGACTGACCTACGAAAGGCCTGGGGCAGTTGGCTTGGTACAGCTTGGGAAAGATTATGCAGGAAAAACAACCAAGAATCAAATAAACCAATAAAAAGGTTCTGCTTGAGTATAGTAATGAATATAAATGAGTTTAAAACATTGAGGACGTAGCCCAGAGCAGCTGTAAAAAACACAAAATGAATGTATTATTAAGGCTGTTACTATATTGCAGATATTTTGGCCCCTTGTTTGTTGGAAAATGGCTGTCCGAACAGTCTGAAGTCCTGCGTGTCATCCGAGTCTCCCACCTGACATAACTGGAAGTAGGAGTATAGGACTCTATCCATAGCAGACAGAAAGCAATCCTCTTTGGAGACAAAGCTGTTTTGGGTCTTCTCACTTTCCTGAAAGTTCCGTTGTAGGTTGTTGTGTTTTTCTAAAAAAATTTACTTTCAGCAAAAAATTTTTCAAAGGGGAACAGGCCTTGAGGGAAAAATGTAGAAACATTGGATTTTTTTTTTTTTTTTCCTCTTCATTAGTTAATCCTGATAGTTTATCGGGCATTGAGTGTGCCGAGGAAAGGCCTAGAATCGAATGACAAAGAAAGACAAAGGACTGAAGAAACAGCAGACACTGTGTATCATGGAAGCTTCCCAGCTGAGCAAATCGCCACTCATGTGCAGGACAGGCAACCCCTTGGGTTTTAAAGATCAGCTTTGTTTCAGACTGACAGATGCCTGCTCCTAGCTAGGAAACTGCATAACACCTCTTGTGTTGAATCTCAAGTTACCACAAACTCCTGGGAGGGAAAGAAAATAACCAAAACCCTGCATCACACCCACTCTTGCATAGAGCGTTTGCAGTACAGTATGTGGCGGGGTGTTCCTTTCCTTTTGAACTGGAACACAGTGTAAACCAAGACGAGGAGGCACAAGGCCAGGATGCAGGGGATGACGATGGCTATGGCTTTCACAGTGCTGGCTGTGTTGTCCAGTTTGATGACAATGTCAACGTCATCTTGAGGGCTGTGTCGGTCTTTGTCTCTATCTGTTGGTCCATCACAACCCATAAAATCCTTGAGAATGGATCTGGGATAGCCAGGTTCCACCCGGAGCATCTGGTTATTGAATTTCCAGTACTCTTTTCCTTTGTAGAAATATGTGAAGCCTGAGGAAGAAAATTGCAATTATTCATGGTCATGTCAGATCAAATCATGTCATCAATACACCATGACCAAAACTACTGGTATCAAATTATTTTGTAATTAAAAAAAAAAAAAAAAAAAGAAAGGAACAGACTTCTATTACAGGTCTTTCAAATCTTCTTTAGAAATTTTGTTTCTTTGCTGTTTCTAGAAAATCTAACATCAGGGTGGTTTGTTCTTTTTTTTTTAAATTCAGTAAACTGTATTCAGTATTTTATTTTCTTCCATTACTACAAGGAAAAAAAAAAAAAAAGGGCATTCCAGATAATATGAGCTTTGACAGACCAGAGTCCAGCTGATTCGTTTATTCACTCAAAACCCAACCAGAGTTGGAATCCCCAAGGCTAGGACTTTGAAGCAACACAACCTCTTCAAGATGGGAATTCTACCGAAACAAATTGCAATGCTATGCTACGCTGGCCAGAAATGAGAACTGACCCTTTTAACACCACATAACCTACTGCTATACTTCAGAAGAAGGAAACTGGATGAAATAAAAGCAGCTTCACCAAGAGAAAACAGGTGTAACTAGATTTAAGTTTTCTGCAAAGAGCTGGGTTTTGATCATTCAGGTGCAACCCAACGTTATTACTAAACATGCTTAAATGGAAAAAAAACCCACAACTTGACTCCCTGCCAAAAGTCTACATTGCTTTATTATCCTAGATGAAAAATGGCATTGATCTGGCAAGAAACAAACCTTCAGGATGAGTGAACTTCCTTCTACTGTTTATGCACTGAATGCAAAAAGTTGTGTTTTTCCTTATCTTTACTTTATAGACCTCAGCTAATTTCCTGTAGTACAAAAGGCCACTAAGAATACTAAGACGGATTGGGCACTATTTGTCATTTTAATAAGGCTTCCTGAGAAGATCAGTAACTGGCTATCTGGAGGTAATATTAGTAATCACCTATTCAAACAGCAATTAGTTTCTTTCAGTTCTAAAAAAAACCCAAATAACTTGATAGTATATTTTCTAGCTCAAACTACATAAAAAATTCTTCATCATCTACTGCCCCTTTTCAGAATAGTTAGAATATTTGAACATTCTTCTACATTAGCTATTTATGTAATTGTAATGGCCTTCCTAGACACTGAAAAGGTACTATTTTCCTTTCTTTAACCCCTTACAGTTTTGTTATCTGAGAATGTGTTAGTGTATCTATAGAAAGGTTTCTAAAAAGAAAAGCACTGAGTTATATCAAAACAGTAGCTACACGCCTTGTTCACAAAATGCCTTCAATTCTATTTGGAACAAAACAGAGGATTGTAAATATTTAAATACAATTAAGTTTTAAAAGTTTTGCATATGTAAAGTTCCTTATAACAATCTGTAATTTAAATAAAAATATTATCAAATGCAAAATTTCAGTATTTTCAGCCACAGGTTACACTACCTATGCATTTCATATAACATGTATGTAAGAAAGCACTGTAGATACTGACCCTGGATAAATATTTCAGGTATATATGTTATATGTTATCTCTATCAATATTCCAATACTTAGAGACCATATACAGATATGACACCTCTAAATCTATGTTCTTGCATATCTACAGAATACATATATGTATACATCAGGGGCACATATGAGTCAGAATATTGACATTAGTTAGTATTAATTGTTATTCTACATTGAAATATCAAATTAAAATTTAAAAAATCAAAGCAGCAAAGAAATCACCAGCCCCTGTAGATGCAGTAAAAATTCTTCAGTCAGAGCATATTTTCCACTGCAAAAACCTAAAGGTAGTTTAAACTTTACTGTCCTTTTGCTGAGGCAGGAACCAGGATAACAGCCAATGACAGCTGAAGGACAGAAGTTACCAGCAGAGAAGGGTAGTTATAAGAGACTGAGTAGTTTTACTGCTTCTCACGGCAGAGCAAGCGGCTTCAAACAACTGCTGAAAGTAATTTCATCTAATCAGCTTGACTTCTTGAGCTGGCTTTGAGAGCTGCTTCTTACAATTTCCCAGGTGCTGGTTGCTGAGAGTAGTGAGTGCAATGCTTGACCCAAACAACATGGAAATGTTTAGTAGTTAGTAATGTGTCAAATAGCAACTCAGGAGTAGTAGTAAGCACAAGGAAAAAAAAAACAACTCAACAGGCTATTAAAGTAGACTACCTTTTCTCTTTCTTCTCTCTAAAATTGCCCCACTGTCTACTCTAGCAGAATTTCTAGCTGGGAGGAGAGATTTTCTGTGCTGCTCTCAAGGTAGAAAGAAAAATTTCTCCCATCTGTAGAAGTTTGTGTGATCTCAGATTTGATGGAGCAACAGAAAGGAAATTTCTTCTTCACCTCCTCCTAAGAGTTTCTACCACAGCATTAGAAACCAAATCACATTATGGGAAGTAGCAGGGAGAATTTTAAGGTGTTACCTGTACCTTACCAAGAACTCTAGAACACTGAGTCAGAATGTTGACTAGAGTAGCAAATTGTTTTTTCTTATCTTTCCCAAGCCTCCTACCGCAAGATTACCCCAAATTTTTGTGGACAGTGAAGGAAACTCCTTTATGGTCAAACTGACTGCAGTTGTTCATTTCCATGATTCACACAATAGAAAGACAAGGGAAAGAAAAAGCATTCTTTAAAATGAAATGGATTAACTGGAAGAGATACTTTCAGATGTTCCCCTGAAAGCTATATAGTAAAACTTCCTTGCCAACTCTGCTTCTGCCCAAAGAAAGGAAAACAGTTTCAGGCAAAATGTAATCAACTTCTTTCCAAATAAGCTGTGCTACTTCTTATTTGTATCTGCTTTTGTTTCTGTTATGAACTGTTTCTTAAGACATCTGATTTCTTGATTTCAGGGAAAATGTCTTAGTGGTCTTCTTGGGAACTTTATGGTGTCATTTTCAGTCCTCCTTTCTGCCCTGGGGCATTTTCAGGCTTTCTGAGAAGCCCAAACATGTCTTCTTTCCCTTCCCCTTCTCCATGGTCTCATGTCATATTTTACTACCCTCCTCATTCATGAGTCAGACAGACTATCAAAGCCACTAGGGTAAAAAAAAAGAGAGAAGTGGCTTTGATGTAACCATGAGTCTTTACTGCCTTAGGAATGAGTGCTCTGCCTTGGCAGCACTTTCGAACCCACTGGTCTGAGTGCTACAGTAAGATAATTTTCATTTGTAGTGAGAAACACATATACCTGAGCTCAGTTCTGGAAAATTATTATGGGGAATGCAACCAAGGCAAGAAAAAAAAAAACACAAAGCCATACATATATATGTATATGTATATGTATATATGAAATGCCTTTTGGATGTCAATAAGCTTTAGAAGTAATGAAGGGAAGAAAGCAGAGGTTATATCCATTATGTTTATCTGTGTGTACATAATGTTTGTGTACGTTTCCACATATATGAGTATTTACAAACAGCTAGTTATTGTGACGTATGCAGAATATCATCTTGACTGACCTACTTTCCACTTAAAAATAAAACAAAACGAATGAAAGCAACACTAAAAAATTCATTCTAGACAAAAGGCCAGAATCCAGAAGGGTTTCTGCTTCTGGAAAAAACAAGAGACAAAGCAAGGAAGCAATTAAACATATTTCTGAAAAAACACCCAGACATTTCCATGGTAAATTACTTAATCAAGTTAGAGGTTGAAATAGGAGACTGAAATGGTTTATACAAGGAAAGAAATCTTTTTATCTGCTTAGTAAAAGGAAATTAAAATAATATGGCACTATATACGTGTGCTGTGGGGCAAACAGAATAAACTCAGAACCTACTAATAAATAAATCATAAATGCCATACAATAAGCCTCTAACAATGATAAGTGATGACAAATGCATATTTTTATTCCCATCAAAGGGACCTAAACTTGGTGCAGCTGAGGGCTTTGTTGGCAACATGCCAGCAGACCCCCAAGCAGCACTGAATTTCATAAAATACAGGAGATTTTGGCTACTCTCCTCATTTGGATGTGCAGTCAGCTGAGATTCTAGGCAGGTGATAGCACCTAGTACCAACATCCCTGTAATCTGCATTTCTGCATCACGGGCTTATGACATCTCAGATTTACATAGATTCCTGGGGATATTTCTGTGTAGATAAAGATTTTGGTTCCTTTCTCTAGTTGTTCAGCATGAAAGTAATACCTTCTAAGCTGTTTATTCAGCCAACACTTTGACAATTCAAATAGAGACATACTGTGTTTAGGAACCTTGTTTTAAAGGGTATTGTAATTCAGCAGAGAATAACAGTGATTAAATGAATTAAGACACAAGAAAAGAAAGATTGGAAATTAAGCTTTATGGTACTAAATTTGAAAGATTTTTCTCCGTTGTGTTAAATGGCACGTGTAAACAAAAAGCCATTTCACAACAGCGAGTACTATAACAGGAGATACCCTGTTCATAAATCAATAATTTATTTGTTACTTCACCTGAATAGTGAATCACCTCTCTACTACTCTATCTTACATAAAAGGTGTTAGTAAATCATTAAAACAAGTATCTGTTTGCATACCATTTTCTTTGTGGACAAAGGCTCCCTGAGGAGATTCTGGGATACCTTTCCAAATTGTGATTGGTTTGGGATAACCAGGGTCCATGGATCTCATTTCTTCACTGTACCTCCAGTACCTGATTGAAAAAAAAAGAGACATTTATGAGATAGCAGATGAGTTAACTACATATTTTTTTTCATTATGTTTTCTACATTAGCCACAAATTGTCATACTTGATTTCTTTTCTTTGAACATACCACCAGATAACAAAGAAATCTATTTACAGACTGGACAACCATTTCATGTAAATGGAAAGAAGATAAAAGATTTTTGCACTTTGACAACTAAATCCGAATGCATATCACTAATAATCACAGCGATTCTGATGCCTAGGACTTCTGCACAGTAACACAGAGATGCAACATATGCAAAAATGATAAATGAATATTTTAGATAACATTTTAATCATGAAAGTAACAGTAGATTAATATTAAAATGCTTCCAGCAATCTTAACTCCTTATATATATGCATTACAGTAGCTTTTCATTTCATTATCATTAAAGAGATACAGTGTAACACAAAATTTAACGTGATTTTGTGCCTTTTTGCCAGCCAGCTCTTCACCAATTTAAAAAGCTTCAGCACTGAAATTCTACACAACCTGAATATGTAGGAAGTATTTACAATCGTGAATTTATTTACACTTACAGATAATGTTGATAATTTCTTCGTCCTTATGCAGCTAGCTAAATCACTGTGCATAGCTTATTATAAGCTGGTTCTAAGTCTTATTTAGTATTTCTATTAGTAGAATATTTCTATTTCTAGTAATACTATTATCTAGTATTTCTATTTCTATTTAGCCATTCTACAGGTATGCCAACCAGAAAAGGAATGTCAAAGGAAGTATACCCCCTCTGATAAGCAAGACTGGCAGACTGGTAACAACGAACAAGGAGAAGGCTGAGGTACTCAACAACTTCTTTGCCTCAGTCTTCACTGGCAAGCTCTCTTCCCACACTTCTTGAGCGGATGAACTACAAGACGGGGACTGGAGAAGCAAAGTCCCTCCCACTTTGAGGATCAGGTTCACGACCACTTGAAGAACCTGAAACTGCATATTTCTATGGGACCTGATGTGAGTCCCAAGGGAATTGGCTGATGTAGTTGTCAAGCCACTTTCCATGATATTTGAAAAGTCATGGCAGTCAGGTGACTGGAAAAAGGGAAACATCGCACCCATTTTCAGAAAACGTAGAACGGAGGACCCTGGGAGCTACCGATCAGTCGGCTTCACCTCTGTGTCTGGGAAGATCATGGAACAGATCCTCCTAGAAGTTATGCTAAGGCACATGGAGGATAGGGAGGTAATTTGGGACACCCAGCATGGCTTCACCAAGTACAAGTCCTGCCTGACCAACCTAGTGACCTTCTACGATGGAGTAACTACCTCAGTGGACACAGGAAGGGCTATGGTTGTCGTCTATCTGTAATTCTGTGAAGCCTTTGACGTGGTCCCCCACAACATCCTTCTCTCTAAATTGGAGAGGTATGGATTTGATGGGTAGACTGTTCAGTGGCTGAGGAACTGGCTCGATAGTCACAAAATCAGTTTTATTCATGTGCAAAATTACATGACATTGCAGACACCATTTCAGGTCATCAAGAGCCAGAGAATATACCACTTCCACTGATAATCTGGTCACTGCTAAAAACTTGACCCTTTTTCTAATTTGAATTCATTTGACTTCAGCTTTTAGAAATCCTTCTTATGATCACTCCTGACATATTAAAGAGTCCTTAAGTGGATGATATTTTGCCCCTGCAAAGGTACTTAGACATTCTAATCCATTCACATCTTAATCTTTTTTTAAAAACAAAATGGCCTTAACTCCTCTATATTTCTCCCTGTGGGGCATTTCTCTAGTTTTAATCTTTCAATTAATTTAAAAGGTGGCAAATATCAAGTAGGTTAAGAGTTGGCAAGTTACATTAAAAAACATTTGTATTTATTTTTTTCTTTCTAGCCTGATTTCTTAATCTAGTCACATATGCACGAGCAACCAGCCAACAAAGCAATGACCTTTATTTTGAAATGTAACAACTTGCAGAGTTTACATGGAGAAAAAAACAATATGTAGAAGTAGTAAACAAAGCTCTGATATCAATACTATTGCAACCAGTTCTTGCTCATCTGTTCACTCTGCATTTCTTCATCTTTAGTTTTTCTTTTCACATTTGCCTGTTCTCTCTTTCTCTCTGTTTCTTTATTCTCACTCTTTGCTAGAGTTTAATATTCTATTTTCTAATTTCTGTTTTTATCTGCATTTCTTCTTTATCAACTATCTTGCCTTTTCCTCTGTCTCTCTTTTCCAGAACCCTATTTCCTTCCTGCATACTTCCACTGATTTTCCTTTTTTCTCTCCCAAACCTCTCACCTTTTGGAGCTCCTTACTGTCAAAACAAAACAAGTATACATGTCCTTAAGTTACATAAGGAGGAATAAACAGTTATTTTGATGCTGCCATAACTTTTTGGTTCCCTTTCATTCCTACCTCCTGCCACTGAGAGCTACATTTATGTCATAACTTCTTCAGGAAAAGATCGACCACTATAGTAGACTTACACATATTACTAAAACCAGCAGGAGAATTCAACTCTAACTTTATATTAAGAAAAAATTGTGATGTAAACATTGAGAAGCTTAGTGGTATATGGGTTTATTCCCACTGGTGGTCAATATCCTGTAATAGCTCAATTATCTCTGCAAGGCTCATGTAGCTTGATCTTCTGATATACTGCATTGCATTTATAGCTTGCTGAGTTTCATTGTGCTTGTTAGCTCTAAGTAGCAACTTCTCTATCAACAGATGCTTTCTCTGATAGTTCTTTTTGCCTTCTGTTATTATCACTAGTGTTCTAGGAAAGTCTTGCCTTTAAATAACTGCCGGGACATGGAAATACAAAAGCACACTGCTGAATAAAGCCTAAAGGAAGTATAGGTCATATAAGATTCCTACTGTATGTACTTCACCAGGAGTGTGGAGGTGGAAAATTATTGCTTGAAAATTAACATACATTAAAAAAAAAAAAATCAACTGTAGTGTGCTAAACATATTCTATGATGTGCATTACATTAATTTCTTAAGTGATCCATGAATACTCTTACTGTCTCAGAATCCTAAGTACCACACAGCAACAAAACCAGTCATCTTATTTTTAATAATACTAATATAAACATTAGAATTATTAATAAAGAATAATTTATCTCTGAGCACTCAGAAATTGCACAGTGATACACCAATCAACAAACATAGCAACATCCTGAAAACCTGTAAAATCCATCATGCAGATAACTTGCAGGGTTTCAAAAATTAATTAGTTCTCTTGACATCTCTATAGAGCAGACAAATATTCTTTCCCATATTTTTACAGACGAGGAAATGAAAACACAGAGATACTAAGTGACTAGTGCAAGTCTCTTTCAGGACTGGAAAATAACTCATATTTTACAATTTTTTTTTTCTGTTCTGTATTAATCATAAAAAAAAAGTGTCCTTTCTGAAGGGAACTGCAAGATTTATTTAAAAATCTATCTTCCTGGTTTAGTTGTCATTTCCCTTTCTTACCTCATTTTTAAATAGTAGCATAGAACCCATTTTCACTGACCTTAGAAACCTTTGGATCATGCCTTGCCTGTTTATGTGCTAGAGTTTAGAAAAGTAGATAAAAAGGAGCAGGTAAGAGTGGGCGTAACTACACTACTTTGAATATTTAAGGTAAATTTGCCACAACTGTGACTTGCCTGTTGTCATTTAAAACATAACTTTTCCACTGGACATACATATACTCATTTCAGTATATTCACAGAAATATAATTTAGCTTATAAAAAATATGAAAACAGTATGGCCCTCTATGCAGGAGGAGTTAATTTCATCCACATAAATTAATTCTTTAAGTGGCTTGACTTCTTCTTTTGAGAAATAGAGGAAAAGAGTTATAGGGTTAGCTGATAACCACCAAATAGCTTTCTTACAGAATTCCTATACCAACCTATCTCCTTTGAAGAAGTAGGTTTTCCCAACGTCTTCCCACCAAATTGCTGAATCAATGCCGTGGGAAGGAATTCCGCTTCCAAGTGTTATCAAATCATGAGGATAACCTGGCTGGAGAGTAGTGTCCTTGAAAACCCAGAACTTGTTACCTGTACAAAAAGCACATAAATACACATACATACCTATGTGTTAGTTTTCAGTACTCTCAGTGTTAATACACTCCTAAGAAGTAAGAAAGACTCCCAAAGGGCTACAGTGGTTCTGCCAAACACAATGAAATGAAGAATGTTCTATCACTGCAGGTAATGCAAAATTAAATATGCCTTACAGATATCTTGAATTTATAAGGCATATTTCATTCAATAAGCCCACAGAATAGGTTGATACCAACTATATAGGGATCAAACCCAGAATGAAAATGAAATAATCTCAAGAGGCTCTGTCATTGATAATGTAATACATTTACAGCAATTCTACACAACAGATTTACTACACAACAGATTTACATTTCATGAGGAAAGAAAGGTAAATTTTAAGATTAAATGAGGTAAGAACACATATAAATAAATATGAAAGAGAAATGCCTATCCTCATATACTTCTATTGCTCTGTAGTCTCAAGAAGTTAAATTACTTATGAAGGATGCACAGTTTATTTCTGAAATGACCATAGCATTTAAAATAATTTTTTATCATTTTTTTTTAGTGTGGTCTAAAGACTGTAAACTGAGCTTCTGAAGTCCCACAGAGGAAAACCTTGTGTTCCTAAAATTAACGGGGGGTTGCTTGTAGTACCAGTGGCAGTAAGACTGGACTTCTGTTTGTGGGTCACAAACCATTCAAAACTACCCAACTGACTTATTACATGCTGATAATATGAGGTAGTTGTGCAACTCCAGCTGGTGTTAGCATAGTTTCCACACAAACTTCAGGTTACCTAAGCTGTCTTAATATAAATAATAGGCTAGTGCCTCCTGGACAGCAGTGCTCAGTGGATGAACCCCTACTGTTGCAGTTACTAGCTAAATATATTGTCTATATAGGGGTACGCATTTCTACAGAAGCAGCAGTTGCACCAGTGATTTGTAGTACAGGCCCCCCATACCTGTTTTTGGCGAGGATGCTTCTTGTGCTCTCTCTTATAACTGGAGGGCATATGTCACCAGCCCACAGCTCCAGATTCCCACCTTCAGTTTGTTCCAGCTTTCCAGCCAAGCTTGCCTTCCTCAGTGAACACTTCCACAATTATCTCACCTGGTTAGCCATCTGATATTAAACCTTTGGTCTGACACTTTCCCCAATAATTGTGTTGTCCTCCACTCCTTACTAGGGCCTTCTCAACATACTGTGCCTGCTGTCCTGTTCTTAAAACTACCTCCTCCTTTTTACATTTTTGCTTTCTTCTAATTCTTCTTCAAAACATACTTGTGTCTTTTCCGCAGAGACTTCTTTTTCAAACACAAACAGCTCTGGCTGAAAAAAGGGAATAAAGATTCTCATATATCCCCTCAAAACAGGGAAAATGGAGCGTAATTTGCATTTTAGTACTTATCTGAAGAGCTCGCTTTGAGGCCTGAGTTCTCTTTGCATTATGTCACCTAGGCCACAGGGACACTCTTTCTAAGCTAGACTGAAGGCTCCATTGCGTAGGAACCATGTGTTTATTTTATCTTCAAAACACTACCTTTATCTGTGTTTCCAGAAATGCGATACTATTTTTAGTAATAATAACACTGAAGGAGAAGATACTCTTTGACATCTGAGAAGGGAAGATCCATGAATGTATATATTGGATTGGCCTGTTGGATACTTCACTTTTGTCTATCCATTGTTAGTCATTACAAAGATACTTAAAATATAAGGGGAAAAGTCTGAAAATATATTTTGCTCAAAAACATTTGGAAAGATACCCTAAGAGATAAAATCATGGCTGTTCATATTAGCCATTGCACTTACCTGTAAGGCTAGGCAGGCTGTTGCACAGACTTAGGAAGTTAAGGCATTGTGTTGTATAAATATTTTATAAGGAAATGTAATCTTACCCCAAAAATCTAGAATCAGGTGTATGCTAGAGTCACTGAGATGGAAAATCTGGAGAGCTGTCTTGCAATTGATTTTGCACCTGATCTATTCCTCAGTGATATTTAATGTTTGTTTAAAGGGAGGGGTTCTTTTTATATTTTTGTGGAGATTTTGTTTGTTTGTTTGTGGGGTTTTTTGTTTGATTTGATTTGATTTTAATCTCCCTGTTTGTACTGTAGCGATTTAAAGCACACTTTCATTTTATCATGGTTTTAATTAGGAGAGGAGATATATTTTCAGTCCCTCACATGCTGGGTTTCCAGCTTCTTTCCAGCTGCTTGTCATGCACTTCCAAGCACAGACTGATCCATCTTCTCCCCCCTGCCAGTTAAAGGAAGAACGGGCTCAAAGAATGAGTATGTACAGAACCATTTGAAGTACTGACAATAAAAGAGACACAGAGATCTACGAAGAACAATAATGGAAATCTGAGGTCTCTGTTGACCTGGGATCAAGGTCTATGCTAACCTGACATTTACCTTTACAGATTCCTTACAAAATTCACTTATAGGCTTTGATCATGACAGGGATGAGTATCTTCAGTCATTCACTGAGTCTCCTCCCATGGTTTATTCTTTCGCCAATTCAGATGACTGGACACAGAAGGCTTCAGATGGTAACAGCAGTTTCAAATGCAACGATAAAAGAAGTCATGCGTTTTGGACCTTACTATTTGGTATTTATGGCGTGAACAACAGATGGCATCCAGTGAATGATACTGAGCCAGCTCTTCTCTCTTTCAGAAGATCATTCAAATGACAGCTGTTGCACAGCATTGAGAGGCATATGCTGTGATGTAGGTGATGGCATTACCTTTCTCTGTGCCTCACAAGGAATAAAAGTAACAGCAATTGCTAGGGATAGGCCATTATAAGCCATACCCAAGAGTCAAATTTGGCTATTAACAAGATCAGGTCATATCAAAATAAACAGGAGTTGAACATGTACCATTTTAAGTGACAGCACCACTGAGTCAGGTATTCATTGCATATTCAGATATACTGAAGTAGAAATGTAGATGTAGGAACATAAGACTTAAATAAGAAACTAAATTCTTCTTCACATAATTTCTTACTAAGAAGCAAGTTCTTCCTGGGTAAATATAGAAAAGGCAAATTAAACTATTTTATGGAGACAGTAAGGCATTGAGATCTCGAACATGTGGGCAAGACTTCTATTGATTCTAACTAAAGGGAATAGTATTTAACATTGGCTTTGGAAGATATGTTTGGTCTGCTGCAACTGTGTTGACTGGTAATGAGAAGGACTATATATAAGAAATCCAAATGTTCCATCTAGCTGGCAGTTTTCATCTTGCTCTTTTTTTGTTTGTTTGTTTGTTTCTTGAGTTTTTAAGTGCTCTGTTGTTGGTTTTGTTGTTTTGGGTTTTTTTTCTGTTTAGCTTCTATCCCTCAGCTGGAGGAAAGTGGGTGGCAGTTGATCAGAGAACTTCCAAAAAGTCAAAAGGAAATGAGCAACTTTCAGACTCAGAACCAAATATTAGGAGTAACAGCTGAAAATCAGTGCAAAAGATGCCTGTCTGGGATGAGAAGTAGCTCCTTCTATTTATAACTTATGTTTATGCACCTTAAAATGTATTAAAAGTGAATAGTTAAGTCAGTATGCTTTCATTTAGCTCATATTCCACTTCTGCAAGTAAATAGTCAATAAACTCCATTAATTGTGATTATAATGGAAACAGAGAATACATGAAAAAACAGAATAGTTATCATTCGATCCTTCTCATAGATAACTAATGCTTGTTCAGAGTCCTAACCTATACCCTTGGCAGAAATCGCCACTGTATTTATTTTACAAAGGGTTTTTTTAAGGTCTGGTTGGTGGGTTTGTTATTCTTACAGAGAAAAAAGCACCACATGTTTCATGAAGTCTAGCCAACTTTCAGAATGTTTCATCTCTCTGCTTTTATTCCCTAATGTTAGATCTAATATAATAACAAGCAGAATGGTAAGGTCACAAGCTGAGAATGAAGCAAGTGATAAAAAAGTCAAAATGTCTCACTTTTTGCAATAATGCTTTGTTAAATATCATCACTGTAGGGAAACAATTGAGAAGGATGAACTGTGACTGCAATTATTTGAAGGCTCTCAACATCTGTCTTTGACATTCTAAAAAACTTACTGGAAAGAAAGGGTATCTGTATTGCTGTGCTTCACTTGAAATATTGAATATTTAACTCCAGATAGTCTTCAGACTATTTAAATACCTACTGACTACTGCAAACAATTATGCAGTTTTCAGGAACTGTAGTTCTTCCTTTGTAGAATCAGAATATTGAACAGTTATGCTCCTGTGTTGTTAATGACCAAGTTTTTTGTTCATTTTATATGCAATTATGATTTGTGTGCACTGTGAGACCTGTGTGGAGAGAAATTCTCAAAACTCTTAGGAATTATATTCAATTGAAACCAGTTAAAATTTTAATATATAATTTTGAAGTTTGTTGTTTTTTTTTTCCTCCAGTCATCCTTGGTCTTAATTCTGGTCTTTCAAGCCAGGATCAAGTGCCTTCTTAGTTGTATCCCCAAATTATTATTCATGCTTCCTTTTTTCTCATTCTCTTTTCCCACATCAAGTTTTTGTCATTTCTCTGCTCCATGATCTGACACTATAGTACATCTATTTTTCAAAATAAAACTGTCAAGCACTGGGATAAGTGCAGTTGAAAGTTATGATGGTGTCACCGGTCATATGAGTTTTACAGGGGCCTTTCTATTGCTACATTTGGTTTACCATAACATTCAACAGTGCAGATGGCTTGACAATTTCATTTTTAGCACCATATAAATTCCCACAGGTAGACAGAATAGACAGAATAAATTTTACTATCCACATTTTCTCATTTAAGAAAAAAAGTAGTCTCACTCTGGTGTTATCTTCTTATTATCATTCAGCATGGACACCAGTAGTGAATAATAACAGGAATGTAAACATCTTTTTATAAGCAGCCTTGCATCAGATTGCAATGTACTTTATGAGCATTACGAGGCACAAGGAGGCAGGCCAAGTATCTTAAGCCACACAAATGACCGAGCATCACTTTACACTACAAGCACGCTACAAAATTTTTACAATTGTATTTCCTTATGCAAGTAAATAAATATTACTGAAAAAAAAAAAGAAATAGAAGTTAAAATGGTAATATATATTAAAAAAAATCAATGACATTTCAAAACCAATAAAGACATTTGATCCAATAGTCTTGAACTTGCTTCAACTTGATTTTCTATAGACATCTAACACAGTATGCATGATCTCACAGGCTCCTCATGTATTCTCTGAAGAGTAATGTCAAATAGGTATAAATATGCTGATAGACTTTTATTAGCATAAGTTATGAATAACTACATTTCTCATAGCAAAAACACAAGCTACAGAGATGTTTCAAAGGTTCATAAATGGATGTTCCATCCTGATCTGCCTTCTCATATCATTTGCATATGCCTCATATTTTCCAACATAGCTCCTATCAAAAAAAATCTTAGTTTTTAAATACTTTTAGACCTTCACTAATCTATATTTCTACTACTGTAAAGAGAAGTCCACTAGTATCAAGAATCCAACTGTATACACAAAGAAAGACAACATCTAATGATAATGAAGAAAAGTGATGAAGATCTACACTTGTTTTACAATTTAAATAAATTGTTTCAAATTTGATGTTTGACATCGTGAAAGACAAGGACTGAGACAAATCAAATAGATTACAGATTATTGAAAATAAATGAGATTTGTGGATTTCTAAAGAGATAAACAGAATGTCTCAATCCAGGATGGTTCACAGGGTCTATCCTGAGTGCATCTTAAAAAAACGTCACTGGCCTAACAGAATATTGTTTATCCTGAACTTATGACAGTGTAGGCATGTAAGGAGAAGCAAGGTGGCAATTACTAGCAATCACAGATGAGTAAATTGGCTTACTCCTTTCTTCATAATTTCTTCATATTGCTCCACAAATAGGAAAACAGGAGTGAAAAACCAGTCAGTCTCTGGAGGTCCTGTTTCACATTAGTTAAAAAGCCTCAAAAGTGAGTGAAAGAGAGCAGTGGAGCTGGAAGGTGTGTCTGGAACTTTCCTTTGAGCACCCGCAGAAGAAGCAGTGGCTGTTCTGAAGGGAGGATATTTACACGCTGATCTGTTTCTCCAGCACACACCAGAGACTCAAGACTGTATATCTTACAGGACATTGGATGTTACTGATGACTTTATATAAAAATCTTCAGGTAAATGCTGTCTTCATTCAAACACCATACTTTTCCACTGTGAATAACTGACCAGCCATAAAATGAAGTGATCTGGAAAATGTTTTCTGAAAGGAGAACATAGTGACGGTGTTCCAGTTCCAGCTCTGTGATGGCACTCACTCCATCTCTTCTATCTTTCCTCTCAATCAGAGACGTAAATGTTGGCTTAGATAGGTGCTTTGTGAACACATCTGTATGCCAGACTTCAGATTTAAAGCTCCTTCTAGAACTTACGTGGTTTAATCAGTTTTAGATTGGTAAAGCACACTACCTGGATAACATGTGCTATTTGCTCATCATTTTAACAACAATCAACTTGTCTATTTCTGCACCTTGGGACGAATACTTGTACTCTTTTCCTAGGAAGAAATTTTTTGAGGGAATGGAAGAAATGAGACGATGATTGTTACTTAGAGTCTCTAATATAGACTTCTGCAATCATGTTCCACAAGACAGCCGAGATGCTTGGTTAACAGGAATATTCAGGAACGCACATACAAAAGACTCAGCTGAACTTATTGATTCTGTGGCAGTGGAAAAAACATGTATTATGCAGATAAACAAACACAACCAGGAAGATATTTGAAATCATGAAGAGGAAGTTTGGTGGAGAAGCAAAGATTCAAAAAAATCACAGAAGTCAAAGGGACAGTAGAAATGTCACTGGAAAAATTAGGAAGGAACTTCGAAAAGAAAGGACGGAAAAATACCTGCAACAGAAAATCCATGTATCATATGATATCAGCTAGGAGGTACAAAACTAGCTGGTGTAAAATCAGAGAGCGTAAGCTGGGGATGATGAGGAAGGAAAACTACACAATGTTCTGACTTCCAAGAGCACAAACCTGATGCTTCTCTTGCTTTAATTAATCTTGATTATTTAATTACCCAGGTAGAAAATAAAAAAAGTTCTCCTCTCTTTATTTTTTATCTATTACCTACAGACTACTGAATGAACTCATTTCTCTAAGACCTAACAAGAGTCAGTCAGCATCAAGTGAAGAGTTAAATAATTATTATACATTTTGAGGTCACTGGGAAGGAAAAGAAAGTAGGTTTAAGACTAAGTTTGATCATTTCAGTCTGAAGCTCAGGTAACGGATTCCAGCACTATCCAGGTCTGGAATGCACAGGGTGGTTCCTTTGCTCTAGATAGCAGTGATAAGCAATGGAATACGTACAGAGTAATCTTTGTATCCTCTCATGTCCTATGGACCCAAAAATCAAACAGATGGCTGGAGATGTGGAGGTACCTTGATCATGATTCCCGATCTTATCTACTTTATGACCTGAAGTTTGTTTTACATCAACAGAAATAAAAGCATATGCTGTATTGAACTACTGCAAATAAAAAATGTACTATATGGAATGTAATTTTCCTTACGTTCCATAAAAAAATAAAACTTCCTTATTAGTAAAACATAAACTTCATATTCATTGTACTGTTATGCAGTGTTTCTGCACATTATTAAACATTTTCCAACTAGCATTCCCAAGATGAGCGTGTATCCACAGGGAATGAAATATTGTTTCTATCTCCCTGCTCGTGATTTCACTTGTAAAAAGGAATCTATTTTTCATATAACAACTTAAAAAAAAAAATTCTACCTTTTTGTAATGAGTGAACAAGTGAACCACAATACTAAATAGCTCAATAATTTTTCAAGTATCTATTCAGTTTCTCCTTTTTTCTCCCAAATGATTATCATACTTTACATGGTATTCACTCTCTTGTTGCCAAATGGGTATTTATTTAACATACAGGATAATTTTCTCATTAAATCTAAATCAGATGCATGTTCAAGAACTTAAATTTTGAATGGCTGATGCCTGGAGTTAAACTCTTGAAAAGAATGATTAGCAACAACCAATCCATACAACATATTTCCTGGACTTTATGCTTCTTTAAAAAATCTAGATATGCATCTATGAAAAATATATTTATTTTTCACACCTGAAACCCCTAACATCACAGTTCTCAGATGAAATAAATACCTTGCAGTATGGTGAGATATAAGTAAAACAGATGCCATTTAGATACACACAAATTTCATTTGTAAAAAGGAAGAAGAACAAAGAGAACCACCAAAAGAAAAAAAAAAAAAGGAACTGTGTTCATTCTTGATTCCCAACAGACATTTTTCAAAAAGGATTTCATAGTAGATATTGGCATTGCTATGCTTCTTATTTATACTTCCAAACTTTTACTGAATATGTAAGAGTATATAATCTGTTACTCTGAAATGTAACAATAAATCAAAGCTGTAGGTGCCAAAACAAGAAAACATAAGTCATTAACTCTTCATTTAGCTAACAATTTGCAATGTAATTTACAAATCATTAGTAAAAATAAGCAAGATATGTTCCAAAATCTTACTTTCCTTACCTTTAAAGAAGACAAAATTCCCGTCACTGTTTTCATAAACTGCATCAATGCTGGAAGGCAGACCCCTCCAGAAGTAGGTAATCTGCATGGGGTATCCATCCATCACCCTGTTGTTTCTGACTCGCCAGAACCACTGATCCTGGAAACCAAATATACATCTCTTACTATGCTTTGAGGTACTTATCTGTGTTCAGTTGCTGTCTTGAAAATACTGCACAGCCCATCCTAGCATTTTTAGTGCATGACCTTTTGGTGTTTGCATAACCATATTTGTGTTTGCATTCGTGTCACATCCACACATGACAAATGTGTCAGAACTAGTTTTTTTCCTGAGGTGGGAATAAGCTACCCATGTGAACGGTACGTTTGGTGTAGATAGCCTTCGGCAGAACATACAGTGTGCTGTATGAGATCGTGTAACTTTCTCAACATCATTCCTATAAGGGGCCCGATTTAAAATTTGTGGACTGACTATAAGTACTTTTAGACTAAATTGTAAGTATATGTGTAAGCCTAATGTAATGGGACTACAGACAGGCTTTGAAGATCAACTACTTCAACAAGCCATTTGTTGCAGTGGCTGCTAACAGCAAAAGGTTGATAGATATAGCTGTAACATTAATCCATCAGTCCGATAAGAACTACAATTTGATGACAACTTTACTGTAGTGAAGATTTGCAGTCTTTCTGCGCTATATGAAACATTAATTTACAGCCAGTTATACATGCTAAATCCAGTGGCCTGGTAGACCTCTCTCAGCTTGTTGCCATTTAAAATGGCTTCTTCCTCTGGGATATGCTATTATTTTAAGTGAGAGTCATACTGAAGTTGTATTGTTGAGGAATGATGAATGTTCCGGTTGAGAAAGGAGGATGTGACACATTAGGTGCGTGTTGATACAAGATGATGTTGCACCTCTTCAGCTCTTATAACAACAACGACAGTTCATCCAATATTTAGAGAAGAAGGATGGGTTAAGCAAGTATCTAACTTCTTACACATATTTGCACATTTTTAAAGCACTAATACTATATTAAAAAAAAAAAAAACCTTACATGATAAAGAAAGTGCTTTTCTGTCAGATATCTGTCACAGTTTTACATGGCAGTTCAACCTTCTTTCTGTATAGGCCAACTTGCCAAGCAAAATAGATCTGTGCTCTTACGAGAACTGGCACAGCTGAGAGAGAAGATTAATACTTCGTAGGACCAGGCTTATGATGAACTGTAATCACCATATTTCCAAACCTGAGATCACAGCTCTTTGTAATTGTTTATCTTTCCAATGACTCAACAGTCTATAAATCTCCATTAAAATTATTAGCCATACTAATACAAAACAGCTCTCTATACATATATATATATAAATACATCTTAATCATGTACATAGTTGAGTCTAATATTGAAAGAGCTGTCTTGAGTCCCAGATTTCTGAGAACTTTAGTATCAAAAAAGTTCAAATAGCTTACAAAACCTGAAAAATATTATATTGAAAAGTTGCAATTGTTCAGAAAGAATTCTACTAAAATCTTTTACATTCTTTCACATGTACCTATTTCGCTGCTATTGTAACACAGTTGCACTATTCTCGGCTGATTAGATTCCTATTTTCAGCTTTCATTTTTTTTTTTAATTTTAAGAAGTATTATAACATTTAAGGAAAGTTAGCAAAGAATTTTTTTTAGGATTATTTGACTAAATTCCAGTAAAATAACTAGCAAAATTGAGGGAATACAACTTAGAGATACAAATATTTAGGAAGGCCTAAGTGAAGCATGTGTTCTGAATGCTGGAACAGATAATGTCAATCTCTGTTGTTTTGGTTTTTTTTTATTACAGCATGCAGATAAGAGGACTTTAAATAAGCAAAAATAGGGGGAATATTCTCAAAGTAAACATTTGGAAGCACTTTTTCATTAAAAGAGGAAGAAATGATTGAAACGGATTTTCACGTCAGATTTTTTAGGCATCATCAATCTAGGAACGACTTAGGGAGGAATGATGTCATTATAAGTCTCAATAGGCCAAACAATTCTTTGTCCTCCCCAAATTTCTATAAAACCCTCAAAATCCAGGCAGTATATCAGAGATCAGTTCCTAAAGTTTAAAAAAAGGACAAATAAACAGCAAGCTGCAGTGGTTTAAACTGCAGTCTTTGTGATATCTGTCACTGTCTTCAGTACAAGGGAATATTCCAGTCCTGTCTTCCTTCACTTCAAGATAGAGACAACCCTTTTTATTTGCCTGAATTTTGTTGCAAAAGCAAACCTTAGAAAACAATGTTTAGCTGCAGGAAGGAACACATCCAGCTCTCACAGAATGTCCACTAACTCAGAAGGACATTGATCAAGTTGTGGGTGCAAAATAATCAAGATATTTAAAAGCTGAACAAAAGCCGACTACTTAGCTGAATACAAAGGATGTAAGTACACACATAATAACTTCATTGAATATAACTCATAAATGAAATGTTCCATCTTTCAGGAGTTTCCCAATATAACACACATGCTCTGGCAAGTCTGGACATCAGTACTATAGACAAAGCTTATAACATTCTATTAATAGATTGGCTAATGAATCTCAACATTCAGCTTCTAAACCAAAGAAAATCTTGCAAATCACATTAATGTATTACAAGAGAAGGATTTCTGTAGCTTCAACAACAGGAATAATCATCTTTCCATGAGACTTAAACAACATTGTTAAATATTCAAACAATTCCATTAGCTTTTCTTTGTTTGTTTGTTTACAAACAATAAACACAACCCTCCTAAACAAACAAGCAAATATCTCCCAAACTTTAAATAGTCATAGCTATATTCAATAGTCCACAAACTTCCAAGTGTTAAGATGGATGTGGCTGGAGTAGCAAGCCGTCATTTTGGTTAGGGCAGTACCACCCTGGTGATAGGCTAGTACTATTCCATGATGTGATTTCTGGTATAATATCAAAGTATCAACGGAATGACCTCAGTAAAGAGACTAAACTTGCGTTCTTAAAAGCAAGACTCTGTAGTGAACACAGATTTCACAGTGCACAGGCCTTTCCACCTGAGACTGGTTATAGCCAATCCCCACTCTATCCTATAGTAGTTTTAGAGATACTTCCAACAGAAATATTCTCTAAAATGGTATCACAAAAAAGCATAAATCTTGAAGATATTTTCTCCTTGTTTTTAATATGTATCTTGTTACTTCCCAGATTCTACAAAGAAATGAGAGTACTACTTCTGTACTAATACTACTAGATTAGTGTTCACTGAGTTACATAAGTAGAATTGATTTGACCAGATTTCTATGGATACAATATAAAAATCTGTTTAGAAATGAATCACTGAACCTGACACAATAAAGGTCCTTATGGAAACATTCTAAGGTAAACTTCACTTGGTTGTTTACTTCTCTACACTGATTATAAAGAGGATCTAGAAACCTGTCTCCTGTTTAGATGTTTGCATTGTACAAAGTAGGCATCTAATGGCAAGTGACATAAATCCTGACCATTCCCTATCTTTTGTGTCCTAGGTTCAACTCATCATAATGCAAAGAACATAAAATCATACGGATGACCACAGAGGGCCAGATCAGGGTTCCTCTAGGCCGGCAGCCTACCTCCAGTGGAGACACTGGCAAATTAACAGATAAGACTTCAGCTCTGAAGTGGTCAGCCAGTTGGACTAGATAATCATTGTAGGTCTCTTCCAAATGTACTTCCATTCCATTCCATTCCATTCCATTCCATTCCATTCCATTCCATTCCATTCCATTCTATTCTATTCTATTCTATTCTATTCTATTCTACTCTACTCTACTCTACTCTATTCTAATTTCTCAAGAAAAACAAAGGGAACACACAATGACACCTCTCTGATATACTCTCCCAGTCACACATCACTTGTGATTCAGGCACCTCCTGAATCAAAGGCAATAATTCTGTGATTAACAGCACTTGGTGGACTTTTACTCCTTTGGGCTCTTTCCTAAACATATGCAAACTTAGACCATCCACAGCTATCTGCAGAAATGTGTACAACAATTTAACAACCCACAGTGTGAAAAGCCATAAGCAATCAGCAACAATCACAGCTGCTCACTGGTCTTCTGCATTCACTCACCGTATTTCCTTTTCTTTATCACCAAGAATAGTAGCACTTTGACTGTAAGATCTAATGCAAGATCTTTGTTGCTTCATATTAAAACTACCTTGTAGACTAAATCCTTCTGATTGTTTTAATGAAATCTTTCTATACTCTAACATATCTGGAAAATATTAAGGATAGAAGATCTGTGGCTTGAAATAAGATCTTCTTTGCCATTGCCTTTAATGTCTGACTATTCCATTCTGAAGCGTAATTGTGAACACAACATACCATGCTTTTTCTTCTGCTGATGGTATCCTGTAGAATCCTTATTTTCCTGCTCTATTTTCAATAGATTTACATGCCATTGCAATAGTGATGAACAAAGTGGTATTGGTGATTAGTAAGGACCCTACAGGTTTCCACAGAACTAAAATATTGGAAATGTATAATTTAGCATTTTTATGGTCTTATTTAAGCAGACAGAAGCAGGCACATTATTTTCCAATGGGCATATTTTTAGAGAGGAACCAGATCAAAAAGAATCAGCAAATATCTGGAAAAGTCTGAGAGCAGAACTGGAAGTTTCGATCATTTATAAGATTGGGCAAGGTACGTAAGTATAGGCAGAGGTTGACAGAATAATTTGTTTATGTAAATTTAAATTTCCTGGTTGACTCTCCTACAAATATACTGGACAGAGCAGTTTTAGACTGCCACGGTTCAAACACTGGAACTGAAGAAACTCTAGCATGAGGCTGCAAAGCCTGCCAAGGATCTTTCTGTTGATTCTGATGTGATTCTGCTTGTTGAAAGAATGGATCATTTCAGCACATACAACTAAATATATTTAATTTGTCTTAAACAAAGTTACATTTATCAGCAATTTTATCATCCGAATTTTGATAAACAGGTACAATTAGTGAAAACATGTTTTCAACACAGGTCAGCTATTACTGAAATTGCAAAGAGGCCTAGTCCAAGAGAAAGTGTTTTCACTCTAAGAAAGCTCTTTCACACTTGAAGTAAATAGCTTGAAACAATTTCTCTGACAAAACACATCTCAGAGTATTTGGTTATAATGAATAAACATAGTTTTGTCTCTTTTGAGAAATATTGTGTATTGAAAAGCTGTTTTTTCCGCTATATTTACTAAATATATATTTTTTTCTCCAAAACAAATTAACTCCTGCAGACAGGTTGAACACGACTTGTCACATGCAGTCCAATTCCAAGCCTGACAAACACGTACATTGAATGCAAATGCATTTTGGAAAGCATCCGTAGTTACCCAATAGCTTCAAATATATCAATCACTCCTGTGCAGCTGGGATCTTACATAATAATGGATCATTAAATATTATGACTATAGACTTACACTTGGACAATTATTCCCAGTTCAAAAAGCAGAACTGAAACAAAACAAAAAAAAATCAAAATGCAATTGAAAAGCGAGCAATATATCTAAGAATCAGAAAATGGGTATTGAGTAGGGGGAGACTGTAAGCTGCTTCAGAACCACTGTACAGATAAAGAGTAATTGTAGGATGAAAAAGCAGGAGCAGTCATTCAAATTGATCATTATGAAACTTCTTTTATTTAGAAGATAGGATACTTCTGAGGAAAAAATTAAAGACTATAGCCTTTAAGAGGAAAAAAAAAACCAAAACAAACCAAAAAAACTAACAAAGCCCAAACCTGAACAGAGGTTATGCATAAATAATTTTGCGCTGTAGGTAGATGCTCTAGGTATTTTTTCCCGTGCATATGTAAATCAGAGGTTAGATGATGGGACTAAAACGTAGTACATTGTGTACTTCGAATGAAGGGGGTATTAGAGTAAAAAGATCTGGTTCATAAGGCATAATTTTCAGAATTTGTTGCTAGACACTGTCTTCTCCTAATCTTGCAATAAACTAATTTTAGCTTTTTAGTGATGATTGTGTTAATTTGTTCTTCATGTTTGATTCTATGAATGCTTTCAGAATAAGTTCTAAACCAAGGATTTTGTACCTTTCATTTTATTTATTTCTATTTGATGCTGGTAAGCACTGATGCCATCTCATTTTTTTAAAATGAAAGTTTAAATCTGTATTATTATGAATAATTAATTTCAAATTTGGTATTTATTCTCACCTTAAACATCTTTCAGGTTCTTTAACTGACACAACTGGTGGATAGGAGAATTAAAAGCAATCTCCAGATATATCATTTAATCCCTAATACATAAACTAGTGGAGTTTTTAGTGCAAAATTAATGGAGCATTCTTCTGTCGGCACCTCATTTTCTCCTGCATCTCTGGACTAACAAGTATTGCCAACAAAAAAAACCATCAATATGCTGCAAAATCTCTAGAGCTCTACCATTTATTTTATACCTAATGAACTCTACCTGCAATTCTGTAATGACATGTGACATTCTGCCTCAGATGTCTAAATTATACTTACCAAAACAGAAAGGCTGTCCAATGTCAAAGACATTCTAAAAAATCTACAAAGAGCAAGAAAGAAGAAAAAATGGAAAACTTTTCAAGTGGTAACTTTTATACCTACTTGGAGATGAAGATTAAGCTGACTTCAGGGAAATTAGGTTTTGTGCTGGTTTTACAGGGAATCTTAAAACTCACTGGGTATAGAAGGCAGGAAAAGACTTAAGGCAGACAGTGGGATAGGTGAATTACAAGGACAAATCACAACTGTAAATTATAACATTTTGATAAAGATTATAAAAATGTGTGTGAAACTGCTGGTAATTTGTGAAATGCCCTCACCTTGTACAGAAAATATCTCTGTGTGAATCTATCTCACTCAATACTGAGACTCTGACTTGATGTTGAAGTATACATATAGTGCTGTTAAAGGTATTTCACCACCAAAAGATGTAATGAGATTCAAAACTGGAAAACTTATTATCTACAGCTGCTAGAGAGAGAAGTTTTACCATAGGTAGATTTCACCAGGATCACTGCTTGGCCTATTTAATTAAAAAAAAAAGAAGGCAAGTAAATGTAATACTTCTGCCCTAAATCAATGTTCATTAAATGTTGAATTCCAATTAATACCGTAGCTTCATGTTATTGACAAAAAACATCAAGGTTTCACACTGGATCATGTCTTCTCCCACAAGCCAGTTCTGACCATGTGCAAAAGCAAATCTTTGTCAATGGAAGATTAAACTTACCCAGCAGCTATGCAAAGCAGGAGAAGCAGACTGAAACTTTCAGACAAATGAGTAACATTATAATTTTTTCCCATCTGGCAAAAACAGCCAGTGGTAAATAATCTACTAAGCTGTTTAGTACAATAAATTGTTCTCTTGAAGATAAAGAAGAGTTCCAGGTATGTGCAGAGAAAATTACTGGAGGACAGAACCTGAAGAGACTATATTTCAAGACTGCAATCCAGGAGAGAATGAAGTTCCCATATTACACACCTTTATGGAAATATTAAGAAACTTCCTGAATTTGGGGCATGCAAGGTATATAATATCCTTTAAAAAATCTTGATCTAATCTCAAAAGACACTTTTCCACATCTACGTCATCGGTTCATGTGAATTTCACCAGGGGATCTCAATGATGGTAATAATGGATCTGCAGCATGTGGGATTAAAGCCTTTATTCCTACTCATTTAGAGAATTCCACTATTTATTTAATAACATCAATTTTCAACATTCCAAACTTGGAATTTATAGCATTCAACTCAAAGGACACCACTGCACAGAACAGGAAAGAAAAAGAGAATAAAATGCCTTTGAGCAACTTTCTGTGATATACCTTTCGTGGAGCAGAAAAAGAGTTACAGTCCAGGAGATTTAAATGTAGAAAATATATTAGCACAATTCAGTCATGAGAATGGCTGTTGAAATTACTTTTTTTTTTTTTCTGTTTTGCATTTTTTTTTCCAATATAGGATTTCAAGGATACTTATAGAATAGCCCTGTTTCAGTTCTTATATAATTCCACAGCAGAAAACAATTGGCTGTAGACTGGAATCAGACATTAAATGGATGCTACCAATCTAGCTCATTTTAGGAAACAATTAACTAAATGGACTATTGTATACACACACAGAATACTTTAGCTCAGCTTGTTATTAAGCTGATTCACATTAACAACAAACAAAGCTCCTTTAAAACTACAAAAGACTGTTATCGGTTCATTAGCAAATGAATGTGTAATGTCATTGAAGATGACTTATTTGAACTTCTAGAGACAATTCATCTTTCCCTATGTGTCTGAGACAACAGCATGGTTGTAATAGGGTAAAAATGTGGTCTGAGAACTACTCTGAGAAGTCAGAACATTTAACACTGCGCAGGAAAACCTCCACAGCTCCTAAATTGGGATCCTGAACCTTCCAATCCTGTCCCCACTGGAGATGAGACCAACTCACTAGATCCAAAATGAATGGATGTGAAAGCATCACCAAATCCTAGTGCTAGTTTTGTTCCTTCCTTATATCCTAAAGCAAGGGATACACTTCCTTGATTCATCTTATTAACCACTGCTAATTACCATTTATTACTGTCATCTAATCAGACACTGAAGCATTCTTTCAGACGTGTTAAAGTCATTGTTTGTTATGATCTTATTCTTTTTCTTAACAACATGTAAATACTAACCAACATCATGAACAAAAGAACTAACTGCTGTGACTCAGCACAGGAACAAGTAAAAAAATTGAAAATTTACCCATTTGTTGTTTATGGGAAGTCTGACACTGGGCCTGCTTTAAAGTATCTATTTTCAGCTGAGCAACTGACATGTAAAGTTCTGTAGCGTAAATGCATTTTCAAGCAGAAAAACTATCTAGTGATTTTACCTGGGAAACGTTTGCTAGAGAGTAGCACATATTTTTTTCCTAGTACCAATTCTTATCTGTTTTACTACATAATTGACAAAGTGAAGTAATGTCAAGTAATCTATTCAAGGTCAAAAATGGCTCTGTTTATGTTAAAATCTAACTTCTTGGCTTCATATTCTGAGTCCTAACTATTTACCTGAATAGCCACTTCTGCTCATTTGAGATATGTGCAAAACTGTTTTTCATTGCTCATGCTGAAATATCTTGCTATGTTTTTCTTAAAAAAAACCAACCAATCAACCAACCACACAAACAAAAAAGATATGGTAATCTAGAAATCAGGCTTCAGAGATTAGGAAAAATATGAAAAATAACATTTGTTTTCCAAAGGCTATGGCACTCCATATACACTCTGTCTTCACAAGAGAGACCTCCTTTTTCTCCCCTCATTTTTAAACTGTTCCATAGATCTCCTTCATGGATACTAAATAAAAGGAAATTGTAACGTACACTCTTGCTCTGTTTCTGTCTTACGTACCACCAGGGTGCTGGATGTAACAAGAGGAACAATGACTGAGGCTGTAACAAAAATAGCTCCTTCACATTCGACACCAAATTCTAAAGTACAGCCAATTAGCCAAAACATTGGTAACCCCTCTGAAACCTCTCCTGACTTTTCGTAGTAATTTCAATAAAGTACTACCAGCTGCATCCCAGTTTTCCCACTTCTAGTGCTGCACAATGGTAGATCTGAGATGCAGATTTTCTCCTCTATTTTATTTTTGAATTTCCTCTAGTCTCTGTAAGCTTCCTTCTTTTACTCTTTCTCTAATTCGTACTTTGGTCATTTTTATTGGGTGTGGGTGTCCAGCTGCTGGCAGCAGGACCTGCAGGGTGACCTCTGAGAGGAGATGCCAGGGCTGCCCCATGCCAGACACAGCTGGTTCCACTTGGTTCCAGACGGTTCCACTGGACTCACCTCAGGACACAGCTGAGCCCCTCAGCTAAAGAGGTATTATTTTGTCTAAAATCATCAACACAAAAGGAATACAAAACTATTAATATTTTTAGAATATAACTGTGAAGTTTATTTGAGGTATTACATGTTGAAACTTCGCTAAATATCTTCCATAATACAAAGCAAAAAAAGAAAAAAGACCACAATGCTGTGAACTTACATTGCCTCTTCCTAAACAAAATATAACAAAATATTCAGCCAAGTAGCTCATGCAGTTTGGTCATTTGCTGTGCAGAAATGGTTTTGGACATCTATTTCATTGACTGTTACTCTATCCAAATACCCTGTGTGCTTCATTGAATACTGAATGTATAAGACATACACGCACACACAAAGAAAAGCAGCTCCTAAAATAGATCCTAGGCTTAAAAAAATGCCCAAAGAGGTTAAGGAAACAGGCTTGGTATAATTCATAGAGAACTGCCATAGAAATGACCTCTTCAAACAAATGCAGCGAATCCAGCCTATTTGCAGAGGCAACCACAACCATGGCTACAGCTTTCTTTTGGAAGACATGCCTTGATTTAAATCCCAGCCCTCGCCTGTCTCTGCTCAGCTGAGTACAGTAACTAACCGCAGTAACTAACTAACTAACTTTCATCTGCTCGGCAATGGGCATATGATTGCTGTTGCCTTTTCCAGTGTAGGTCAAAACAAATAATAAAAAACAAAACAAAACACCAAGACTTCTCTACATTTCAAGCTAACAAATTTAAATTAGTACATATGAGCAAATTCATTCTAAAATAAACATCTATTAAGACTGCTGTTAGTATTTGGTGTTCTGTGAAAGCAATTTATTTAAGAACGCTTTGATGTACATTTGGTTAATATTTAATTCTGAAATATTGTCACCTCATTTTGTTACAGCTCAGTTCTCGTTAGCAAATGATTCTTTCCTTATATAATTTATTTTAATTCTGTCAGTCACATTCAAATATGTATTTCATAATTTCTTCATTATCAAACTGTATGTGAGCTTTTTATAGAACTTTTGATGTACATCCATCCATCCTCTCTGTTTTTCCTGTGTAGACAGTAGTAATGGCATTTATCCATCTATTTTCTTTGTATACATTAACCTTTCAAAACCACTCTGAAGCAATCAAAACCTGTAAGGATCTATAGAATACTTTCAGTTCAAGGTAAAACTATAATGCAGAATATTTTTAAAATGTGCTGCATAGTCTTGGGTTACTATCAGTGGCTGGGTGGCACTATATCTTATATCATACATGAAATTCAGCAATCTCAGAGACCCCTAACAATACCATGGGTTGACGTGAGACTTATGAGGAATATTACCATGTACTATACCACTATCATATACTTCCATAAGCATTTGGCTCTTCCTGGAAAATCTTCCACATCAGAACTTGTCCAATTTATCTATCTGGATTACAAGTCTAACGGCTACAGACCTTCCACTATGGTGCAGGTGGAGATGATATTATGTAGTACTATGGCCTTTCTGATGTGTATCAGAACATATTAATGGTAACAACTCAGGCATGAGAGTCATGTCATCAAATGCTTTATCTTTGCCAACTCATTATTCAATAAAAAAAAAAATAGATAACTATCTCCCTTTGGACGGTTTTCTGCTGTATTCCTAACTGAATTCAGATATTCATTCTGATTTTGTCCAAATAACTAAAATTACTGAAACTCTAAAAAATGTTCCCATTGCCACATGATGATGATTCTATATGAACAAACAGCCAGCCATAAAAGAGGCACAGTAAAGACCCCTAGAGACATCAAATCTAGACTTGCAGCCCAGTATACCTGGAATGCTCCCATTTTCTCTAATGCTCTGTAGGTAACAGGACACGCACATGAAGTACTGCACAAACCCCTTCACCTACAGGACGAACATCAGGCCTTTACGAGTAGTTGATTGTTTATTTCCCCAGTAGTGACTGAACTTTAAGCCTACAAAGCTATCTGTAAATTTTCTTGAACTCAATTCAGTTGCCTGTACCCATGGGGAGTTCACACAGAAGTCAATGAGCTCCATAAGTTCATGGAGCAATGGTGCATTCTGCACCACAGATAGATAAGAAAATTGGGCTTTTAAAATTATAAAACAACTACTAATTTTCTTGATTAAAACTGAAAAAAATTCTCATTGCACGGAAAAAAAATCTTCTGCTGAGGTGTATGTTATATTTAGACTGCAAATATTCTAACAATGATGACTAAAATAGAAAAAGTATGACATGTTTTCATTAGTAGATGTGCCTGTGTACGTAATATAATCCAAACAAGGGATTTTTGATAGATCAATCTTTGAAACCAGGTAGGTATACATTACAGGCTAAATAATGAAAAAGTGTGAAAAGGTTTAATAATAGTTACATAAAAATATGAGGTGAAGATGTCTGCTTTGCAGTAGATATCCTTGTTTCTTTACAAATCATAGTGTAAAACCGAGTTTGAATGAAGATTGTCTTTCTGAGAAGTCTGCATTTATACAGGCTGTGTGAACATACAATCACGGTTCTCAGAAATATCACAGGATATATGATGAATATAACGGTTAAATTTGTTAAATCTCCTTTTCCAGTTACCAACAGCTACTTCTTGGTACTTACACTCATTCCCTTCCTGATGTGCTCTGTGGGAAACTAAGTAACCAATACTTTTCAATGACAGGTTGCTAGCTTAAATCTGACAAATGTGACCTGCTATTCTATTTGAAAGCTCAGTAGTACTAATTTTATAACTGCCTTCATTCCCCAAGTCCTGACTAGTATTACATGCCATACTCTCCACCTTTCCACACTTTCACAGCTTCTTTCACCCTTTCATTAAAGGAAAAAAACAAACCAAGAACATTGGACTACCTTTTTAACCTTTAATAAAACTGTGCAATTCCCCAGAAATAGACAGGATATCAACATAAAAGTATTTTCAAGATTGTTTTCTCAGCTGCCCAGTATTCCCTAGCAGTCTGCTATCTTGCCTTACCAACAATAGCACAGATCTTAGAAAAGAAACTTCTTTCCCGGGGAAGACCAAGTGTACCATCTAGGATCCTATAGAAAAACTAGTGATTTTTTTTTTTTCCCCCAGTTGTTTGTAATTTATTTCTGCTATGCATCTTGGGCCATGAGAAGAGAATAAGGAATACTTGGGTTTGTGTGATACTCGATCTGTGTGAAATTGTTGACTCCACATTTGTCTGAGCAAAACAGACCAACCATTCTAATGAAATCAGAATAACTGTGTTTTCTCTACCTAAGATTATGTGATTCTATGACTAGTAATAGGAAAGCATTCATAAGAAAGTAAGAAGAAAAAAAAAACATTTAAAGAATAAATGAAAATTGGTAAAAATGTTCCTAACAAAACAGTAATGTTACAAGGTTGTAAAAAAAAGATGGATGTCAGTAGGTGAGGGTATAGCATGAGCTGATGGAAACCACAATGTACGTGTCATACACGAATACACAAGCACAACCAAACCAGCTGTGTTGATAGCTCTCACATCGATATTTGTTACCTTTTTTAAAACATAACATAATCATGCCCCTCCCTTGAAGCTTCATAATTACTGAAGCCAAATTTCATGATTTTGCAATACAGATGCAATATGATATGATCCTAAGTGCAGATGCAGTATGTGCTCATGCTACCATCTACCCTGTCCCCCTGCCTTTCCCACAGTGCACATTGCGTGGATTCTCTGAGAAGACCAAAAGAAAGTGCAGTGCCCTAGTGAGTCATGTCAGAACCACAGGTGGGAGCAAGAAACAGTGAGTAATTTAAGTATTTCCTCCTGGTTGCAGTAATTTAGGACAGTCCATGCATAAACAAGAGACTGAAGCTGCTCTAACCAGGCAGGGGCTCCCAAGAGGGTATCTCTGTGTAGCAGAAATAGAAGAGCATCTACCCTGCTCATTTCAGTGCCATACCACCCCTGTCCACATATGCATACCTATAACAGGTAGATATGAAAATATGTATATCAGCCTTCAAAACTGCATGGGTTGGTATACCTTCATGTAAGACTTCTGAAATCGCAAAGTGGAAGACACATAGTAATTCAGGTCAGAGCTGTCGTTTCTTTGCAAAAGGAACCATACACTTGTAAACAATGAAAGATGGCGTCTAATTTTATACATGACAATTTTTCTAAATGCAAAGAATATCTTTCTGTTAAGCTTCATTTTCTGTTCCTGTATTATCATCAGTGGCCATGCAAGTCAACTAATGCAATACTCCAAAGGCTAAAATGTCCCAAGCTTTTGCCCCAAAATCTAGCTATTGTAATTAGGCAACTGAGGAGACAAGTATTCTGAGACAGATCAAAACTAACAAACTCGCTAACTAAACACTTGGATAATGGACTAACAAGAAGCTGTTCGTAAATCATCAAATGGCTTACAGAAGTCCACACACTGGTAAATGTGCAGACCAGGGCATAAGCAAGTTCAGATTTTTAAAATATACAACATGAGTTTAAAGTATGTTGCTGATAATTCAATCTCTCATGTTGTTAAGGATATGAATTAAACAATAAACTCTGATAAGCTGATAACATGAAAATAGGGGAAGATATGACATAAGAAACACTACAAGACAGTATATGGGGGTCATTTTGGATTCAAGCTGCTGCAAGCTAAGAAATTAATATATGCTGTTGGATCTCAGTTTAATACTTACAATCCATAAACTTGTGCTGACAATGAAAATAAAGAAATTTTGGTGCCAAGTCTAGCTCTGAGCAGCATGGGGCAAGGCTATGTGAACCTTCTCTCCCATGGAAGTGGCAGGATTAGTAAAAGACTGTAGAAGTTCCCACTGTAATCAGTGGGTGAACAGCAATATTCTTGGAGTGACTCAGCTTTGAGGTTGACAGAAACAGCAAAAAAGAAAAACAGGACACTAAGAGTGGCATTTTCAGCAAAGAGCAGGGAAAAGTGACACCTGTCATGACAACGCAAATATGAAAACGGTAAATATTTGATTGTCTTTGCTCACTTTCTCTGTCACTCAGATACAAGGATTAGATAATTAAGAAAGTGAAGGAAATTCTAACAGTCAATATGCAATATAGTAAATTACATCTGATTACAGATAAGCTGAAAGTGTACAATTTGAAGCAGTAAATGACTATGGGTGTTAAAAAAGGCAGGCCAGACGTCACTCTAAAACATCAGCAAGGGCCCCATCATTATAACATTGAGGAGAACCACTGGTGAACTGTTGGGGACAATGGGAAAGGCTTGAAATCTCTCATTATCAACTATAACTTTCGACTTAATACAGCCTATTCTCCTCAGTGAAGATATTCTCCCTGGACAGATATGTCAAATCATTAACTAAAATGCCTCATTTTGATTTATAGATTGAACATATATTATAATCAAATTTGATCTTGTACAGGAAAACAGTTTTTGATTTCATATACTTGGTACTATAAGATAATCTGCTGTTTCTTGTGTTATTTTACCTAAAACGTATTATGTCTCCCTGTCATGTCAAAGGTACTTTACTCTGAGTGAAATCTTGTCACAGTTAATGGAATTATTTCTCACTGCTTTCAACTGGGCCAAGTTTTCACTCAGTAGGCAAGGAAGGCAACATTTAAAAGTATTCAAGCTATAGCTTATGAAAAATAAGAAAATATAGGATTTAAATAAATATCTATTATAACTTGATATTTTTCAACAGATTTTCAATACTGTGAATAGCATTTCACTGATTTGTTCAAAAAATAAACAGGGATGTTGCTTTAAGTCATTTAAGACCTCAACTGTTTAGTAGTCCATAGGAAATTACTAATTCAGAGGAACAAATGAGATTAGTTTCTTTTCATTTAAATGTCTGCTAAACTCCATTGTGGACCCTTCACCCCTTGAAAAGGGGGGAAAAAAAAACCAACAAAGAAATTAAAAATGCACAAATACTTCTGGAATACAAAGCTTTATCTCTAAATCAAGATGAAGCAAATATTTCCAAGACTGATCAATACCATTGCTTGAAGATGCTTACATTAGAAGGTATTCCAATTGTTTCCCAAAATGTTTACCTAAATTAGTTGAAAGGCCACAATTTTGTACAACAAGAAATTTTAATTAAGCCTTGTGCTTGAAGTGTTTCTGCAATTACTCCCTTTGGTTCCATTAGGATGTAGCCCCAATTAAAATGTATTGTTAATATTAACAAGATAACACTTGCTGGTGGTACAAAATTGAAGATATGCCTCCATGTAACTTTAGATTATTTCTTGCTGTGAGTTTTTGAATTATTTTTTGTCAATTTTTTTTTTTTTTTTATTCTCTTGCCAATGAATTCTTTTTAATCAGTTCACTGAAACACTGTGTCTCTGAAAATAGGCAAGTGCTACAAAATTAAATACCTTTTGTTCCCTGGTATTCAGTTAATGCCTTTTGTTCGTCATTTTTGTTGTAGTAAATTAAAAATTGAAAAATTAATAGGGTTACGGGATTCTCTGACTGTAGCAAGCAAATACTGTAACTGTGAGGAAAAAACATATAGGATTTGATCTTGCAACTTTAATTCACGTAATTAGCCCTTACTCAAGAGATTATGCCCACTGAGGGCTTATGCGCAAATATTTACCCCATTCTCTGTCCAGGCTTGTGTTATTCATAAGAAATAGAACTGCCAGATCAAAGTCTTTCATGTGCATTTGTTTATCTGTATTTTTGATATCTTTCACTTATTTAATAGTGCTACGCAGAATTAGAATGTTGTATATTTCTTGCATTTGATAGTATGTAAAACTTGTGATTGAAAGGAGAGTTAAGTTAATGATCAACTAGATTTCAGAACAACCTCTTGACATATGGGGAGAAAAAAGGAACAATTGTATTCAATGACTAAGAAATATAGCAACTCTAAATACATAAGTAGCACCATATAAGCATATCATCAGTTGTTGGAGGATTCCGTGGATTATTTTTTTGGAGATCAAGAAAAGTCAGAATTCTATTTTTCATTCAGTATCATTACAGGTATTCTCCTAAGATCATACAAAAATTTGACCCACTCTATCCTTTTGCATCAAGAGAGTAACAAGAGATCTTTAGATTCCACCAGTTCGACTCTAATTAAAAAAAAATTAAAAAGAAAACAAAAAAGCTTCTAAAGAATGGCTAATACTTAGTCTCACCTTTTCTGGTATTTATTAGATTAAAACTATATCAGAAATAAGAATTTGTTAAGATTCATATTTAACTGTCCAAACCCTTATGAACATTGCCCCAAATCCTACTGCCATGTTTGTATACAGGTTCACAAAAGCACTTAAGTATTTCTGTTAACTCAGTCTGTCCATCCATTGTGAAACCTCTTGAAGAGTCTGAAGTACCTTTCCTTGACCTGCGAGGACTCTCTGGGGTAGGGAGTGCATTTTGTGGGTATTAATGGCTCATCATGAGAGATGGTGAGAGTCTCACAGAGACAGGACCAGGTCAGTCATTGAATAAAGTGTTTGAGCCCAGAGCTTGACCCTAGAAAGGAGGGTAACTTTCCCTGAAAGCTGAGAGAGGGGAAAGAGACAGCAGAGGGTCTCTTGCACAGTGGGAAGGGGTGGACGTTTCCTCCCCTGCAGTCCCCTTGGTAGTGCTTTGTGAGCAGCAGCCACACATCCCAGTCTTTTCTGCCTGGCCTCTTCTTATGAGCTGAATATAGAAGTCACAAAACAGTCTCCTGACCAAATCTCACTAGCTATTGCCTGTGAGAGTCATGTCCCAAAAGAGATGATGGATCTAATGCTACTGGAAAATGAGTGGGTGAAACAGCAAAATTTCAGTGGATTCAGAGAATCACAGAATGGCTGAGATTGGAAGAGATCTCTGGAGGTTTTGGGGGAGCATTAAGAAATACTCAATCCCTCCTTTGGAGGAAAGTGAAGAAAACAGGTAAATGTTTCAGGAGGCAATGCCCTTTCAGTGCTTATATTTCAATTGCTACACAAAATCACAGAAGTGTTGAGGTTGGAAGGCACCTCTGGAGATTCAACCCCCTCCTTTACTCAAAGCAGAGCCAGCTACAGCCAGCTGACCAACTCTACGTCCAGTCAGCTTTGAGTATCACCCAAGATGGAGACTCCACAGCTTCTCTGGACAATCTGTTCCAGTGTTTAATTTGTAAGTGTTTATACTGAAAGAGTATTTTCTTACATTTAAATTGAATTTAAACAAAGCATTCTGCCTTCTTTTCTGTAAGGTCAAGGTGATGCCTCAGCACAGCTGTTAAATCTACCTCTTCTCCCCAGACTGCATTGCAATACACACCATCCAAACTCGCAGTGTGGAGATAGTCAAGTAACAAATACCATAATGTCACGCAAAAAATGCTATGAGGAGAAATAGCAATATGTGTTTTGCATGTGAGGGTTTATTTGGGTCAAGATGGTGTGAGCAATTACAAGCTAACAAGATGGTAACACCACTTGCAGTAGATGAAACGCTTGTTTGATACACTCTTGAGGGGTCCACAGTCAAAGACGCCAGTGTCTAAGGCATAGCTGCCCTTCTGAAAAATCTGAACCACATGTATAGTGGAACAGTTTGGCCTCACAGGACAGACTGTATCTAATTAAAAGCAAAGCACATATGATGGACATGAGAGGAGCTCAGTACCATCTGCTCTGCTACTGATCAAATCCTTCTACACCACATTGTTTGCCAATGAAAACATAGCCTTCTGGAAAAAAATAGCATTCTTTCTTCTGACAAATCTAAAGCCCTGCTGAAGATACTGAGTCATGCATCCTGCTAAGGTTGTGTTTTTACTGGGCTAGTACATGAAAAATGGGAATTTTATTACCCAGATAGTACAGTTCAAGTTGCTCACAAGTTCCAATAATATCTGATGCTCTTGTAAATAAAGCCCTAATAATATGATTTTTTAGAACTTTCTATACATAATACTTATATGTGTACAAATATACCTGGAGGTTAGTAGGTGCTAGATAACAAGTATAGCTATGACTGGCTTGTCACTTTTCAAATGGACATAAAACTATGTAAAATAAAGTCCAAGACAATTTTTCAAAAGATGAGAGGGTAGAAGGACTTTTAAACTGATCTATTCTGGTACAATTTTAAACCAGGTGATTATATTCTTGTCTAAATTCCTCTACAGCTGGATGGAATATACTACCTCCTTTCCATAAAGTAATGAGCAGACTGTGCTTTCCATTTTAAACCTGTGGAATGTGCTAGCTAAAACCCTTCCCTGGCTTAGAAGCACACTAAGAAGTTTATGTACCATTTGGAAAATATTTTTATCTCTGTCACTGAAAGCATCCATTTATCGAAAAAATACAAGCTATGACTTCTTAGTATTCCATCATATCCCTGCTTTATTCCTTCTTGACACCCTACGATTTGTTTTTATGTCACAAAACATCCATTCTGTACACTTCTAATGGGCTGGGTCTACTGTGATACATTGAATCACCCATTAATTTTTTCTGCTTTTCGCCTTCCTTTTCAACATATAACATGAATTACCTGAACTAAAGCAGCCCTCCTCCCTGCTGCATTCAAAAATGGTAAATTCCACCAGATTGTTCTTTCTAACATAGTGATATGAAAAGTAGGGGGAAAGGAGTCCACTCTCTGCAGACCTAGCTACTTCCGACCTCCTGTTCCCAGTCTTTTACAGTGAGATGTTAAGTGGCTTTCCTTCTCAGATTCCAAAGTGTCTACTTCCACAGCATCCTCTGCTGAACTTTCCCAGGCTGCAACTGTCAGCCCAGACATCCACAGCATCACACGACAAAAACCAGTTACACAAACAGGCCAAGAGAGCTTTGAAAAAATGTCTGCTTTCAAATATGGCGGGGTCAAGCCTCATACTGTAGCTGTTTCTTTGTCTCTACCTGTTGTTATTAGTATTTCTCCTCTGTCTCATGGATTTTTTATTAGAGCTATCAGTTATGATTAAATAGCCAATGCTAAAATGCTTTAAAAATTCCTCATTTGTTTACCACACATCAAGAAACAGGGTTTTTCTTTTTCGTGTTTAACAGCATACTCTATATAAATACATAATTCTGAAAGGGATATTAAATGGCATCTATACAGTTATGTATGAAAGCAATTGCAGTCTAAACCAATGCCAAGGGGTAATGACAGCCTAATTGGCTTGGCTTCTTTGGCACGTCATAAATGTTTTTACAATGGTTCTTAGCAGATGAAGAGTCAGAAAACAAATTTCTGCAAGTTGTGGAGAAATCACTATAAAATAGTAAAACACAGCCTGTTAAGGCCTTCCTAAAATTGGTTCCATATTCTACCATCTGTAATGATAACATTTCAGAAGACATCTCTCTGAGCTGTAACTGCTATTTGTCTGACAGACAAGCTTATTCCTCTTACATTTACATTACATTTCAACAAACACCTTAGTATATGACAGCGGATAAAAATGCTGTTCTTCAAGGACTGAGTTAAATTTCCAACACGAATACTAAAAACATTATTGATTATATAAGATCCATCTATCTATTTCTTAAGCATTTAGCATTAAACAAAGAAAGAACCAGTGCAACTTCTATCAGATGTTTTTCTGTGAAGCAAAAACCTGGGTCACATAAACAAAGAGCAGTGACCTGTCCCTCTAATTTGCTGATCATGCAGGACAAGTTCCACACATTTAGTGCTTTTCTAGATGTAACGTGTTCAAAAAACTAAGTATTTTGCTAAAATCTGTGAAACTTAAAAAGGACATTTAAAAAAAAAGGATATTAAGAGCAGTCACACAGATTGTTGAAGTAGAGCAAGAGGTAATTTTGTTGCCAAGGAACAATCAGCACACGGAGTCAAACACAAGCTATACATGCCTCAAAAATAACAGAACAAGCAACCATTGTTAATTATCTGCATCCTTTGAGGGATAATACATTCTGTGCAACCATTGGCTCCCTTTATCATTTTTTTAACTGTGTGAAAGATTCAGAAGGTGTTAACATGAGTACCTTTATTGATAGGACATCTTATATTACCTTTGAAATTGTTTTGCTACAGAAGACTGGAAAAGCAGTGTGAATTGCACAGAACATCGGAGGAAAGTAGAAATCTATGCTGTAAACTTCACTAATGGATCTTTTCTGATGACCTTAGACAAGGGGTTTCCTTGTCATGACGCAGTAGCCCTGGAGGTAGTCTCTGGAGACTTTAAGGAGAAGACAGTATTGTCTGATACCACCTATTGCTATATACAATGGCTGAGAGGTTCTTCCATTAAAGGCAGTGTCATGCCACTCCGCACAACCTTCCCAGAAAAGGAAGAACAATTTGTTTTTCTCCATTTTCAGCCATTTTCTGTGTCCCAGGGGAGTTCTAACTAAACTGAGGGAGAAAATAACTAGAGAAAAGATTGGCAAGAGTGACAGCTAAATACTAATTGCATTCAGCGTAAACACAGAAGCTAATTGAAATCTCAAGATAAAAACTTGGCACTCATGAATTTTGGCATAGAACTTTTTTCTGTCCTGATGGCTGCTTATACCAATTCGAGCATGTATTAAATAACAGCAGTTACAAAAAAAATGCATTCAATTAAGAAAAACTTTATACACTTTTACAATATCAGTTATTGACAACTGAAACCAATAGTTACATTGCATTGATTTTAACTAATATTTTTTTTCTATAGCATACCATATCCCCAAGCCTTATGGCTAGCAGCGCATTTTAAGGGCATCTAATTTAAGGAAATCACAAAGAAGTCCTTTTGGGACAGAACTTTTGTATGTTAGCAATCCATGTATATTTGATGAATTTATTTTTTCCCTAAAATCCAGTCATTTCTACTAAAACAACAGATCCACCAAGGTCTAATTTATTTGGTGATATTTGGGGAATCTTTAACAGGTTGGTTACTTTACTTCTGTGTTTACTGTTCATGACAGATCAAGAACATTTCCTCTTTATTTAATTTCTATAACCCTACAATTTTTTATCAAGTCTTACTAAAAGTTTGTTAAGGTTATGGCAAAACAATAAAAAGGGATGGATAAGTGTAAATTCCATTTTCCCTTTAAGTTTATTTTTATTGTTTTACCCCGGATATATCCATTTGAGAATGTCAATCTTAAAATCACAGCCAAAGTAATCAATTTTACTGAACATGGAAATTGTTTCTAATATTCTGATACTCTTTAGTATACTCAATAGCTCAACAGCCAAGAGAAAACAATCTTCTTGAAATTAATATTGTTTGTAATCTACTACAAAAATCCACAGTGTATCTCAAACTGTTATCTTTCATGCTTCAGTTTAATGTTTAAATTAGAATTTAATTATTAAATGGGCTCACATTTTTCAGCTCTGTGGCTAAGTTCCCAAGCAATTTCAAGGACTATTTAAACAAATTGAGCTCCTGAGCTTGAGACTTGCCCATGAGATAAAAGAGTGCCTATTTTCAATTTGAAGTTGGTACATGGCATACATGCCATTCAGAAGGCAGTAAAATATGCCACTATACAATCATTAGAGACCTGTGGACAAAGACAAAGAAAGAAAAGGATATCATTTGATTAGCCTCCAACTTTATTAATTTAACTCATCTGGGAACTATCCACCAATAATTCTTCCAATGAAGGTAATAATTCCTCTTTAATTGTTTCCACCTGGTGCAGTACTGCCATCAACCCCCACTTCTTCTCCATCTCTGTTCCTGGCTCTCAGCCCATCACTCATGCCCTCCCACTCTATCCTTGTACTAGCATTAAGGGGCAAGAGCAAAGAGGTTCATTTTTAGGTGTGTCAGAACACAGAACCTCCAGCTTTGCCTCTTCCACTGCCGGATGCTTTGCCCGTATTCAGCCCCTATTCCTGTTGATACCATCTGAAAATGAATTCCTGTCCTGCTCCCTCTAGAGTCTGACATGCTGAGCTTTTCATTATAACCCTGAGATTCACAAAGTAAGCTGAAAATTACAACTCCCAACTTTTCTAATTCCTTCTCCCCTCTTCTGCTCCTTTTGTACTCCTCATCATACACCAAAATCACTCCACCCTGCCAAAAAAAACCACCTTGAATGAGTAATGAAACTCCTTTAGCAGACAAAAAACTTTATTAGCAAATTAATGTACAACCCAGAAATGTAAGGCCTAGTGACTCAAGCATCCAAAGACACTCAGACAACAAAGTCAAGAATTGTACACTTAAGGGAACTCTGTTGCTCAATGTGCTAACCCTAGTCATGCCTTGTCAAGCTCCCAGGTACCCTGAGGAGAAAACGAGAACTGTGGGACCCTTAATAAATTAATGTGGGCAAAGGTCATATCTTTCTTCCTTTCCCAACACGTTGCTTTTATGATTGCAGCACCTTCATTTTGGAGAGGTATACTTTAAACACTAAATTTGAAAACACTCTGTACTGGTCATTTTTCTCCATCAAAGTTTTACTGTGTTTCCTCATTAGGGTGTGGATCATGAATGGAGTTATAATTTTGTAACACAAATGCAGTTTGCACACTAGTAAGCATACAAACTGTATAGTAAATACGTAGTGTTAAGGCACTAAGAAGTAAACACTTTTGGAGAAAACCTAATTTTTATTTTCAACTACAATGGGTAAGAGTGGTTAGTTAGTGAACCTATTTATCCAGGAACACAGACTTGGCTAGACAGGAATTTTTGTATTAGTGAGACAGCATTTCACTATTTATCAATTTATGTCTAAAATAAATGAGAATATGTTCTATTGCTCTTGAGGTGGATAACAGGAGATTGAAGTAGGCATTTTAATATCCTGTTTAATGTCAAGTCAGAAAATTAGATTCTTCCTTAACCTTTGAGTTTCAGTCATAAAAAGACTGATGGTTCAGGACCTCCCAGTGTTTGAAAATATACCATCTATTTAAATGGAAAGGACTGACAGCCCCAGGGCTGGCAAAATCCTTAGCTGCTTATGGGAGAAATATTTCCTGCCCATTGGGTTGTGAAGGTAGTTCAATAATTTTGAATGAATTAATGTAAAGTTATTTGTACATATTTCTTTTGATATGCTAAAGAAAGTGAAAAGCTGGGTAGCATTGCTACTAAGATTTATCTGGAGTGATAGCTTACATAAAAAGAAAACATACAAAGGAGAAATGAGTCCTATCAGAAAGGATATCAAAAGCCATTGAACTGGGAGCTTCATGTTTTGGGACAAATTCATTACACTTCCCTTGTACTTACACTATTGCTGTACTGAAAAGTGTTATCTATTCATGTGAAAGGCCCTTCTTCTCTATCTATAATGTTGAAGTTTAAAGGAATATCACATATTTACAAAACAAAGATCCAACACTTCCTACTGCTTAAGCAAATTTGACACACCAGTAGTTCAAAATAATAGATTATCCTGTTTAGTTTTTCTGAAACACTTGCACAGGGCTACTTCTCAGCAAATTTGTTTAAGATTTAAGAGCATGAAAAATAATTACTCTCTAATTATTCTTCAACATTCAAGGCCTTCTGGAAACTATACCGCAGATCACCTCCTAACATAGCTTTGATGTCCATGAGACTTACTAAAGTCCTTCTACCAAAAGACTGCATTTCAGTTTAGTTTGTTTATTTTGATTTACTGTATATACCACACTTACCATCTCAGAGCAAGAAAATGAATGGAAATAAACAATGACACATTTGTAATAAGATTTTTGTGGCAAAGACCTTTACTTAGATATTGTGGTTTCAGTGCAATCACAACACAATGACAAACTTCCTTTGGAAATTACAGATCTACTTGTAAAGTTAAAATTATAATTCCATGGGGGGGGGGGGGGAAGAAAAAGTGTTGAAGACGCAATATCTACTGTATGTCTGGATGTGGCTGTATTTCCAACAAAATAATTCTTACTATTCTTGAGTTAATTTTCACTTTTTATGTCTCCATAATGTGCAGCATCTATTTAGCCTTACATTTTGAGGCATTACGGTTTCTGCTGACATGGTCATTTTCCCAAAATAGAACATCACAGCAGTCCTCTGCTAGACATTTAAACCATGTGTATGTTTACTTTTAAATTTATTTCTTGAACTTTCTAACTGTGAGTAGACTGGGAAAGTGGAGTCATGATGAATGGGAGTTTGCTTTAAAAAAAAACAAAACAACAGTATAAATGTAGACATTTGATATAACATTGAAAAATTCACAGCCTCCTACCTTGAAAACAAACATTTCCCGGCGAAGAATAGCCAGAGTGTTGAAGTTCCCATCACAGATGTTAGGTTTGGCTCCGGGATAGGTAGGTTTGTCACCGTTGGGTTGCCGGGGAGGTTTAGGTTGCCTGTCATTCTTCCGTGGGTCTACTGGAGGGATTGAACGATGTGGGGGCACTGTTGGCAGAGGTCTTGTTGGTGGTGGGATTCTGTCAGGAGGACCTTTAAAAATAGCAATTTACATGCCCACCAGTGGCACTCAAAGAAGAAATACACAACAAACATCTGCTAATCAGTTCAAACCCATCAGTGGACAAGGAATAAAAAAATTACCTAATGTACATTTTCTATGCTGTTAAAGGGTATAATGAACGACTATCATAAAACCAAAGCATAAATGAGGAAAATAATTGTTTCATTATCCAGAATTTTCCTTCTATATTGGAGCAATGTTCCAATAAAACCTGAAAAGGATGCATACTCCAGCATCATTTCAGATTAGAAATAATTCATAGCACCTATTTTCCTGAATAACAACCACTAAAACAGAATTGTTGCCTATTGTAAAAAATAAAGGAAACAAAAAACCCCTGTTCCTAATAAGATCATCAACAGTGCATAGGTTTATAGGTTTTCAACCCCTATTTGTAACTTCCACCCATCAATTCACATGTGCACATACATGCGGATTCTGCACATACATTCTGGATATTTCCTAACGACTCAATTTGTAGGCCCAGTAATGTCACATGCATTAGTGACAGGGCATTCCCAGGTTTCCCCAATGCCCCTTGCTATTTATAGGAGCTCTTGAAACTGCACTTAAAATCCTAGGCATCCACATAAACAAACTCCATAATTCACATGTTTTCTTCAATATTCTGAAAATAATTCTTATTTTAATTTTTATTTTCCATTGAGTCTTATAAAGCTAGATACCCAGTAATTAAAATAATTGTTCTGAGGATAGATGGATTAAAAAGAACTAAAGTGAAAAACTAAAACTCTGTACAGTGTTTTTATAACATTTTTCTTCTTTCAAATATATTTTCTGTCATAATATACAGAGTTTGATGGTGAAATCACTATCGCACTTGTAATTTTTGTATCTGAAAGTCAAAAGGTCATCCTAGACAGATAACTCTTTATAATCCTAATGGAACTGAATGACTTGCAATGGGTGAAAATACCTTTCTCTTTTCACCAATATTACTATGTTTACTTTTATTTTCCATGTTAAAAAAAAAATAAGTTTCAATTGGATCAGTAAGATTTCTGGAAACAAGATGAACACTTGGATTTTGCTCATTCTATTTGGGCACCACTCCAAGTCATTTAAATACACAATCAATTTTGACTTTAAAAAATAAATATCATTTGCATGACCAGCTTCAGAAAAACTTTTGAGTAGTAAGACAACTCTAAAACTGCATAAATGGCATTTGAATTTCTGAAACTTTTTCAAAAAATGTATACTTTTTAAAGAACAAGATGAAATATGTAAGGAAATACTAAACTTGCCAAATAGTTGTCATACAATGTAATAAGGCATTTATTTAATTCACAATTTTAAGGTTTGTGACATTTATAATTTACAGCTAATAATGGTGTTTCAAGGAATCCTACAGACCAAAGTAATTATTTTAATAGATGTGACATTTTTATTGAAGCATATGATTCCAGATCACCTCTTGATTTTAAAGGGAGCAAAGGAATCAGTTTGCAGTAGCTCATGTTGGAAAGTTTTTAACCCCAAACCAAAGTTTTCATATGCCATTTGGTGGTGATGTCAGATATTACTTCCCAGGGGTAACACATTTCTCCTAATGCACAGTCCACAGCTGTTAGAGCTTAGCAGCTAGTTTTCAGCAAAGTATTCTTGTCTAGCCCATAATTCTAGACTACCAACTTATGAAGTCGTGAGAAACAACCTTCCTTCCAGCTAACCACACAGCAAAAAAACCCAAACAAACAAAACTTGATCAGTCAATCATTTTGTAATTGCTATTCATGCTTTATGAAAATATATATCAGTGCTTGTTAATATAATATTTTAAAATGCTTTTTAATATAAAACACCATGGAGGCTGCAGCATTCTAATTAGCAGTACAATAATTCTACATGACCGTAATTGTCCTTTCTAGCAGTGAAGATAAACAAGGAATGGCTCTGATAATATCCAATATAAACCTGACTCTCAAACCTTTAAACTGAACATAATACTGAATCAAATACAGAATTAATTGGGGAATATTAAACAAGTTAATTCCAAATGATATGTACTGGATACATATCACTAACATACAGATACCACAGATTTTTCACTGTAGGAGAAAAAAAATATATATTTTTAAAGAAAAAAACATACTATTTAACAGAATCAAAGTGTTTAAAAATAAGAACAAAATCACGTCTTTGGAAATGTAAGGAACAGTCATATGGGAGCCAGTGCTACATTCAACCCACAATCAGATATTTTTTTAATTTAAATTACCTTGCCTTGTCAAATTGAATTCAGTACATGCATAACTTATTTACATCACACGTGTCTTTTATATTAGGGCACAAAAACCCTAACCAAACTTAATTTAAAGAAGTGGGCCATTTTCCCTCTAGGTAGCTCAGTCTTGGGCTGGTAATAACATTCTTTTGAGATCAATTTGCTATATTTATCACAAGAAAGGGTTTTTCTGGGACCACAAATTTTGTATACTCAGGGAATTGTTTAAAATTTTAACTCATAAATTGACAAGCAATCAGTTTGTCCAGTTACATGAGCTTGGACTACTGTAGAAAGCAGCTCCTTATGGTTTTTAACCTGCATTTCTTAATATTTTCATAGTTTGGAGTCCTTTTGCAGATATTTTCTGTATGACTTTTTAAAACATTTAAGATTGCTGTTCCAGATGACTGCAAATTTGAATGCAAGTTGTGAACAGTGAGAAAAAATTAAAATAGTATCATCAAAATCTTTGGCCTACTCACAAGAGGGCCTTCAGCATAATAATATACTGACAAGCTCTTTTGGAGAGGTGGTATGGACAGCAGGACTTCGAATGTATTCTAAAGTGAAAAAATGTTACTTAATTAGAGCATGACATACCGTATATCTTCTGGATGCCCTGTAAATCATCATTAGGTAGTTTGAAGTTGTCAGTTTCCATATACTGGTAAAATGGAGCCATGATTGCAGTGGGATCGTTAGAGTGCTCCAAGCCCAGAGCATGTCCCAGTTCATGCACTGCAACTAGAAACAGATCATTTCCTATGAAGAGAGGAAAGGGAAAAAAAGACCTTTGAAACAATACATATAGTAACAGAAATAACACAAGTGGAGGACTCTGCATTTGAAAGATATTTTCACTGAATTAGAGTTCTACAAGGTAATGCTCAATAATGAATCATAAAGACAATGTGGTAGCAAAGGCACCTTTCCTTTCCCTTTTTTTTTTTTTTTCCCCAAGGAAACCATTATTATTACTTATATGATCCTCTCACAGATATCATAATCCCTATCTTTTTTAACTGATATACATGGTTAGTGTGGGGTTCAAGTGTCATAACTCATGTCTAGGCTTGTGCACAATTTGCAACTTGAAGCTGATGCTGTAGTGAACGTGAATAAAAATGGTTGCATCAAGACATGGTTCCAAAAGGAAAATATCCCTGCTGTGTGTGGTAAAATTCACAAATTGAGGACTACCTATTTAGGGCAAACCCCACGGGGAACTTAGTCATCCAAGTGCTTGTAAACAGACCCCTGCTGATTATTTGCAGATGTTGTCCACTTCTGAATAAGCATAACTGAAATCCTAAGGAGGAAAACGTGAGTGTCGCACTATCCTTCTCAAAATAGGATGCCCTTATTTATGGCATTGTGTAATTCCCTTATAAGTGTAGTTGCTTACTTAAGTATTAGAACTTCATTTTTGTAGGTCTAAAAAATAAAACAACACACTTATGTTACAGACTGATATAACTTTTTTGTTATTCCCTTATAAAAATAATATTTTCATTTTTTATTACAGGGTATTGAACACAAGTAGAAGTTTTCACAGCAGAAGTATAGCACAACAAGCAAAACACACACAAACACAAGTCAAAGCCAATTGGACTACTTCTATAAAAAAATCAGAGCTGGACCTCTATGGTATTCATTTTGTCTATTTTTATTAATCTGAAGCTTAGTTCCACTTAACTTTCTATGACCTTTTTGCACAGATTCTGTGTGTAGCCAACCTGTCATACAATAAGACTTCGGAAAAACGTTTTACATTAGGATAAAGATTCTGATGACTTGGAGAGGGTCACATCCAGGATATTGCTCATTTTTACCACCTATGGATGGGAACAATCATCTTCCAGAAGTGTGTTCCTGTCCCACTGACAAGAGAATTTTTCTAGATCAGCAGCTTATGCTGAACATCTAACTTTTAGACATCTGGACTGAAGTGAAACAGGTGTCACCTACAGTAGGTAGCTTCTTGTTGAAATAATGGAAGGCCTACACCGTGGCCTAATAGCTGTATATTAGAACAAGACAACGCTTGGTGGTAACTCATCCTGTATTCTGTGAATTCTTTGGAAACAGACAATTATTTTCCACTGCTGGCACTTGATCTGGAACTCTAAGTACTATTACAATACTAAGTAATAATATTAAAAATTTGAACTTAGCAAAAAAATTTACATATACATAGGCACATAACTTTAAGGACATACTTAACAGGATTTCAATTTTTCAAGTATTTCTTCTTGTTGACACAAAGAAATAAGCTTTCTCCCAAGTATATATGAAAGGGGGAAACACTTGGCAGTAGATGTCTTCATGAAGTATGGAGCCATGCTGATGTTTGTAAAATAAATGTTTGATTGAAAGTGTGGAAACAGTCACAACTAAAACTATGTGCTTAGTTGACAGAATCTTTTCATGTCTTTCTGATTCTTAATCCAGAAATACGAAAACTAAATGTTCTTGCTCTTTTATTCAGTACAGTTGTAAAGAAAAATCATGCCTCTTGAAAATTAATATTATCTAATGTGTTTTCAGAAACGAGAAGAGTTTATCCTATAATTTATAATTATGTTATTTTCAGATGTTATATTTTCATGACAATATTTTTTCTTGGATGCGGTTCTTTTTATAGTAAAGCACATTCTCAATGGGCTGTCATAACAGGTTTGATAAACTTGACTGTGCTGGTGACGAATGCTTTTGATATCTGAATCTGCCCTTCTATATAGAGTCAAAGTTGATCTTGACATTATCTCATATGAATGAGCTACAGCTTCTGTAGCTAACCTCAGCACTGGAAGTGATGCACAGGAGCAACTCTATAAAAGTTTTCATTCTGCACTCATAATGGAATAATTAATATCATTTCTTAAAATCATAGGCTTAAGATAGAAAGACATGAAGGAGGAAGATATACTGTACTATCACTATTGTACTGTGACATATCTCACTATTTGTCAATGCTTTTCTGTGTTTTATAAGAGTTCTAACCCAGGTTTATCAGAATGAAGTATTTATTTGGCTGACATTAACTCATATATTTAAGATGTAACTATTTTTTGCTTCTCAGACCTTGTGAAAGGCAAATTTGCCTCCTAGACTTGTGCTTCCTATATCACAACTAAAAACACCAACCAGTCTAGGTCCTGTACTAATGATCATACTAGTAAGTTGGCCGCAGTATTTACTGAAACATTTTCAAATGGTTATAAATCAATAATATCTGAATATGTCACCATTATTAGGCTTCTCAGTATCAGTAGACCAAAAAGAGCTTCATGTTGTATTCAACTTCTACTGTTTGAGGTAGAATAGAATAGAATAGAATAGAATAGAATAGAATAGAATAGAATAGAATAGAATAGAATAGAATAGAATAGAATAGAATATTTCAGTTGGAAGGGACCTACAACGATCATTTACTCCAACTGCTGACCAGTTCAAGGCTGACCAAGTTAAAGCATGTTGTTAAGGGCATTGTCCAAACGCCCCTTAAACACTGACAGGCTTGGGGCATCGACCACTTCTCTGTAAGAAGCCTGTTCCAGTGTTTGGCCACCCTCTCTGTAAATAAATGCTTCCTACTATCAAGTCTGAACCTTCCCTGATGCAGCTTTGAACCATTCCCACATGTCCTGTCACTGGATACCAGGGAGAAGAGCTCAGCAACTCCCTCTCCACATCCCTTCCTCAGAAAGCTGTAGAGACCAATGAGTTCTCCTCTCAGCCTCCTCTTTTCCAGACTAGACAAGTCCCAAGTCCTTAGCTGTTGCTCACAGGACATGCCTTCCAGCCCCTTCGCCAGCTTTGTTGCCATCCTCTGGATGCATTCAAAGACCTTCACATCCTTCTTAAATTGTGGGGTCCAGAACTACACACAGTACTCAAGGTGAGGCTGCACCAATGCTGAATACAGTGGGATAATCACCTCTTTTGAATGGCTGGTCATACAGTGATGCACCCAAAGATGTGATCTGAACCTCTGGGCTACCAGGGCTCACTGCTGACCTATGTTGAGCTGCTGTCAACCAGCACCCTCACATCCCTTTCTGCTGGGCTGCTCTCCAGCCACTCCTCTCCCAATTTATATAAATCCTGGCAATACTCCATCCTAGGTGCAGAATCAAGCATTTTGACTTGTTAAATTTCATTCTATTAGTCATTGTCCAATGGCACTTGTAGGAAGTCTGGGAAGTGAGCTCGTTACACTTTCTAAAATTTTAAGAAACTGAAGTTAATAAACAGTCTTGGAAGAATCTGCTGCTTCTTTCTATTTGTGCCAGTTATACAATGCATGAAGAATCAATACATCCTTCAGTTATCAGTCTTCACTGGGTCCTCATGTAGATCTCCAGGAATTTCCATATTTTGTTTCATGTTGACCTTGAAGGTATATGTATTACATAGTGAAGGGGAAATAAATAAAATACAGTCATCTACTGGCATTTCTTCTGAGATCACAGACAACGAGCATATGGTAGAGTGCTACCAAAGTAGTACTTCTAAATGACAGTGGAACTATGTTAGACAACAGGTATTATGCAAGCGGTCACTGTTTCTTGCTGTGTCATTCTCCCCATGCCTTTTGGGTGATTATGTGGGGGAGAAAACAAAAAAAATCAGCCAAAGTCCAAAAGGGAAAAAGGCAAAAGGACCATGAAAAGAAATTTCCAGCTCCTGCAATGCAACTTGTAGCCATCAGGGGAGCTACTAAATGTGGTAAAGACAGAGTAGTCCATGAAGCAAATTAATAAGTGGGGAAGGGAGAAGGTCACAGGCAAGAGCTGGAAGAATAATATTCTTGCCTGAGGTGACAGTGATTGAACATGGAACATATTTTCTACTTATAGCCAAATAGTCCCATTATTCATAACAATTTCCATCAAGAGTCATGATTGTCTCCAGGGCATCCTGAATTTAAACTGACCCAAATAACTTAGCGCAGTTGAAACCGAGGTTTAAACCAGTTCAAGATGTGTTGTATGAGACCAATACAGGTAGGACTTACTACTGTCTTAGTTTCCATCTTTTTTCCTTTGCATACAATTAGATTTCTCCAATTGAGCAACAATTACTCAGTCTCTTTTTGCTTTCAGGAGCAGACTTGCCTTGAGCATCTCAATTTTACTGTAACTAGCTAATGAGGGTGCAAAAGGATAACCCTGAGTGCTCGCTCTTTTTCTCCAGGCTGCACAGAAGTGTACTTGTGACTGCAAGGTCCCTAGCAGGCCAACTTCAGTTCCTTGGCCAGTGGTCAGATGAAGGTGTGTAAAGGCAAGTGAAAATTCATACCTGCTCAGGTTAACTTTGTTATAGTACTGACATTGGATATGACTTTTAAAAATATTTTCAGTACTCATCATTGAAGGAGAGAGTCCCAAATGATTCTACATTTCAGTATATGTTACTTAAATGGAAACATATATTTCAGTCCATTTGGCAAAATGACGCACCATTGCAAAACTTTAACAAGTCATGAGTAACCATGACTAACAGAGTTAAACTATGTAGGACTATGATAACTTTTAAACTAAAAGTTGCCACTGAAGGATATACGAAGGTGAATATTCATTGTGATAGTCACAGTTACATCTTGTTATATTTATCTATAGGATAGTAGAGAAATATTGCAAAATATTTCACAAGTCAAAAACTTGTGTATCTCTGTTCTTGTGTTCCCCATTAGCATGGAGATTTGGAATAGAATGGATATAAGCTCAAAAAGATCATAATTGTTTTCCTCATTTTATCACAGGTTTGATTTCACAAGGAAAAAAAAAATAGATACTCTGTGTAGAGAACTAAGACAAAATTATTATTTTTACACTGACAGTTTGCTCTGAGGCTATAAACTATTTTAGGCACTAAATCTGCCTGACTTTACAATCAGTGCCCAAACTCCAGAATATAAATATGTATTAACATATCAAATATTCAACAGCCAGTCCTGTGGTGTATGTGGAAGTCTTTCTGTGTAGCTAATATATACACTATTTTTCATGCGTACAGATAAATAAAGCTAACATGTTTGTCCACAACAAGCTATTAAGAAACCCTAGTTCTGAAGACATTAATTCCCGTTATAAATGGTTTGTGAGCTTAATTTGTAAAAGCAATACTCTAATGGCATAGCAAGCCTTAGATTCATCACTTGGCCATCTTTTTGATGCAGCACTAAATGACACCACAGGGCATGTCACTTGGTTCTTCTCCTTGGCACGTGACAGTAACTTTTACAACACATTGAGAGCTCAAGACTTGTACATAATTTAAATGCCATGTGACCTCAATTTTGAAATCTTTCCAATCCAGAGAAAACCAAAAAATCTAGAAACTGAATTTCAAGTGTCAAACAAAATGGAAAACTATAGAAATGCTTTATACACAGGCATACATTGTTTCTTCCAAAGATTATGGTACCTCTTTTTTCATGTGATGCAGATAAATGATTTGAGATTAAATCCCTATGAATATGAAATGTAAACCTGTACAAGAAAGACTTCTATCACAGCCCTATTATCAATAACAGTACCTGAAAGTCAAGTTTACAGTTCATCAGAAAATATACATGTTACCCATGAACTTGTGTCTGATGTATTTACAGTTTACATTTTCATTATTCTGTTCATTCCTACCATTGACTCACCAAACCAATGCTGCTAATCCCAGCTGGCTGGAATGCTGAAAATTTTAGAGTAAGATTCTTAATCTACATAGCATACAGAAAGAAAAAGAAAAAGGAAACAAAAAGAAAATAAAGATTTTCTCTGTTATTATTATTCTTTCCAGACAGAATTTTGAACTTGCTATTTCAACAGTCAATGACAAAAGAAGATTCTTTCTCTCTCTGACCTTATTGCGATACAGTGGAATTGAGCATATACATTATGTATGCACTTACATAAGCACCATGTATGCATACACATGCTATATAGAGAGAATATATAGACTTAAGTAGAAATCATAGCCACATATATATGTATTTGCAAACAGGAATGGAGGTATAAGCAGTTTGTTATTTACAAAGTATGTAGTAATATACTCCATGTATAATTTAGTATACCTACACCCCCATGTCTATATTTTTGAAAAACTATTCTATTTAAAACAGACCAACAGATTAGTGTGAAATTTAAACTTGCTTGCTTATACTTGACAAGGGGATATTCCTATAGTGCAAGACCGTCTTCAGGTGACTCAGTGATCTTTGCTGACATTTATTATGGATACGTGAGTTTAGAGGGGTGTATTCTAATGGTTCTGCATATTGTGGGCATAATTTAGATGAAGTCAGGAGCCTGATAAATAACATATTTGAAAGGAGTGCACAGTCTTTTATAATACGGATCAGCCTTTACATTAGAATGCAAGAACATGTAAAAGGTAAGAATTTCTGCCTTACTACTTACATTTATTACCAAGTATATTCTACAACTTTCTAGTAAATTGCTTTATGTATTTTACTTAATGTATTCTTAATATTTTTTTTTCTAGGAAAGTATGGGTCTAAGGATATTTCAACTTTGTTTCTCACAGTCTTAATCACTAGTACTGAAAGGCACAAGGATGTTTCAGCTTTGTTTCTCACAGTCTTAATCACTAGTACTGAAAAATTTCACAAACTATTCTAACTAAAGAATCAATACCTACTTGTCCAGAAAGTGAGAACAGAAGCAACTGGATGTGATCCTAGGTGAGGTAAAGAAGACAAGAGAGCTTGCTGTTTCCCAAAAGGGTATAAATGTGATGGTGTGTGTTTTTTCTGCAAATATAATGCTTATGGATCTCTTTCATGCCTTGAGGAAACCTTGCTGTGACAATGAACCTAAGAAACTATGAAAACCTACATTTATGGTGAATCTCTGTCTCCTGTCTCCTGACTTCCTTTTAGCTCCTGGAATGAATTGCTCAGGTTAACTACTGAATTTATATACTCTTCTCAAATAGCATTTGAATTCTATTGGCAATAAAGACATATTGATTAACAGACTGAAAAGTTTTATTTTGTGTATTTTCATGGTCATCTTTAGATGACAATTATTTTAAATTAATTACATTAAAACTATAATGGAATTTTGCATTTAGTTAGAAAAGATCTTGATAAATTAGTTTATTTGGGCAAGCCCCCACCAGTAAAAATGTTTGAAAATACAGTGGTCATTCTCGTAACATCACAAATTACTAGGTTGCCAAATAGATTTTACGCTATTTTTCCAGTAGTCTCAATGCAACCGCAAATGCTGCAAATACTGTAGCAGCCTTATCTATTTATACTCTTTCCTGTATTCTCTTTGTTGCTGTTTTTAGTTGTTGCTGTGGGAACAATAAGCTGGAGAAGTATTTAAAACTCCTTTCTGAAGGCTGTGAGAATAAACACATGCTGGGATTGAAGATTTGGATATGTGCATGTAAAAAGCATGCGTCACACAATTCTCAGCTATCCTCCATGGTCCTGTCCTTGAGGGTCATTCATGTGAAGGAAATGGACATTTCTGCCACTCCTGAGTAAGTGCCAGGCTGGGTGAGAATAAAAGGACATGAATTGTGCATGAGTCCCTATTAAAATCAAATCCTTGCCTTTGACAAAATAAACACAGGGTTTGTCTTTAAGCCACTCAGCTAAAATGCCTGCATGTTAACACTGTGACTGCTTTTGTTTTGAAGGGATGATTGATTTTTTTTCTTCATTTCCCCTAATGTTTTGTGTTTCCTACTATAAAGAGAAATATGTGTAATTACTAGAAGGAAGGTCAAAGTCACTCTGCCAATATTCACAATAGATGTAACTTGCCACGGGGCAGAAATCTGGAAGGGTCCTACAGATCACTGAAATCCCCACAATAGAATTACATTCAATTAAATTTATGTGTAAATCTTCTGTTGGCTCTCTGTAGAGATAAATTTTTACCCTGTGTCAGTTAAACTACTGAGAGTAATTATATTATACGCTAACTTAACTCACACTAAAGCCATCAAAACTAGGTTATTATTCTTACATTATAATTGTATCTGCTTAACACGTATATATGGCTTTAAGATTTTTTAAAGATAAAGTAACATATTGTTGCATATATATATGTGGGAACTTTATATGAACAGTTCTTCTTCCTTCACTGTTAATTTGCTCGTTTAATTCCTATTAAGAAAAAATGTCAAGATAGAATTGCCTAAGTTGTTTGTTTTTTTTTCTTAGACTGGTGATAAAAGAAGTGGGAATTTTGAATCCTAACTGGCAAAGTGATTGGGAGAAGAAAAAAGTCATTAAAAGTTCTCTGATCTGAAAAGAAGTTATATTTCCTAAGAAGTCTGCAGACTTCAAAGGGAGACCTGATCCAAGCATGTGTCATATGCTAAATGGAGGCAACTCCAAATTTGGGATCACCTATATGGAGAAAGTGACAGAAAGACAAATCTGCTCTTTTGGTTTTGCTTTGATATAATTTACTCAAATGAAATGCTCTGATCTGTTGAATAAATCTGCTACTATTAGTGACTATATCCACAGCGCTGTTTGTTTCACTCCAGCTAGAAGAACAGTGCGAGCCTCTCTAGCACTCAGAGAATACTGCCTATTGGGCACTAGTGACTCTTGGCACTTGTTGGCATGGAGATGCTTCAGCAGCCGCAGTGGAGGGGCAGCCTCCAGGATGGAAGATTGCAGAGGGAAGGGCAAAGGGTGCTGGAGAGGCTGAGATTGTTAGGCAGGTAAGCCATCCTCCTGGGGCTCCACCTGAGGGAAGCCAAGGCAAGAGGATGCTGAGAGAGGAAGATGAAGGCAGGGGTGAGTTCGCCCTGCCAAAGTGCAGGAGAGCTTGGACATGGGAATGTCAGCCAGGGCAGAGGTCAGTCCTGTCACACTTTGCCTTCTGTGAGTTAGGAGCTCGAAAGGACCCCAGCCTGGAGGGACAGTCACTGGCACAGGAAGGGAGAAGGGACAATGCCAGAGGTCTCATGTCTGATGGCTCTCAAACCAGACCTTCCCACTGGAAAGCAGGGAGCTGAATGCAGTTGCTGGGGGTACCCTGCTTGCACAGCTGCTCTGCCACATCCCACCCTCAGACAGGTCTGGGACCATTAACTCTCCACCTGTGTCAGCCACCATGGTCGGCCCTGTCAGTGACACAAGAGATCACTAAAAGCACAGAGCAGATAAGGACTGATTGTTGGTACACATTGTGCTTGCTAGACCTTCCTGAAAATCAGGACCTAGTATTTTTACTGTTTCTGCTAGCACTGCTGGCTGGAGTAGAGCTAACAACATAAATCCCATGTCACTACCATATCTTCGGTTTCCTGAACATGCAGTGATAATCCCGTTTCCTCTTCCTTACACTGTGGCAGTTCCTAAACAGCATCATAGGAGAGGAGCTATGTATGATCCTCAGAAAACGAAAACTAAAAGTATGTTTACACAATACCATGTTACCAACTACGCATTCAAAATTTAAGTGGTGCAATCCATTTATGAATTACTATATTTTGACCAATAAGACAGTGTCTGTCCTGCCAAACATCCCTGTAGGGTATAGCCTACACCAGTAATTACCTTTTCTGAGCATGATACTGAACTGTTCCCAAACCGACATCTTTGCTGCTGAGACAGATTTCTTTGGGCCTCAGTTGATGCTGCTATTTGGAAGCACTTATCACTTCAGTTCTTCTCTAATCTGAAACTGCACGATTCACCATCAGCGGTGGAAGTCATCTAGCTGCAAAAAACTGTAACACAAATGCCTGTACCTGCAACTTCCACAGCCAGGGATGAGAAACAGGTATTTCAGGATGTGATTCAACTAGTTTATTTTAGACATCTACTTCAGGATGCCACAAATCTTACCCAGGAAGGCAACACATCTCTCGTCTAACTCTAAAGGGAATCTATGAGATTAACTCAGATATAAACATCAACACTTGGTCAGATTAATTCCACCCCCTCAAGTCTTCTGGCTTCTGACTTGGGTCTTTTCATTTAAGTCAGTGGCAAAACACCAATTATAAAAGTACAGGATATGGACTGAAGTGATATATGTACAAAACTAATCATTGACTTGAACTAGAGACTTAAACCTGTCCACTGCAACAAAACATTTTGCACAAAAAAAATTCTTATTTTAATTTAGCTGGTTCTTTTTGATCTTTCTGTTTTCACCTTTTTTCCCAACCTGATGATTTCACTGTCGGTGTTTCCAGGTACTGGTATTAGCTCCTCAGCACTTTTTGAAACTCAAGCCACTTAGGAAGGAGTCTAAATATAGATTAAAACCATCTTGGCCTCAAGAACATATGGTTTGAGCATTTTGAAGTGAAGCATTGTCAGGATAAAGCACAAATTTTTCACTAGGCTTAAGAACACAGATATTGTAGAAAATCTTTCCTTAATGAGTCATATATTATTCTTTAAGAACTCAAATATATTATTACCTTATACTTTTGCAAAAAGAATCCAGTAAAATTTCTGCATAATAAATAAATCTGTAACTACTGTAAAATCCTTATCTCATTCTCTCGGGAAACCATTATGATATCCATAGTAATTAGAAACATGTTTTTTCAGATTCTGTTTGCCCCTGAAAAGGCAGGGGAGAGGGCAACATAGTAATAATATTCTATAGAACATCTTTGGGAAAAGTCAGAATTCCTAAAGCTGCTGCCTTGGTTAAAAAGTCTCCATGAAGCAGTCCTAGCAGCAAACAGAGACTCGAAGATCTCTGGATCACATGAAAGTTGGAGTGCTAAGCCTGGTGCCTGGTTTAAATGACAGAAATGCTACTTTCTGTTTAAAGGGACAATTTGAGGATTACAGTTTCTCTTTCCTAAATTACTACTACTAGCAGATCAGACTGAAAAGAAAAAAAGTTCAATTTCAAGCCATAATTCATTAGGGGATTTTTTTAGTTGTGAATGGATTTTAAATTATTTGCAATAATAAATGTGATTTTACCTTTTTTTTTTTTTTAACCCAACATGTTTGAGAATATGGCTTTTCACAAGCTCTCCATAGCAAATAATCTTTCAAGAACCTGAAATTCAGTCTCTGGTGTGAAATCTCATAGGTGTTAAGGTAGCTTCTTTATTATTAGCATTAGTTTTATTAATATTATTTTTATATCATACATTTTAAAGAAATATTGCCTTTTTGTAAGCTGATGGAGAACACTTATAAAAAGATGCATAGGCGATAAGAAAAAGAAACCAGTGGAATACGTTAAATTCTTTCCTTCTCTATGACTTTCTGTCATGAACAAGAGTTGTACGAAGCTCTCTCAGATTTAGGACTCAAAATCTGCTAAGCTTCTTTCTAAGAGGAGGAAAGGCTAAGGTAGGAGCAGGATTTATTTATTTGTTGTGTGTGAGGTGTCACTTTTTTTCCTTGTCATTCCTACACAGTAACCACCTCTGAGGGGTCCTGGGGTCATAAAAACAACCATGAAAGGGCTGGCCCACATTTTACACCCATTCAAAATACATCTGTTTGCCTGAAGAGAACAGCATTCCCAATGCTCTCTCTATCCTAGCCTACTGCCGGCTGGGGGGAGCACAAAAAAATCACCATCAAAAAAACCCCAAACCACCAACAAATGCTAAAACTCTTAATTTCAACTTAATTTTAACAAAGATTTTTCAATTAAATTTCCCCATACTCAGTACTCTTAATACAAGTGCCTAGTGCCTGATCAAGTTAATCCAGTTTGGGAAGACAAACTTATCTTCATTGATGTCTAAACAGTTGTTTAAGACACAGACACATTTGAAGGAAAAAAAAAAAAAAAAAGGCGGCAGTTCTTTTTCTGTCAATTTAGGCGCAATGGTTGCCAAAACTGTCTGCAAAGTTTCATTCTGTCTTTCAGCTAGATGTTTCCCTGGCAGTAAAGCTGATGTAACAGACAATGTGAACTTTCTTCATTTATTTCCATGCAAAGTCAGCCAACTTCATTTTAATGCTTTTCATTTTCAGTTTAAGATACGCTGGCTGATAGCAAACTGAGGCAGATGGCAAATACAAGCAGTTTGTTCTACTGGCCTTGGTATGTGGGAAATAACCTCCAGTTGAAGGTTGAATGGATAACTGAGTTTGCAGCTTCTCTAACTACTCCACACAGGCTTGCAATGATCTGTGTTCACCCACACCATGATAGAAGCAATATGCGACTTAATGGCTCAGGTGACACTGCCTTTTTCGGTTTACAGCCTGCATCATGACCATCTCTCTTCGGCAATTAAGCCACAGTGTAAATACTACCTTTCTTCCATAGACACAAAAAGCACAATGTGAGATGTGCATAACAGTCTACATTTCCACGACTTTAATTAAAAATATCATAAAGTCCATCTTCTTGATGTATTCCTCAGCCTCTCGTTCAGTTTGCATAATAGTGCACTTGGCAATTTAAGGCCAAGAAGGAAGCTGAGAGCATGATATTGCACACTGAGAGCCCCTGGGATGGACTAGAAGCAGCCAGCTAAACACACATCTGGAACATGGGGCTGGATTCATCCACAAGACTGCCTTCACTGACTGCCAGTGTTTAACAGACTTCCCTTTTAATGACATGTGAATGAAGTCCTTTTCTCAAAGCCAAAAGGGTGCTCCACGAAAGCAAAAAAACTGCCCCCCTCCAAAAAAAAAAAAAAAAAAAAGAGGTCATTACCTTGCCAACAGCTAGTATTTTCCATCATCTGTCTTCCAGCCAGTAAACGGAATCTAGCAGACAGATCCTCTTCTCTGTATATATAGATCTGTATAGTCCTATGTCTAATGACAGAGTCCTCACAAGCCAGCCTGGGACATTTATTTATCTTTTAATCATTTTTAAACTCTTCAAGAACTGAAAGAGACCTTTCTATTCTCAAGTGTGGCTTTGCATCCTATATTAATACTTTCAAGGACACATTTTATGCAGCAGACACTGCATGTTTCGGATTTACCATTTTATGTAAGATCTTGGGGTGACTGGATATAGAACAGGTGGGCACATGCTCACCAAGCAAGTATAATCCATCAGCACAACATACACTTACTGATGGTGAAAGACTGGTTTGTTTTTTAAATACTGGAAGCCTTGACAGTATTATCTGTGTTAGCTGACTCCTGAATTGAACTGGATTTCAGAGGGAATGGTGAAATGAAAAGAATCAATCAAATACTCTATTTGTCTGCAACTTGCAAAGTTCTTTTAAATATTATCCTGGCATCATCATCATTGTTAAATGTTTTACATGTAATAGTTGTTTTTTGCCATCTTTTATAATATTGCTAATGCTCTCTTTTTGCACTCAAATAAATTCAGTTTAAAATATAAGTTGTGCTTCCTGAACCTCATAACGATATATAAACAAAGCTGTAACTCAACAGGCTAGGTATCTTTATTCTGGAAATAAGACATGACGGAGGTCCATAAAATTATGAATGGCATAGACAAAATGATTAGGAAATTACTTCCTCACAATATAAACACCAGTTTACCTAAAGTGAATTTATCAATGGCAGGTTCAAAATTTAGAAAAAGGTAGTTTTTCGTATCTGCTTGAACTACATAACACATTGCCACAGGATGTTGTAGATACCAAGTGCTTACATGAGTTCAAAAAGAGATTACACCAGTTCATGAAAGGAAATCCCTCAAAGGCTATTAAACACAAAAATACGGCCTGTGGCTCAGAAATTCAATGAGCCACAGATTGCTGGAAGCTAAGAGGGAATATGCTGGGATTTTGTTGCCATATGTTTGTGTTGCTCTTATTCCTTCCCTAGGTATCTGTTAATAGCCGTAACTGAAGATAAGATATTTTCTAGGATAAGCTCTGATCTGAACCCACGTTGGCAACTCTGTGTTTAAAAGTATATACACAAGTATAATACAACACCAATTCAAAGAAGATATTAATCTTTTACATATTTAACCTAGTACAGAACTAGAAAACAAGCATGTCACAACTGCAAGGTCATACTGCTGGTTACAGATCAAAACTGATACTAATAAGAGCTTATTAAAATAAATATAATCAATTAAGTAAAAGCACTATGCTTTATGAAATTAAAGTCATCGTAATAGTGTAATACAGAGGTTCCTTTAATCTGAAATTCTTGGCTTTCTTTATACTTAACCATAGCACACGACATGAGCACTGTTTGAGACACAGAGCTCCCTTAGGACACTTAGTTTTCACAACTTCACTGGATCATATTTCCAGCCTCATATATCTCCTGCACTGTGTCAACCACACTGGCAGCCAAAAGAAATTTACAACAAGTTGATCTATGCAGTTCAGAGATCAGGGTTTTCATAAATTTTTCTTGGCTGCCAACACAGTGCCCACAGCAGAATCTATGCACTAACTAGAGTCCAAGTACATTACCCTAGTTACTGTATTTGCATCAGATCCAAGAAGCTTTTAATTGGCAATCTACAAACAGCATGGTACCAAGTAACAGGTTTGCTTTTTTTTCTTTTTATTGCCTGCAAAACTTCAATAATTTTTTGAATGCTGGACAGTGAACAAAAAAAATACTTGAAATTTTGGGGTTGTTTTCCTGAAAACACAGCTCTGTGTACACACAAGTTACTAACGTTCCACATGAATGTAAGCACTGTGCAGTAATAATATCCTTACATTTAAATGTAACTGTACATTAAAAACATTTATTACTTCTGTAATAGTGTTTAACTTGCTATTATTCTTTGTATATTTTTTTGTATATTCTATCTATATTCTTTGATGGAATAACTGGTTTCCCTGTAATTTCAGTATGGTACAGTAGCTGCCTTGGTAAATTTGCTACAGAGGTAAAAAATCATGCATTTTACTTTGATTACTATGTCTCTTGCGGACATGAATACGAAGATAAGAGTATCAAACTACCATTACTGATTTACTGTGTTTCTCTAGGGAGACCTTAAACTTACTTTTTTCAAAATATTTTCTACCACTGGAAGACACAGCTCTACGGTCAGATTTTAGCCAGTAATTGGTACATTAAGCATCGTGTCTAATGTGCTTGAAATCTAAGCTACCAAGAAATCCTTGTTTTCCCCAAGAGCTACTTCTAAATCTTGCTCTGTTTTAAAAAGCTGCACTTGTGTAAGTAGGTCAATCTTAAATTAATCTAGTTAAAAGTAGTGCACTCTCCATTCAAACTCATTTAACACTCCCTTAAATGGGCTTAGATGCATTTAGTAGTTTCTCAGAAAAAATAACCACTTTAAACAAGGTTTAAACTAACTTAAATGAATGCAGCCAGACAAATGTGAAATCAATTTCAATAAACCAATATAATTTTTGAAATAGAGGCAAGAGTTTATGCCTTAAGTTAGAGACGTTTACCTTCTGACAGAGAGTGAAAATGTTTTCATACCACTCAGGTAAAGAAAGGAAATACATAAATTAAGAAGCCATTAAATACGTGATGATACGTATTAATAATGGATTTTGTTCTCTTTTAGAACATATAGTATATTTCTTCATCCATGATGGCCCCTTCTCTGAATGTCTTCCTTTCTGCTCTCTCTGCCATCATTTGTAGGATTCCATCAGGGAACTTCCCTGTATACAACAGGAATTCTGTTTATGATAAATCATGCAATAACGCCAAGGAAAATAGATTGGTGGAAAATATGTAAGGCAATACTGAAGAACAGATACATCTCAGTCATTATTCCCAACTGATGCAAATAGTTTGTGGCAGTGACTATTAACTGCAAAATTCATCACAGCCCTTCCTTCCTTCCTTCCTTCCTTCCTTCCTTCCTTCCTTCNCCTCCCCCCCTTCCTTCCTTCCTTCCTTCCTTCCTTCCTTCCTTCCTTCCTTCCTTCCTTCCTTCCTTCCTTCCTTCCTTCCTTCCTTCCTGTATCTACTTAATCGCTTCAGAAGCAGCTCTCTGTGTAGACTGCATTTAGCAGCTCTTAGATTGAACATTACATCCTCTCTTTCTCAAAGATCTTTTATGGGTTCATAGGCAACCTCAAGTCACAGGAACGAGGCAATGCAATGAAATCTAGTGTGGGAAACTATGGTGGGTCCGTGGATTCCCTGACAGAGAGTATGGGAACAGAAATTAGCCTTGAAGATATTAAGGTCTACCCATGAGAAAGACGGGAGTAAAGGAGTATCCGGAGATACGAAGGTGTACCTGTGAGAAAGAAGGGAGTAAAAGAGTAACATTGATGATAGCAAAATTAGCCAATGATATGTTACTATTGCAGCCTGTAACCAACAGCAAAAAGACACTTGAGCTGGTATAGACTATATAAAAAGGTGTTTGTGGCAATAAACGGAGACTGCTGTTTGTGCATAAGAGGAACTTTGTCAATGTCGTTTGTCCATCTCAACCGTGACAATCTAGTCAGCACTGTATATAACATGTTTTGTCTTCTTTCTAATTTGCATTTTCTGAAGTACACATAGGAAAACTGTCCTACTAATTTTTTGTGTGTGTGTGGTTTTATTACTAGATGCTATTAAGAAGTCAGAGTTGCAAGTTAGGTCTTATTCCTGATTGTGTCAGTGTAGAAATACACCTTCAATTTTTTTTCCAGTAGCAAACATCTACGCTGAGAAGACATTATTATATAGAATCATAGAATCATTTTGATTGGAAAAGACTAGAAAATTTACCACAGACACAGTCCCTCGTAGTGACTTTGAATTTCATTGCAGTGATCTGAAATACTGCAATTGAAAAAAAATACTTTGAAAAACATTCTTGTTGATAATTTTGACAAGATCTCAAAAATATTGCCACACTTAGCAAGAAGTAATTGTCCTTTTCAGAATTAAGATACATTATTCATTGTCAATAATTTTTTCACTCAAAAAATGAGATGATATATATCACCTAAATGGATTGGAGTCATGTGAATAATGAAATCTCTCCCCAGCCTCAAGACTAGTATATTAAGATTTCTTCCTTTTCATTTTTTCTCCACTTCTTTTTCCTTCCAGCACTTACGTTCAGAAGAAAATAAGGATTTAAAGTTTCTCTTAATAGGTGCTGATTTTTCAGACAGCTATTTATAAAACTTGACTTTCATCTCCTGTTCATTTTTTCTCTTCTTTTCATCTTAAAGTGTACACATTGTGAAATATTTTCCTGTGATATTGCTATCCTTTCTGATTTGTTATTCTTGAACACTGTTGCACCTTCAATGTTTCCTCCATCCTCTTCTTCTACCATAGTTGCCAAATATTACCAGAATAATCTAAGTTTTAACTGAGACTGCCTAGAAGAACAAGGTACTTCATAAAATGCATTAAGAAACCATCCTGTCCCAAGTAATTCACAAACCTGAGGCTCTCATCTCACACTGAAGCCTAGATAGGCAAACCATAAAGGAAATGGTGTCTACTATAGGTGAAAAGGCCCACTCCCAGAGAACAACTTGAGAAGTAAATGTTGTAAAAGAACAAGTGGAACATGAAAGCTGACTGGAGGAAGGCTACAGTCTAATGAATACAAACACTCTGTCCAAAGTATTGGAAGACTACCATTTCCCTACCTTGCAAAAAAACTCAAACACCATTTACCCTCTAGTCTATCCCTCCTTCCCTAGCAAAAGAAATTCTGTCCTTGTTTCTGTTGCTCCCCTGTAATGGCATGTTTCCTGTCCTTCTTTCTGGCTCATACTTCTGGCATCACCTGCAGCATGATGGAAGGAAATTCGGAGAAAAGATCTCTACTGCTCAGCTGGAGTTAAGATACCACCAGTACTGCGCTTTCTTTGAAAGCAAAGAAGTGCATCATTTTAGAGAGCCTGCAAGTGTTAAACTGTATGACAGGAGGGTTTTTTTTTTCCTGAGCGATGGGCCCATTAGTCTTTATTCCTACAAAGGCCTTATTCATTCTTCAGAAAGCAGGAGGAGTCAAAGCACAGATCTCTTCCCCAGAACATAACTGATAAGATAGGTCTGTGATCTCCAAAAGCATACCACGGAAGTGAGAACAAAGGAAGCAGCATTGCACTGTGGAGATGATATATTTCTATTGGAACTGTCATTTGAGTGCAGAACATCATTAAAACTAAGCAAAACACAAAAAAATCAAGTAAACATGAGAAAGAAAAAAGAAAAAAATGAACCCCAAACTTAAAATATGAAGACACTGCAATTAACTAGTCAGGATAAGTTACTTTAAGAAGTAACTATACTCAGAATAATAACTTTGCATATGATTCCTTATTGGAAATGAAAATTATTTTTAAAAAGGACAACAGTTTATGAAAACATTTGAAGAAGTTTCCTGTGTTTTCTGAGGCAGACAGTGTGCAAATTGTTTTCCTTAGAAGAACAGTATAAGCTGCAGAATGAGGCTAGTGCTTTTCAAGAGGATCTTATATTTGCACTTTTGCTGCTAAATAACCAAGTTTGTCTGTGTTTTCAAATCACTCTGGAATAACAGAATAGGAATCAGTGAAAATCAGCCCTTTGAGGTGAGAGTTAATTTAAAAATGCAAATAAATATAAATCACCAAATCTTTTTCCTCTTCTATTGGATTTCTAATAACACGACATGAAGATGACTATTGGACTGTTGGAGCAATGAACCTTAAAACAAATGGCACTCACCTGGGAAAAATGACTCATAGCTAAGATCATAAATATATTTTTCAACCTTCTGCTTTTCAGTGCTCTGAGACTGAGCTCAAGATGATAGAGAGCCTAAGAGAGCTGTAAGTCTTTTCTTCCTGTCAATCCCAAATGGCATGCTTGTCTTCTTTTTCCATCCGGAATTTTTTTCCAATCACAAAAAAAAATCTGGACACTCCTTCAGGATTCCTAGATGTAAACTAATGCAGTAAGATCATAAGCAGAACTTGGCCTCCCTGATAACTGGAAGTCACCAATCAGACAAATAGGCATCCTGTGTATATAGATCAACTGCACATATTATACTTTGTGATTTCTGGAGTTACAATGACATAAGGCTTTTCTCTGGACAAGACTTAAGATTCCTGCTTCATACCATTTCAAAAATTAAACTTGGAGTTGCTAAAATTCTTCAGAAAACTTGCCTTGCTAAGATATTTATTTTAATTGCCATGCATTTTGTAAAATTTTTCCATTCATAAAATATCCTGGGTTTTCTACCTTCACAATTCCATTCTAAGAGGAATGTCTCTCTCAAAAAACTATATGTGAGCACACCAAATTACATAAGTTACTAAATTTGCAAAATAAATTTTCAGTGATACCTACTAAGCCTTCATTATATAGATAGCAAAACTTTTTTCTATTATAAAAGTTCAATGCTCTAAGATACATAAAAATATATTTTTAGTGGTACTATAATTTTACTTTCACTTGTTTTTGTTTCCTTCAAAATGTCTTAAAATTCATTAGTACATGAAATAGCTTTCGAAAACTACTCTACAAAACTCAACCACAAAAAGGTACATAAAGACACAAGTGCCCTTTCGCACTCTGAAATTTTTTAAAGGAGAAGGAGATAGCCAGAAGTTTTAACAGTTTCATACAGACTAGAGGCATCCGTACATGGAACTGCTCTAAGAGAGTTATCACATTTTAAATCGACACCTTGACTTCAACATACACATGCCTGTAGATTTTCCCGAGTGCTTGAAGTAATAGCTCCAAAACCACCAAACAACATATGCAGTGTTGATCTCCCACTGAAGCCCATAAAAACACCTGAATTTAGCCTCACAACGCTGTGGCTGACTAAGTACCTGAACTGCACAAACACAAGATGCCTGTTGCTGTTTCTTTGAGCTAAACTTGTAAAGAGGGCAAAAATGAGCAGTGCAATGGTTTTGCTCCAGTAAGAATCTATAGCTTGGTCCACAAGAAATAAGCTTCTTGAATCCATCCTGCTCCTAAGAGTTTTCACAGTGCAGTACGCTGCTCTTGCTTCACTGACCCTGGTACAGTAGAGGAATTGCACCATTAGAACAGTCACAATACCATACTAATACTCCTGAAATACTAACTTAAAGCTTTGTTGCAAACTCCAGGCTACCAATACCATTGCACAGAAAGCTCTGAATTTTACTTGGAAGATCTCAGGTGAGAAAGGGAAAGGAATTAGATAAAGCCTCACATTGTTCACAATTTCAGTGTAACATTGAAATACAACAGTTCTGCACTTCTTATTTGACATCTTCATGATCTTTTGTATTCCAGAAACATTGTCTTTGTGCATCTGCACATTATTGTTTGCTGAAGAGACTCACTTAGAGAGATCTACTAGGACAACTCAGTCTGCTTGAAGCCAAAACCTGTCAAAGCATCAAAGCATTAAACACAGAATATGTCTATACAAAAACTCTTCTTTGATACTGCTCTGCATACATGCAAAGGCTGTCTTTAAATTAGATTTCCTATATAATGGCAGTAATTTAGTCACATGAACTTGGAGCTTTGCAAGGGCCAGATTATAGTTCTGTGAAGAGTAACTTTAAAGAGTATTTTTAATCTTGATTTGGTAAATTTTAGGTATGTCAACTGCACTATGCAAGCACTTATTTGACTACAGGGAATTTACAACTTCAGTAAACTGGAATTATTGTTGGAATTAACAATTCCAAAAGACATGCAAAGGTCATTGGGAAACACTAACTATGTTCTTGGAATGGCATCTTTAAGACAACTTCAAATGCTTCCATTGCATCGCCATAAAGAAAAATTGGAAAACACTAGGTTTTATGTACATTGTGTACATGTATCCACTGTATTGGTAGGTAGTCTCAGTTGTTCTTAACCTGTCTTATATCACTGCTAAATAACATTCCACTTTTTCCCTAAACCTAAATAAATTGATATGGCAAACCATTTCAAAATCACAGTAGTTCATGTAAACATTCAACAGTACAACATTTGAATGAACACAAATGTTCCTAACAAGAATTCAATAATTTTCAAGAGAAACACATTTTCACACCGTAACTTACATTGAGATAGAAACTTTTCTGCCTCAGATTCTAATAGACCAATCAGCTGAAGGTATTTCTAAAGTAATGTGAACTTAGTAAAGAAAACTACGTGACTCTAGGGACAGGGAAGCATGGAAATCGTTCTGTTAGCTGAAAATTAATGCCATTTATTTATTTGGTTTAAATTGAAATCTTCTCTTACCATCATGATTGGGATTTCCCAAAGTCCATGGCTCATCTGAGTCAAAATGAGTGTCTCCTCCAATTCCTGGCCCAGGGAAATATGCATGAGCCAAAAATCCTCCCTCCCCATCAAAGGGAGAACTGTCTCCATGAAAACCTGATGCAAAAATGATTGTAATATCCACGTCCCTCTTGCCATTTTCTAATTCAATATAAGGAACTTCTTCAAATGTTAGAGGGGTTACATTCTGCCACACATCGAAGGCACGGCGAATGGCTTTACGAGTTTCAGCATCACCTACTTTTGGAGTGACGTTTTTTATGCTGAAAGAAACAGAAAAACATTAAATAGATTAAATTTGACAGACTGGTTAAGTGACACTGCTTACATCCATTTTCCCCAAATTATTAAAAGCACTGTGCTTTTAATAAGATGTGCTAGTCTGGCATTATATCCTTTACGAAGAATATTTTTAAACAACCTGGTGCGAAATTATTGTGTCAATCTGTGACAATCTGTGACAATCCTTTTATGCTAGAACTCATTATACGTTAGCTAGGTTACTCTCAGAAGTGCAAAAAACTTATTTTTAGAAGATTAAAAATATTTAAAAATGAAAAACTCTTAACAGTGGGATAACCAGATTAATCAACCACTGACTGTTTACCTCCTGGACCACAATTAGAATCCATTGCAGCTAAAGAATGGCATGCCATTTCTGATCAAAAGAAAAACATCTCACGTTAAATGAAATTTTAACTTCTTAGTGAGTCCATTAACAATAGCAAAGCCCCATACTGTGACCACCAACCAGTATTCACAAAATCTTAAAAACAGTTCTTGTTGCACTTGTAACCGGATAGATAATTCCTTATCAGAACCAAAGCCTTATTATTTCAATATGGGCTAAGATGTCCTTTTATGATCTGATTACTTCTATAAATCTTGCATAAAACTGTAGAATTCATCAGAGAAATAATTTTACAGATGACAATTATGTTGCTGTTTCAGAACTACATATTTAAACAGAAATTTCAGTCTCCACTGTTTCTTTGAATGACACACGTAAGAGTAAGGTAAAAAACCATCAGAATTACAGCTGAGTTCAGAATCACAGTTACTAGAAAGTTATAGTGGAAACATCTTTAAAAATATTTTTGTTATTGAATCAAATAAAAGAATGGCAATAATCGATTTCAGACTTATCCAATTTCCTCCATCATTTTTACTTGATTCATATGGCCAGCAAAAACTCTGTTAGGTTTGTGTCTGTTCTGAAACTGCTGCAATCAGATGTTCTTTGTTCATTTGACATATGCTTGACTGAACATCCAGCACAAAGCTCAGAAATTGCATAGTTCTAGAGTATATGTAAAATTTATGTAAGTTCACACAGCATGGCATGTTAATGGAGAACAAAAATATTTTCATGAATAAACCTGGAATGATTGATTTGTTTGGTGCATTAAATGTGCTTGATTATATGGTATCGTAAGTTTATATAAAAGGAAATAAATCCTTCAAGTCTAATTTTATAGATTTGACTTCACATATATACTATTTTGTTCATAGGTTCATGTAGAAACCACAAAGTTACTTATTTTTGACTTCCGCTCAAAAATATTCTTGTACTGAGTCCAACAATGCTAGTCTAACCAAAGCATTGTTTCTTTTCAGCTAGTACGTGTGTTCCAAAGAGATATAAAGATCGATCAGAAAATAGTATACTGTAGAGAATCCACTGCTTCCTTCGATCTTTTGTTCCAAAGATGATTTATCAGTCATTACATACTTGTGTTTATTCTTTTATTTGTCTGGCTCATAACATTGGTTCTTGTTCTGCCTTTCTCTTTCAAATACATGAGCTTTAAGAACATTTTTCCCCCTAAAAAAGACATTTAAAATACATTTCTGCACTTCAAAGTCAATGCCTTTTTTCTGTCTCTTTGAAATTAAGTTTGAACTCTTTAAATCTCTTATAATAAAAGACATTTTCTCCAGTCTATTAAATATTTTCTGTGATTTTTAGTGAACTCACTCCAATTTTTCAATGTTCTTTTAAAACTGACTCTGTCAGAACTACAAAGTACTGCTGTAGTGATCTCCCTGACAGAGAGAAAAAGTCTCCTGCTATGTAGGCCTTACCTTATGTGGCCTTACCTTATGTGATGTAAATGTCATGTGATTCAAATTGCTTTGCATGATACCCTTTTTTCATAGTTACTTACTCATAAGTAATTTTATGATCAATGCTGTGCTGATGTTCAGGTGATTAAAAAATAATGGATGCACGGGACCAACTATCAGTCCCTGCAGAACCCTATTCTGAAAGCTTCATCCTTTGTGAATTACTTTTTTGAGATGTTTTAGTTAACAAGTTCATGAACTACTCATCCTGTGCCCCTTGAGAATGTACAGCATTTTACAACCAGTCTATCATGTGACACTAAATCAAAACACCTCACAAAGGCACACTTCCACTGTCACGACGAAAAACCTGATGATAGTTAACCTGTTGCTATGCTAAGAATACCACTCACAATGCTGATGAATTTTCTCTATGGCAGTGCAGTGTCCTCTCTAAAGCACATAAATTTTCTGAAGCACAGCTCATTGAAGGATTAGAGCCTCTGTTACTTGCTATGTATAACGAATACAGCAAATGGATCCAAAGGTCTCCACAGAAAACAGAACATATCTAGCAAACATACTTGTTTGATGTAGGAAAGTTCATCTGAATGACACTTTCAAAAAAAAAAAATTTATACTTAGGAATCTTAGTAACGGGTCAAATTCATACTTTGGGGTTTCGTAAACAGAGAAAAAGATGGTCTTAAACTGCTATATGGGATATGAGGAAATGGATATAAACAGATTGAAATTTTTTATGGTGGTAAATTGATTAATTATTTGATCTAGAAGTGTTTGACTCAAGTTTTAAGCCTTATTGCTTTACATTTTCTTGCTTTTTCAGAGTACAGAATTAAGTTTTAGTCATTGATTACAAATGAAAAATTGAGCCAGTTTCACACACATTAACTAGGGGTGATTACTTACAATAGAAACTCTTTTCCAGGCGATTCAGCTATTGAATTACTTTTGAAAAAGCATCCTACATCTCAAGATTCATTGTCAAGACGAAAGATTTTTCAAAGTCTACATTCTGTGTTAAACAAGACAGATTTCTGGCTTCCAAAACAATCTTCTGGAGAGGGCAAGATTATACTGAAAAAAAAATGTATCTGCTAACACAAATTAAATGTCAGTAGCTACTCGAATATAAGAGTATTTCCAGAAAACGATTGTCCATTTTAACACGTTTAACGCAAGCCATGTTCAATTCTAAAAAGGTCAATTCTGGTATTATGTGTGACATGAATGTTGAAGTTGTCTAGCTGGGAACTTTGCTTAGAATAATTCACCAATGTAGACATAAAATACAAATTATTTTACATTTCTTTCATGGTGTCATTCATATAATCTCCAAAGAGAAAGTACAGTGAGGAGATCAATGCATACAGACAATGTATCAACTACCAGAGATTCTAGGAGTCATCTCTTCAAAGTCTTTGTTTTAGACACATCACTGCAATAGCAAATAACATCTTATATGAGCCATTTTCTTATTACACTTGGCTCTGCATCTTAAAGCCAGCAGTTACCTGAAACACCAGTAACTGTCACTGGTAAAAAAAGAGAAAGTGCATATCTTACACTCAACATGTCCAGATAATGGAGCTCAAATAACAATAAGTGGACGACATGCCAGCTCAGAACCACCTCTATTGCAAGGTGGCAGCACAGCAAGACAAACACCATCACAATAAGAAAACAATATTTCCTAAGTACTACTTTCCTAAGCTTCAAATCTAATGAACATTTCACAGAAAAGATGTTCAGCAGAGAGAAAGATCCAGCGCTGACCTTGACCAGATCACCAGTGCAGACTGTTAAAGAGGCTGAAGAACATGCAATTCCTTCCAAAGGGAAAGTGATTTAATAAGCAAAAGGTGATCTATAAGATGAAACATTTACTTCAGTGCCATTTTTTACAAATTAGTAAACTGAGTGATCATAGAATGGCTTGGCTTGGAAGCGACATATAAAGGTCAGCTAGTTTAATTCCTCACAGTGGGCAGGGACATCTCCAACTAGATTAGGTTGCTCAGAGCCCCATCCAGCCTGGCCTTGATGTTTTGTACAATTTTGGAAAGCTGTTATTCTTAGGCAACCACAGCCATGTCTCCATTGGTTATTACTGCTGTTTGATGCAAACATGGTTTTCAACCTGATAGCTGTTTTTAGCATTGTATTTTTAAAATTAATGTATTGCACAGGAAGAATAAGATTTAATCTGTGTTATGCACTTGTCACACAGATTTATTATTTCTAAGGATGCCTGAAGAGTCCTGTTTTGAGGACCGTTATTATGAAATTCTGAGTCCTATTGATTTTAGGAAAGCTTTGGGTTTTCCTTTCCCTCCCCCTTCTTTGCTAAAATATTAAAAAAAAAAAAAAAAATCCATGTTTCAGTGACACATTTTTGGCTGCAAAAGCTTCAGGAGCCTTGCAAGGCTGTCAGGATATACCTCACTTAGCTGTGTAAAATCAGTCACCTGAAATTTAAATGCAGTACATTAAGTAGCACATATTTGGCATTTAATTTCATTATTTCCTTTTTTCTTCCTGAGCTGTCATTACAACAGTTCGTTATATTTTTCATGTAAATTGCTACAATTCCATATATTAAATCAACCCTTCTGACCCAAGCTGGACCCAAGAGGGAGTTCAGCAAAGGCTAGACAAAGCTCGAAAAGCATAAAGCTTATTATTACTGCTTACCTTAGCAGTAATGACCTCCATAAGAGTTGTGATAACTCAGTGACAGACTTCTTCATGGCCTGCAGACTTTGATACTTCTCCACTGTGTATAATAAATACTGGTTTTAAATTGTTCTATACTCATTTGTGCATTAAATCCAGGGTATAAGATTAACAAAAATTTACTACCCTGTTGTGCTGGATAGACTGGATATTAATGAGTGCTACTAGAATTATAAGGTAATAATAATAATGCATGATGATCTTGTTTATGTTTTTTTCATTGTTTTGCTTGTTGGTGGTTTGGTTTTGATTTTGTTTTTTTAGAAAGTATATATATCAATTAAATATAAATGAGGCAAATATTTCTACAATGCCATTTCTCTCAAGCATTCCAAGATTTTCTTGGAGCAAAGTCACAAATTGGAAACCCCATTCCAAAGAAAGAAAGGACATAGAAGAGAAAAGAACAGGGAATTCAAATGAGTAGGTAAAAAGATGAAGTCAGTAATCTGTTTGAAGTAAGTAAATTACAGATCTGTATTTGATATCAAAAAGTTGAGATAAAATGAATTGCAACATATCTTAAATTTGAATACCTTGTTGAAACTACCTTCTCATTGTCATTGCCTTCAATTTTAATGCCACTGTTATTTTTACTGAAATTATCAGATTACTTCTGGTCAAAGGTATATTTCATTTTGTTCCATCAGTTCTCTACAGATACTTTCTATCAAATTGCTTCATTAATCTCTCACTCACGCAGGTTTTCTTAGCTTCAACTTCTCTCCTGTCTCACTTTGCTAACTCTTTGTAGCTATAACCTAAGAACGTTTCTCACGTAAAATGCGATCTTGGTTCATATAATTCCTGTTCCAGCTGATTAAACCTGTCAGACATATTGCTTTTGATTTTCTTGTTCTGTGACCACATTAAAAGCTAACCTGCTGTCATGTTGTAAAGAATCTATAATTCTCTTGCCTTTTCAGTTTTGTAGGTAATATTCTTCTTCCCATAACTCATTAAAATAATCTGAAAAGTGACAAAGATGAGATTTCCAAGATACAAAACAAAGATTAGTGAAATACTTGACAGATAAATGTTTTGATGGGAAAGATATTCTAAGTAATCCCATGTCATAATTTACTACTAATCAATTTAAAATGAATAAAATGCAACGTAAACATTTACAATTATAGCATACTGATATACAAATATTTAACTACTTCAGGATTGCTGAAGTAGGTATTAATGAAATGAGACCTGATAATCTGTGATACATAAATTTTATATGAAAAAGACTGACACTAAAAATACATATAGCAAAGAGTATTTTTTTGTTAATTACATTGTGGAAAAGCATAACTAATTGGCTTAATTTATTGTTACATAGGAATCCTCTCTCATAAATTTCAGAATCACCACAGTTTAATTTAATCTCCTTTTAATAGATATATTTTACATGTCCTCCCCACTTCTGTTCAAATGTTAGAAATGCTAAGGTACACAACACTGCTAACATACTTTGTTAAGAAAAGGGCAAGCGTTACCTTTATTAAATTGTTTTTTAGGAATGTACTGAGCTTTAACAGAGGGGTAAATATGCTTAAATCAACTGAAGTATGATATTTTGTTCAGATTCCTAAACATTGTCTGTCATGGTACTAGTGGATATCAGGTAGATAAGATACTGAAAACTTTCCTGTGTATCATCAGGTTGACTAGAATTGCATTTTTTATGGCATTTCTGATTGAAAGCTGGTAGACTATGCCGTTTTAAGGGCAAGATAATGTTTAATAGAGCCTTAATTAGCATCTAATTCTGCATCCATGCTTACTGGAAAAAGGTAATGCTTGGTGTCAGGAATCGTAGAATCCCTGTCCCATTAGTACTTAAGGGATGAAGCCCTACGGTAGGTAGTCTAACAGTTTGTGAGATCTTTACTGCAGAAAACAAGTAATCTTTCTAGTACAAATTACTGTTTTTCTAGATTTGCAGCTGTTAGCCATCAGAGTTGCAACAAAACATGTAAGTAGGAATACTAAGAACTAGTAAGTGGGTCATTTTGAAAACATCTGTTTTCAGAGAACCCTGAAAACTTCTTCACTGTGCCACTCAGAATGCTTTCCACATCTGGAGGAATCACTTCTCAATACAAATCTGCATGTATTTTCTATACTACCATGTGCTTTGTGATACAGAGGAGATAAGAACTTCAAAATTTGTTACTGATTTGTTACTGACTTAAATGGTAGGGTACGATTATAGAGTATATAGTTAGGTATTTCTTCTGCCTTTAGGTGATTTAGGCCTCATATGTACATAGGCCAAAAAAAAAAAAAATTATATTGAAGTGCAGTCCAATTCTGAAAATGCTTCTGGCATGTTTCAAAATATATTAATCACATACAACTGAATTAAAGCATAGAATATGGCTCGTATATTGAAGACCAGTTTTCAGACATTCCAGTAATTCACAATTTGTTACAGTTAGGACACTCTTGGCATCTCTGGAAAAAACAGATAATCACAATTTCCCCTTATTTCTGCTTTTCATTTTTAATGGAAAGGCAATATGCTTGTGTCTTGATGCTGAAATAGTATAGCCATATATTCCAAAAATAATGTAGGGTAAACATCATCACAATGCAACGCTTGTGTTATTTCAATTCCAAAAGAGCTGGCCTTTTTTCATTCATGAGAAAACTAAAGTCAAGGAAATTCAGCATATACTGACTTTGTGACAAACATGATTAATAAGGTGTGCAATTCCCTGATTTAGGAAATATTTTCTAAATAGTCCTCTGTAGCAGTACACTTAAAATATTATTTTATTTTAAAAATCTCATTGCTTCTTTGAATCAACAGTATTTTCTAAGTTTTTTCTTCATTCAGGATTCTTACTTTCAGTGTGGCCTTTGAACACCCAAGAAAAATTCTCTTTCCAAATTCCACACAATATGGATTATTCAGATCATAGAAATAACATAGTTTATTGTTAACAAGCCAGATTGGACTTCTCATTGCATACTGAAGCTCCCAGTTTGCATTAATTCATTTAACTGAACAGCATAAAGTTAGACATGTCCAAATCTTTCATCTTCTGTTGGTTTTTGGAGAGCTGAAATCCAGGATGCATCCAACTTATTGAGAAAGGAAAAAACATTAATCTAGGGCTTGACCCAATGTGCACTGAAAAAGGAAAAATTAAATTATTCTAGTTGTTTTAGGATGAAGCTATTGACCATCTACAGTTACCTCCAATAATTAAATTAATATTACATATTGCTGAGCAATCACATTGTGATTTTTTTCTTCCTTAAGACAGCAAGATAAAGCAGAATGGCTTTCAAATAATTATTTTATTTTAAATTGTTATGAGTTCTAAGTAATAGTTGTAATTCAAGGCAAAGCTTGGATTTTTGGAGAGTGTTCTCCAACTTTATTTGCAAAAGTGTTCCGCAGACTGAGTAATCAGAACAACTGACTGCTAAAGTTAAAATTATGAATAGTATGCCCAGAATTCTGATGACGAGGACTTTATAATGAATAATTCCCTGTCTAAAAAGGACATATAAACATTCATGTTCTATTTTGACAAAGCTGTTTGCTTTATTGATTCATGTTGTTGCTGCTTCTTCGAAGTATTGGATGATCTACTTCCCTAGCAAAAGAGAAGGTGATTGTTTTCTGAGATTCATAAATGTCTTTGTAGACATCTCTTATTTAAAAAAAAAATCCCTTCATAGGTTTCATAGAATTCTTCTCTGACTCTATATAATGTTCAGAGATTGTTGTGTAACTTAATACGGTCTAAAACACTAAGGAAGAAATCAAGACCATATCATTAAGATGATCTTATTTTGTTCTGTAATGGAGATGTAATTTTCATATACTGTAGATGCTCTCCTTCACACCTATACTCTTCTGGCTGGTAAAAAGATTCAAACACTCGCATTCAGCTTCTCTTAGTAAAAGTCATGTTAGTGTATAACATAAGTACTAATAATATTTACAAGGCATAGTGGCATGAACTATACCAGGCAGAAAATGTACAGTAAGTAATATTGCTGTGTAACTTCATTAGAAACAGAAATTCTAACAAATACCTTATTCACCAGTTCAAACAGTTGGAAAGCTGCATTCCCTGAGGGAGAGAAAGTGTAAATGATGCAGCATGATGCTCATTCCGTGTTCATGTTCCCAATACTGGAAATCCACCTTTTGATACTGTCTGCACACACATTTTGTTTTAAGAGTAATTATCATTTAAGTAAAATATGCAACATGTGGCCAAAAAGGACATAATTAATGTAAATTATAATAGAAAGTCACTTATTTGAAGTTCCATCTTGAAATTTTGAGGAACTGTTTCAGCTTGAACAATTACAAATTTAAAATATGGAAATGTAGAAAAAATATTATAAAAGTTGCACGTGTATCTGTTTTGATCCTCTTACCCATGGTTACAGGGACAATCTAAGAGGAAATATATTCTGAAAAACATTAATTAATTTAAATTTAACTGGTGCCAGGAGCAGTTCTTGGGGAAGAAAAATAAGTGACAGAGAGAAAACACTAGAGTAAAAATATAAGTACACACAGTTTAAAAAGTATTTACATGTGATCTGAATTCTATTTTACCATTAATAATGACTTCATGTTTTTCCTTAAGTGATAATGATTTCATTTAAAAAGAACATCTGAAGAAATACTCTAAGACCAAGTAGCCAGAAAGGTAGTAAGTGGCAAATGTAGATTATGTTCTCTTTCAAAGGGTGCCCCTCAGCACAGGACCTGCAACTATCTGACAGCTATGCATACAAAGAACTCCACATCTATGGTTTTCACAAAGTCAACAACAGTTTCTACATTAAAGTATCATATTAAATATTTTATTGACACAAGCAATAAAGAAACAAACTTGAACAGCTTGTCTCGCTCTACTCCAATCAAAATCCTTGGGAAAAAAAAAACGAAACAAACACCAAATATTTAGGAAAACCCATTAACTGCTCTTAAGGTCTACATTCTATTAATCTGTTGGTCTCTTTTTGATGTAATGGGTATGTTCACAAAACACCTTTTTTTGCTATTACCATTCCTGTTCAGAAAGGCAGGTGAGCGCAGTCCGATGGTAACTGGGATGGGTGACATTTTTTTATTGTTCGTTCTGTGTTTCTGTTCTGTTGGGGGGAAGTCATGTGGTTTTGAGGGTGGTTTTTGTACAGTTTTGGTTTTAGTTTTGTTTTCCAGAAAAGTGGAAGAGGTAGTAGACACTGAAATGACAGAGAAATCACTCTGTCTTTGGAGCAATTACTAAGCTTGCCTAGCAGACACACTGCAGACTTCAAGTTTCAACTGGTCGGGAATACAAGAAATGCAGCTGGAAACCTGCGGGTTATAAAGACTGAGAAGTGGCACTGAGAAAAACGGAGAAGACGAGTGATGCTGGAGATATGATCAAAAGTTTAGGGATCAAAGCAATTTAAATATCATTCAGCTAACCAGTTTTAAGCTTGTAAGCAAGGAATTGTTGGGAAGAACAAAGCAAGTGAGGAGAAGCATGTGAAGAATTTTTTTTTTTAATTGTCTTTATTTGCTTTGAGTTATTGTTTGATTCAGAAAGATTATATTGTATTTTTAATCTAATAAAATTTGAGTTTTCTACTTTACATGTATGCTGGCTCGCAGCTCACTACAAAAATATTATACGCTTATGCACTTCAAAGCTCTGGCTGTCTGGAGGTCTTGTCAAATTGAGAGAGTGAATATTTTACAAGAGGGAAGGCAGGAGGTAAATAATTGCTATAAATTCTTCAAAGTGAGAAAGATTAGTAGATAGTTGCCACATAGTTTAATACCAGGCACTCTTGTTTGTTATGATGATTAATGCCTTGGGTGACAGTACAGAAGACATACAAGTGCTAGGATTTAGACTGTTGTAAAAAATCTTATAATGAAATAAGAGAATCAGACTCTGCACACATCAGAGCAATAGAAAAACACACATTTGTAGGTGACCATGCATGTCTTGTCATATATATGCACACACACTACATTTAAATTTTAAAATGCAGATAGCAAAGTGCTGTAGGTAGGTGGGCATTCTTATACTGACCAACTATGCAGTACATTTACATGAACAATAAAGGACTTCAGCCAATGCAACATACTAATCTCAAGGCAGTCAATCCTCTATTGCTTGAAGTTCTATCAGTGTGTAATGTCTTAAAATAAAATTCTCCAATTCAGACATAAGCCATAGTATTGACACAGAGTTACTAATAAAATTATCTCTTCACTGTGGTATAAAGAACAGTCTATATGACCATCAGAGCTTATGAACTTAAATTTTAAGGGGTTTATGAATGATGGCACCAGTTAATGAATTTGAAAACAATTTTATCCTTCAGAACTTACCCTTGTTAAATATTACAGGAATCTCAATGAGGTTGTGTAAATTTTCAAACAGACTCTATTGGAATCCTTGGCTTGCTGACAAATTATGGATTTTATGTTATTTACATGACACTTTCCTTGGTTGACAGAGCTCTAGCAAGTACACAATTTGAATCTAACTTTCACTGCAAAGATCAGTTTTGATAGTAGGGAACACACTGTGCAAACTACATGCCAGACTCAAGAGTTACACAGTTGTACACCCCCATGCATACCCCATGCATATCACATATTAATAATAAACTTCTCAAAAATTGAAAAATATTTCAGAAATTTATATGTACTTTAAAGTTAGCACTACTAGTGACATTTATATATCTATACGAATATCTTTGATACCTGTAAGTGATATGTTTGTGCTGCCATTTCTGTCCTGTTAACGCATAGCGTTTCCGACGAATGTTAAATTTGGAGCTACCTCTAGTTTGGTCAGGCACACCACATCGAGGCTTCTTCATCCAGCTGCAAGAAACAGCACCACACAGTTAAAGCAACATGACAGAAAAATCATGACCACTGCACCTATTTTTACTAAAACCTGTATAGCTTGTATAGCTTTACTGTCTCCCATAGAATTCAGAAAAAAAAATATTTGCTGTTATTTTTCCTAGTTTTCTTTTGCTACAACTTCTGAACAAAGACTTCATAACTGGAGAAGTCTTTCCCAATCAATAATATATTCTGATTCATTCTAGGTAATTATGATCTGTATTACTAACTCACTTGCTGAAGGTGAAGTTTAAGTATATACACGAAGATTCAGTCAAATCGCTAGTTCCTAAATAATTTTTAATATTCTGTGATGCTTCTCTTCTGTCTCATTGTCACGATACTTAAACAAGCCTCAAGTTCTTTTAATCAGAGCCCAGTCAGCTGCCAGCTTTTTTTTTTTTTTTAAATTTGAGATACTGAAACTGCTAATTATATGGTAATATTTTCTTCTATCTTACTCTCTTTCCACACAACGAGGAGTATCTTTTGAAATTGTAAGTTCCTACTGGAGATATTTAACTCAAGAATTCTGCCTAAGAATATTTAATGCTCAGCACAAAATCAAGCTGAAAAGGTCTAAATCGCAAAAACCAAAAATGACCATTGTAGCACCAGACTTTCCATAGAAGTGTTTGATTTTCATACTGGCCTTCAATATTTCTATGTTTTCCAATATTGCAAATTCCAAATATGTCAAAATTAGGATGATGTCTAAACCAAAAGCATTAATTCAACAGCAGTATCATTGAACTGTTTCTAACTTGTAGTGTAAGAGGATCTTTAGTTTGAGTAAAAGTGAACAAAACTCAGCTGAAGTTATCATTTTATATGATCTGAATAGCTGCAGAACGATTTATCACCTGGAAGATAGAAAGATTAAAGACATTCACTGCAGAAGTAAAAGACAAATGTCCTTTCTTTTCCAGTTCATTTGACTTTATTTCTACCACGCCAAATAATTACTGATGTAAAAGCTATAGTTTCCCGATGATATTTACCACAAGAGTAGTCATACGCTATTTTCAGGCTTGCATGAATGAATTTCGGACCATTAAACAGGCATTTAAGCATTGTTTCATAAATAAATACACATGCAGCAGTTGTATGTATGTATGACTGGATGACTAAAAAGTCATTTGAAATGTCATCTCAGATAGCAGAGTCCTTTTAAAACATGTGCAGCTAATAAAAACTCAAAAAAAAACCCAACCAGCCAACCATCTTTCATTTTTTTTTCAGTAGTTATTCTTAGTTCAAGATATGCAAAATTAAGAAAACCATCTTGCTTTGTCCAAAAGGAAACATAAAATATCTACAGTACAAAGGAGCAGTTTGTGAGAGCATAAAGAAATACACAATCTAATGAAATAATTGATTTTTTAGTTCTGTACTCAAGGAATGAGCTGTGCATTGTAAGTTTTATACCTGTTAATACAAGACAATCCATAGCTCACATGGAATGATTTTTTAGAAGTGGGCTAATCCAGTTAAAATCAGCCGCCCTAATTTTCATACAGCCATACTTAAAACACTTCATCTAATTTGTAGTTATGGATATAAAGCAAATTATTGTTTAAATGCCTAAGTAGGAGTTAAGCTCACCAGCCTATGGGAAAACAGAAATTTTTAGTGATAGTTTCAAGATGGCACTGCACCCCACTTGTACTGATAAAGAATACACAAGGTCAGTGCCTGCAAATATTTGGTGGGTGACACATTCATCCAGTAGCACAAGTGGGGAAGCCAAAAATCATGACTTTGACCTCCTGAACTGAAGCCACTGAGTTAATAGATACCCTTTTCAAGTAAGAAACGCAGAATGATTTGCTCTAATTTCTTGTCAGAATAATTACAACTGGCACATAAACCAGTTGACTACTATTTGTATTTGCAAGGAAGACAATGTTCTTTCCCTAGTGTCTGTAGAGACAACACTGAAAAATATATAAAACTTTACTCCACCAGTATTTGCTGAAACACTCTGCAACTTCAGGTTCCTCTATGTTTTTGAAAAGAAGTGCCAATTCAAAAAGTAAATGTTAGTAATCTCTGGGACGAAATATTATTTTAAATTTGCTCTAATAATGAAATAAAACGACAGAAAGAAGCAGATCTTAGTTACAGACCAAAGGGCAGTCTAGTCTTCTTAGTAAAATTATATCATATTTACACTTCAGCAAATGAGATTAAAATTGGCTCAGACCTCGGAGAACTTTTAGACACACTGTCAGCAACACTTTTTTGCAGTGCATGTTAGATCATCATGCAGTTACCATGAATTTTAATGACAGGGTATATTAAAATTGTGCTGTTGATACTCCACACACATATTGCAGAAAAAGATATATACATAACAAGTTATCAGTTTTCTCACCTTAAGGTGATATCACTACATCAAAAAAAAGAAGCAAATAATAAAGAAAAAACAAATAACTACTACATTTTGTTACAGGCACTGTACAAAAATGTCAGGGTCTTGTATAAAACATGTAATGTATCACTTATAGTTCTATTGTTTCAAGGGCAATGACTTTAAATAAATGGAATTAGGCTTACCCCCAAAAAAAGGTTTAAATTAGTTAGCTTAACTGATGGAGACCTATTTTAACAACAGGGTTTTCTCACTGGCAAACCAGGGGCAGGGAAGTGTAAACATTCCAAGCTGTGAATTTAAAAATTAATCTTCAAAGCTGTTATTGAAATAATCTCTCAAATTATGTCAAAGGTTTAATACTCTTACAGAAAATGATGTTAGCATAAAATGTTTTCCACTTAAGATTTAACACAAAAGTCAAGAACAATAGGTAGTATGGATTCAAAATTCAACATTGCATTATCTTAACAGGACTACTGACAATCCATTTTTAGCAAAAAGAAACATAGCTCGAAATAACATGTTATGAAATTCAAGCAGTCACAATTTATTCTTGCATTGATTTTGAAGTGGTATGTACCTATCAAGAACATTATGCTTGTATCCTTATTGGTTTGGATGGGCAGGAGATGTTCCATGTGGCTGTGCTGTCTAGCCCACTGATGTTCTTTCTATTCTTACAAGAGGACTGGGCTGTGGTTAACAGACAATATAAATCCTAACTTAAAACGAACAGAGGCCTTTGCACAAGTGGTTCACTAGATTTCAGGAAATTATCTTCATGTAAAATTTAAGGAAAGATGCAAATTGCAGCTGAAGAGTTGGACTGTCACCAAATCTGGCACCTATATCTTAGCTGAGCTATGTTTAGCTGTCAGAATTTTAAACAGATTAGTACATGGTTAGTATTAGAGTCCAGTTATTTCTAGCACAGAAATGAGGCAAGACGTTAATAAGTTCTTGCACATAAATTTTCCTTTTTTTTTTTTTTTTAATATGTTATTTATTTTTCTTTAAACAATAATGGTTCTCACACTGACTGGGAGGAAGGCTTCCATCAGTAATAACCATTAATGTTCATGACATTTCGGGCTACTTAATGTGTAATATGATCTTTCATCTGGGGAGAACTGACAAAACTTTCATTTCTGTTTTCTTCCAAATATAGCTGCTTTTTAAATAACATGATCAATGTCTTCAATGTTCTTGATTGCTTGTTGGAGTTTAATTTTTTTTTTTTTTAATAATTGGCTTTAGTTTAGAAAAGGTGCATACTGGTAATGACCATGCCTGTCTTTAAGCTGTTTGCTTCTGAACTTACAGAAATCTTTTATGCAGCAGCCCCTCAAAATTAATACTTTATCAGTACTCAATAAAGAGGCTTAATTGTGACTAATGTACTCTATCTCTAGACTATGTCACATCAAATTCCTCTCTTAGCTCCATTAGTTTGAATCTTGAGGAGCTATATTTGTCAAAAGAATTAAAACAGCTTAGACTCATAGAAAATCAGAAAAGATTACAATAAAAATATGCAGCAAAACTGTAATGCTCTTCCAGTGGAGAAGCAGCTGAAACCGAACTTATATTAATAACTGAAGCCAACTGTATCTTGTTCTTTGGGGGTCAGGAGGAAGAATCTCTTTCTGTCTCCTCACTTCCTTCAGTGTTCAGGGAAAAGTTTCAGCCTAATGCAGAATCAAAACATCGAAAAAACCCCTGCCTTTGTTTAAATACCCTACTCTCATTTATCCCTAATAATAATAAATAAATTGATGTTTAGACTGTACAATGTATCTAGTGGTGGTGGTGGTGTTTCTTTGTTGGGGATACTTTTACAGAGTTAAATGAAAAAAACAAAAATAAAAAAGAGAGTCCAACTGGACTCAATGCAACTTAACTTATTGGCTGGAAAATCTATATACATTTATTTAAGGAAAAACTGAATGGCACCCTGAAACTTCTTGTGGGGAGAGACATATACATTTTCTAAGGATCTTTATTCTTCCCTACTGTAGTCCACTATTACAAGACTTTACTGACACTCCTCTAAGTAATAGCAAGCAGTCAAAAGTGATGTAGGATACTGTATTTCAACCCTTTTACTGATGATGATTTGTCTGCAAGGCTTTTCATTGAATGTTTGCTGAGGGGACAAGACCTTATGCACAGCTTTTGTACAAAGATATTTACTAATAAAACATACAACCAAGTCAATTTCAACAGCTCAAAAATTACTGTTCGCTCTCTCTCTTTAACTAATAATTAATATATAAACAACAGAGATCACACATAAATATGACAGTTAAGCAACCTGGACATCCATAAATCCATGGGTCCAGATGGGATGCACCTGCGCGTGCTGAGGGAGCTGGTTGAAGTCATTGCTAGACCACTCTCCATCATCTTTGCCAAGTCTTGGGAAACAGGAGAGGTGCCTGAGGACTGGAGGAAAGCAAATGTCACTCCAGTCTTCAAAAAGGGCAAGAAGGAGGACCCGGGTAACCACAGACCAGTCAGCCTCACCTCCATCCCTGGGAAAGTGATGGAACACATTATTCTTGGTGGCATCTCAAGGCATATCAAGGATAAGAGGGTTATTAGGGGCAGTCAACATGGCTTTACCAAGGGGAAGTCATGCTTGACCAACCTCATAGCCTTTCATGAGGAAATGACGAGGTGGATGGATGATGGCAGAGTGGTGGATGTGGTCTACCTTGACTTCAGCAAAGCATTTGACACAGTCTCCCACAGCATCCT
>VWYH01007687.1:91338-153067 GCA_013399365.1 Pampusana beccarii | reverse complement strand
ATTAGTGTTTATAAATATATAAAGGGGGAGTGTCACGAGGATGGAGCCAGGCTCTTCTTGGTGGCAAACAATGATAGGACAAGGGGTAATGGAATCAAGCTGGAACACAAGAGGTTCCACTTAAATTTGAGAAGAAACTTCTTCTCAGCGAGGGTAACAGAACACTGGAACAGGCTGCCCAGGGAGGTTGTGGAGTCTCCTTCTCTGGAGACATTCAAAACCCACCTGGATGCCTTCCTGTGTAACTTCATCTGGGTGTTCCTGCTCCGCCAGAGGGATTGGACTGGATGATCTTTTGAGGTCCCTTCCAATCCCTAACATTCTGTGATACTGTGATGACTATATCTTAATTATGAACCTTCAAGTAAACTCAGAAGTTCATCTGAGCATTAAAATAACCATATTTATCATTCATTTATAAAAGATGACATTAAAATAAAACTACTGCTTTGTTACTATTGCACAAACTTAGTCAGCATCCTATATATAACCATTCTATCTTTACACCAAGAAGTTTGTAATGTACCCCTTTAAACTGCAAAACACATTTTGGGAAAAAAAATCAAAACGAAACAAAACAAAACACCAAGCATGTATAGCAGTTTTAAGAAAAGACAACTAGCCTTTTAATGCTTAGTATGTTCGGTTTAGGGATATGAAAGACTGGGATGCCAACAGTGGCTTGATTTCCAGAAGTCTCCTTTTTTAATGAATCATTGATAGTGTTTGATAATATATAAATTAATGACATAAAATATTGTGGCACCTCATGGAAATGTCAGACACTGTTTTCACTGGGTTTGACATTGTAATGATACTTGTACTGAGAATGTCCCTCATATTATTATGCCATTATAATGTCTGTTCCTAACACTCACTTTTCCTTATCCCCAGCAACAAGCACGGATCATGCTTTTCAAGCAACTTGGGAAACAAATTAAAAAACACAGCAAAACATGTGAATGGTGAGGGGAAAAATGAACACGCTTCATATTCATGCATACCAAAATACTCATTGAGGGATTATCTTTTTTTCAGAGCAACAAAATCCCACCAGAAGACTTTGGTGATGATGCTGGAGGACGTTGTTTCTCTGTTAACATCCCAAAGTTGGTTTCTATCAAGTTACTACTATAATCTCTTTTAATTTTTTCTCCTTCTGAAGAGACACATCATAATCTCTTCTCAAGACATACTAGAGAAGCACATAAATCCTCATGCACAAGATGAGAACATATTGTTTTTACATGGTTCCCGCTGTACTCTCTATTTCGTAATCCCAGTATTGTATGTGATTATAGCAATATGCTAATTACAGGGAAACAAATGGTAAACTGTAACATATTTCTGGCCAAAAAAGAGTATATGTACTTGCTATGTAGATAAAAGGGAAAATTATTTCAAACATTTATAAAATACTGCCATAAACGAACAAAGAAAAAAAAAGTTTATCCTTTGTTACATAATCACATCTCCCAAGAATATTCAGTGGTGATAACTGATGGTAACTTGAGGCCACAGTCTAGTTTAATGAGTTTGGTTTTTTTCGCAAGTCTTCATGAATCAGTTATGTTCCCAACTTGACTCCAGTTAATGTAATAACAAAAGTGTAAGTAGATGTAAAATTCACCCAGCATGAGTTACATGTAGCTATGAATTGCCATGCTTTACTATATCTTTCTATGTAGAAGAAGTATCGTACATTAAGAGGTTTGGAAGACTCAATATCCACTAGATTATCCACTAGATTGTAAAAGTAATGTTTTTGACTGCTGCATAGATGTATTCCTATGTCTCTTACATAGCAGAAGTGAAGACAGCCTTGCTGACATGCTGGCCAACAAGCCCAATTTAGCAAACAAGCCACTTCCCTTTGCAATTAAAATTTTGTCTTGTTTTGTTTTGCTTTTCAGCTTGCTAGCTGATACTCTAAAACAAGAGATAGCCTCCGCTTTTCCTTAGGTTACCACTTTCTATCCTCTCTGTACTCTGTGACCAGATTCTTTTCCTGTTAGTGAAATACATTGCCTTTTACAAAGCTGCCACCACGGTGCCTTTGAAAGGCTACTTGTGCCTGGTGTAACAGCACTCTCCTCTCAAGGATCAATTGCTGAAGCTGTACAAAGAGCCAAGTCTCTACACTCTGCAGGTTGAATCATAAACATACTTTTGAGCATCGCTTTCTCACAAGGTGTTTACTGCCATTGTGCTGCATGTTCTAAGGTCCTTTAAATTCTTAAACTAAGGGATGTGAGATCAACTCACCTCCCCCTAGGGCAGGCCTAAAATCTGCTTTGCTTTATTGCTTTTCAATGCAATAATGCATGTGTCAGTGGAATAAAATGATTTTTCCAATCCTGTCAGTATTTTGGGTAGTCTCCACTAAACTCTAAATAGTAGAAAAATCATTCATGTCAGCTACTTTACTAAAAACGAATAATGAAAGATGACACATTGGGTTGGGCTTGGTAAATGGGAAATGAAGGATGATTTTTTTCCCCTCCCCCAAAAAGCATTTTAGAGAAGGAGTAGAAATATATTTCAGTAAAGTAAATGCTGGGTATGTAGTGACAGTAGTACTTCATTATTGTTTGCTTTTCAAGCCAAGCAACTTTTTCTAAAACCACAAGACAATCTTTATTACATTTTAACTGGAATGAGTCCAACAAGCACTTTGAATCTTAGTACCAGATCCATTTTCTTAGTTGTGCACTAATACTACTTATTTTTCCTGGCATATTTCTAAATTTTAGTATAGTACAGATTTGTTTGGAAGTGTCTTTTAATTGCTCTGTTTCTCAAAGTTTGTCTGTGTTCAGTAAAATCAGATGCTGCCTGCCTTAAACAACTTCAGAATTGCAAAGGGCACGCAAAACTAATCCAATTTTACTGCAAGTAGAAATGACCACACCTGGTCTTTTGTTACTGGAAACCTTTAAATAAATGAGGCAGTGGAGTGTGCTAAAATACTTTGCAATGAGCATAAGGAATATTACACTTAAGATTTTCCAGTAAGAAAAGATGCTTTCCACTGTGAAACCTTACATGAATTCTTGCCAATCTTGAATCAGTTTCTCCACTTCCACATTGACAACCTTTTAGCCCTTTCTTTAATTAATCCTGAAACATTTTCTTTGCAACCACATGCCTAATAACAGGTAGGCAGGTGACTACCTGCTAGCATGAAATACAGAACATGAGAAAAAAAAAAAAGGCAAGGAGAGAGAGAAACATTTTAACTCCCCATCTGAAGCTGCAACACTATTTGGATATCCCGGTCACCCTGCTTCATGTGATATAAAGTTTTTCCAGTTCTATTTTACCTTGCTTGAAACAGAAAAGTCAAGAGCAGTTCAGTACTGGTTACTTACTCAATTGTGTTCCTGTCCACTTTTCCTGTCATATTAATGCCATAGAACTGCTGCATGGCAGCTATAGCTGATTGCATGGTTTCTGCAGAGCGCAACACCGACATTCGGGGGTCAGTTGGTGGAAGGTAGCCATACTTTTGTAACCATACCTGCAATGACAAGTGCAGTGGCTATTAAATAGAAATTAGAGGTAAATAAAATGCTCCCTAGTAGTTAGGATTTGTACCACATATAATGAAGCCTCTAATTCACCAAGCATAAATCTTGTTAGTTTGGGGTTTGATTTTGGGTTTTTTTGTTTGTTTTTTGGTTTTTTTTTCAGAGAATAAATTCTTGGGGGCTTTTATTTCATCTCCTTTATTAAAGATTCTGCTGTTTTAAGACTTACAGTGCTTTCTATCCAAGAGCCAGCTCTCTGTATTATCTGAAACTTGTCCTTCAACTATTTATTTAATATATTTATTTATTCAAAGTCACAACTTAAGCACCTAACCCTGGCCTTTGGCACTTCAAGAAATTTTTAAAGCAGACAAAATATAACATCTACAATATATGCCACATATAATTGATCAGCCACAGGGTACATAAAAATATTCACCAACTACAGTAATAAATCCGCAATAGCTCTCACACAGTTACACTATACTGTTGTCGTCTCTCAAAGAATATGAAAGAGAGGGTGGGGAGATATTCAGCTTTCCGGGAAGAATATTAAAATCACACACTTACAGGCAAAGCAGATGGCCAGGAGATAGTGAAGCAGCTGAGTCTGTGCCCACTTACAGGAAACTCCCTGATAAGAGGATCTTCCTTTTTACATCGAGATGGATATAATGCCAACCCTCATGCTCTTAATTGTGTAGAAGTGAGAGGGAGAAAGTATGGTACAAATAACTGAAAGCTTTATGGATTAAATCGAATATCTTAAGAACACCTGGGAAAAGCCCCTGAAACATGCTTTCCTCTTGAGGCAATATTTCACAAACAAGTAGCTGCAGTCAGCTTAATGTTTCTAAGCATTCTCAAAATCTAGCCTATACAAAGCAGTGTAAGACTTTTCAGGCAATGAGAGCACTGATACATCTTTAAAAATGTCTTAGCTTCTCATCTAAGGACTGAACTACTCACTAGAATGAAAGGTACACTCATCACCTCTCTGCAAGACACAGTTAAATTGTCTTGCTGCAGCTTCACTCTCTACAGTAACAAAGTACTTGTGACCTCAGAAATGTCATCTTCTGCTAAAAAAAAATAATAGATAAACAAATAAAAAATTGGTTCAGCCACCTCTTTCAAACATATCACATCCCAGTTCAAGGATTCTGAATCATTACATTAATGAATGCTATCCACCCACTCTCCCCTTGCAGTGTTTTGGGCTCTAACTGCCTCATACAACACTTGCGCGTTTTTTATCTGTTTATACTCGCTGTTTACACACAGCCTAACACCAAACTGTGTAGCTGCAACTTTCAGCCTTCAGTTTAGCTTGCAGAGTCCACCCAATTCAGTTTTGTAGCAGGTTAACCATGTTAATGGCACACTCCCATTTTACAGACCCAATGCAAAAGCTCAAGATGGATCTATTCATTGTTAGGGTTGACTTTACTGATGCTGAACATGTGTTATAGGTGAACATCGGCTCAGTGTAAACAAAAGACAAAACTAGCACTGAAGATAGGGGAAATGTTCCAGTTATGAGCTCAGATATTTCTAATTTAAACAGGTTTACCTTACCATAGTGCAGTTCAGACACCATCTTACCAATGTCTGTGAGCTCCACACAACAGAGAGATACAGAGCAGACAGGATTAAGACCCAGCCTAACCTCTTTCACCTTCACACATTCTCTATATACAGGAGCCATTCAGAATAAGAACAAAATTATGTTTAATAGATAGGAAGATGCTCTCATTTCCAGTATAAATGGAATCAGTACCTACATTCAACTTTATATACTCCTGACTTCTTGCACTTTTCAGCTTCAAGGGTGAACTTGTGAGCACTAAGTTTCTGCTAGGTTTGGGTCACCACACAAATAATTTTGTTTATGAGTTGCTTTGTACAGGAAGTCTGTTTTGCCTCCCATTGTTGAAAGGTTTCTCTGAAAGGCCAGCTAGCGGTGAAATGATGGCAAGAGCAATGCAATATATGGAAACAAGAGCATGGAAGTAGAGATCAGTTTGACACAGAGTGGGTTGATTTCTGTGTAGCGAGTCCTTTTGAATTAATATCTACAATAGTGTATTTAAGAATGGGGTTATTTTGAGATTCATCTTCTCAAGTCATTGCATAAAAGGCAAGGGAAACAATGTCACAGACAGTGATATTAAAACAAATGATCAGTCAGGGAAAAACATAATTCTGAGCAGCATGTCACTGTTGTTTAAAATGATGCCACCTTCTCGTTACCTTCTCAGCATGAATCTGGAATACAGATACATAGCAGGGCTTTTCATGAAGTTCTCTTTTGGGCACTAAGGGCACACAAGATTACTTGGTAGGTTTGTGAGGCCACCTATCACCTCTCAAAACCATCCTCACTGTGGGATAATTGAAAGAGACAAACATATGGGGTTACAAGTAACCCAATTTACAAGAAGCTAAACCTTCATATATCTGAATTAGAAAAGCTATAAAGAGAGAAAAAATATCTTGGGGAGTACTGCTCATGGGAGAAGGAGAGAGGACAAACTGACATCTAGCAGAGTGCCACTGTAGACACAGGAAAACGAAAAGAGAAGTGGCTCAGAAACAGCAGGAGAGGACACTGTAGCTTTTCCCTTTCTAAAAAGACGTAAGTACAAGCTAAATGCAGGATGCCTTATAGTCATTCGCTATCATTGAGCAAAGGAAGTAGACCACCTGGGTCTTCCTTCAGCCTTCAAAATAGCAACCAGAAGCCAACATACCAGAAAGTCAGATGACACTCTGAAAACAAGTTTCTTTTTTTTCAAAATTCAGACAAATCGACGTCCAAGGCTAATAACTGGTGAATACTTAAGAGTTAGTAGCATTAAATATTACTGGTGTTCTGTGCTTGTGAGAAAGGATCATGAAACAAGAAAAGAGACAACAAATCTGGTTCCTGTTGCATTCCTCAGATTCCTCAGCTTTCTATTAAAAATTTTGAAGGACCTTGGCACAGTCTGCCAGACACCTGAAATATGCCCCTCAGATACTATTGTGCATAGTCCAAATGCTGGGAACTATGGAGGAGAAGCTTAACTTTAAAATGAAGTCCAAAATACATAGGTGGGTAAAACAACAAAGAGGAAAGGAGACAGAGTGAGGCAGCCACAGCAGGAGAACAAAGGAGAACAAATTTCTCATTGCATTGTATTTTTGAGGCAATCTATTATGACCACAAAAATTTCCCCCTCCCCCTCTACTGAAATTAAATTTATCCCTGCCTTAATGCACTTCAGCAATGACAGTTGGTGAACCACCTATAATTCCGAGGAACTCATCTGTCTTGGAACAAGGAAATGGTGAAGTAGATCCATCTAACATGTAATGTCTGGGATGCCAATGGAGACCCTTTACATAGACTCCAAAATCAGTTATAAGTCCCATTACTTTAAACAGATAAAATACTGCTACTTCAAGTGAAGTTTTTGGGTGGGAGTTTCTTGTCCTGCAGGAAATGAAAGCCATGGTAACCTCTCACGGTAACCACAGAAAAACACAGCTGGAAGACAACAAGCTCCACCATTCGCCTCCCTGTTACAGCGCTTTGCTGTCCCACTGCTCTGAAGTTTGCCTCTGTGTTGAATCTCCCTTATCATAAATTAAGCCTGTAACTTCTCATTTTACCTGCTACAGGTGAAGGGGAACCAATTATTCCTTTCCCGTCTGCAGCAGCCTTTTATGTATTTGAACTCTCTTATGTGAGTCATACTTTTTAACATCTTTACACAAACTAAAGAAACCCCTTTTGTTTAATCTTATTTCATTGTCCATATTAACCTCCAGCATACTAGAAGCTAAAATCTATCTTTACTAACCACCCACTTGCACTGCGTTTGTATGTCAGTTCCCACTGTCAGCCTATTATCAAACACTGGAGAATAGCTGAAGAGTGCTATTAGTAGTTCAGAAGAACATGGACACACAAACATTTCATTTGGTAGGAAAAAAAAATGCTTAAAAATATTCTTTCTCACTAATTGAACTTTAAGGCTTATGTCCCATTTATCCATACATTTTAAAATGATAAAACTATGCCTTACACAGACTTTTTCCACCAGAAAAATTCCTTCACTTTCTCTGCTCATAACTGCAAGGAAATTGTAAGGAAAAAGATAAACAGACCCCATTGGTGATGAAACCTGTAGAGATACTAGGAGTTTGCTGGAGACCTGCCATTTCTGCAGGAGCCTATGGAACCTGTAAGTGCTCAGCACAAGTTGTATCACTTTTCAGATTTTGGATGTCATTGACTAGAAACCTAGGGGTTTGGTTTTTTTTCTGCAATGATTAAAAGATCTTTTCATTTTAGTTTTAAATGTTGCTTATACTACGCCCTACAGATCACCTGGCTATGGAATAGATAGCATTTTGTCCCATGGCTGTATGTTCGTCTCCTCTAAAGGATAAAGCATGAGCTATCTTAGAATGTATTAAATACACCAACAGACTTCAGTCATTCAGATCTTTGTTAATGTGGGAAGAAAGTGCTCTCAAAACCAGTATGTTGACACCAAACTGCTACTAAGAACAAAGAAAACACATATATCATCATTAAACATTAAGCAAGAACATTGCAAAGATAATCAGAGTTCCAGAGAGCTTACTAATTTCTAAGATAGAACTTATCAACAAATTATTAATCTTCTGAATGACAGTGCATAGTATAAGCTACAGTACAATTATGTTCTATGAACCTGAAAGCTTAGTAAATCAAACAGTCTAATAAGCATGGATCAAAACAATTTCATGAACACCTTCAGTAGTGCAGCTACATATCATTATTATTCTTGTATTCCTGTTCCTTTTTTAGATTTTATGATGAAAACAGGCTCCTTTTAAGTACTGAAAGGCCACAATAAGGTCTTCCTGGAACCTTCTCTTCTCCAAGCTGAACAACCCCCACTCTCTCAGCCTGTCCTCATAGGAGATGTGTTCCAGCCCTCCTGTTCATGGCCTCCTCTGGCCCCTCTCCAACAGGTCCATGCCTTTCCTGTACTGAGGGCTCCAGAGCTGGATGCAGGACTCCAGGTGGGGTCTGACCAGAGCAGAGCAGAGGGGCAGAATCACCTCCCTTGACCTGCTGGCCACACTCATTTTGATGCAGCCCAAGATACGGTTGGCCTTCTGGGCTGCGAGCACACATTGCTGGCTCGTGTCCAATCTTTCATCCACCAATACCACCAAGTCCTTTTCCACAGGGCTGCTCTCAATCCCTTCATCTCTCAGCCTATAGTGATACCAGGGGCAGCCCCAACCCAGGTGTAGGACCTAAGATACTCTAAGTGAAATGATTTAAAATGTCTGAGTGATTCAGAAGACTTGTATTTCAGAAAGCATACATTTAAGTGTCTAACTGACAGTGATCACCACAGGATTTAGCAGTTCAAGTGCTGATGTAATTTTGAAAAGACATTGAATGCTATTACTATGGTATGGATAAACAAGCTAACTCCAAAATTAGAATCCATATGACCAGGTCATTTCTCCATTGAGGCCAATTAATCATGGCTAATGATTCGTTTTAATTACAGACCTAACCACTGCGGCTAACACTGACTTGCCAGTAACAACCTTACAGCCAGATAGACAGAAATGTTTACACAGAGCATTATAGGCAATCTTCTGCTTTTTTTCCTACTTTATATCTGTAATGCCACCAGTTCCTCATTGGTGATTTTGTTTGTTCTGTGCTTTTGGTTTCGGTTTGTTTTTTTTTTTTTTGGTTTGGTTTGGTTTGGTTTTGTTTTTTTAACAGAAGACACTGATGTGAACCCACAGAATAATGGGTATACTATGTAACTACTTGGTATCTATCTAGTGAGAAAAACACTTCCAAAAAAAAGCATATAATAAGAACATATAGTCCAGGAAAGTCTAACCTAGTCTATCAGAAAAGTCTACAGGATGAGAATAAGAATTATCATAGATAATATAATAGGTTAATAGTTATGATTGGCTTGTTACCTATTGTTGCAATTTGAGATAACTAATCCTTAACAGGTAAAAAAGAGCTTGCATCTTCAGAATACATTAGTCTGGAATGCTTTGAATTTCACAAACAAATCCACTTATTGGAAATTGAATATCAGGGTGGAAAGACCTGAAATAGAAGGAATCATGTTCAAGCCAAGGAACTATCTTGTTTGTCATTATGAACATGCCAAAAAAAAAAAAAAAAAGTACCAACTTGCAAAATTTACTTCTCCAATGACCTAAACCGGAAAGTGATCAAATTCTTTACTTGTGAGTTACTGTGACAACCCCCCTAAAAAAACAATTTAGATGTGGTATTGACATAGTCTTTGACACATTAACAACTGTAAACTTTATTGTGGATTACAGAATTTGTAATAAGAACTTAATATTTCAAAAAAGTCTGTGGGACGTCTAGGTCGCAGACTGTACTATTGTAAATACTTAGATGCAGTACTATAATAGAAGTAGCAGAGTGGAGCTGACACAAGTGTACGGCGACTGAGATATTTTTAAAAGTGAGCTTCTGGTCCCAGTGAGAGGTATTTTCATTGTAAGAATCAAGACTGCAGCCAAATGCCAGAAGCTTTGCCTAGTTAGTGATTCAAACCAAAGTCAGATTCCAAGAAGTGGCAAAAGTAAAAAGTCAAAATATAGTCAAAACTGTTTGCTGATTTCTTCTCATTTATAATTCAAGTTTAGCTTAATATACTAAATCCTCTGCTTTACTGCCACATTTTTCCATGGAAAAAATAATGTATCTTGAAAAGCAGCAGGAATGCAAGGTGTAAAAGAGCAGCCAGGAGCACGAGGACAGAGCCATTTGCAGATTCCAGGCAGGTGGGGGCACCTACCAGTAAGTGTCAGATATAGGATCTGCATGCAAAGCTGCTTGAGAGACTCTGAAATAGGCTTGGAACAGGGATCAGATACTACCCAGCTCCAAAGGCAGGAGTTACATCGTTCATTCACTATTTATACTGAGTGTCTGTACTGAGAGAGGGTTAGTGTTATAACAATTACAACATAAATCCTTGCCCTGGAAAGAAACTCTTTGTACCTTGATCATTCCCTGTAACAGTATATGCACATTTATAACTGACTGCAGAATGTGGACCCTATTCGTTAGTTGCTCAGGGAAATTTTCTCCAGTCACTAATAGAAATCTCTGGAGAACTCTGGCATGGACCCAGACCAGTGGAAACACTTCCACAAATAAAACTAACAGTTCTAGTAGATGTAAACACTCAATCATAGAGCATATTTTAGGGGACACTGTCCTTACATCTTACTAGAATTTCTACAGCCTCTAGGAAAATATGAAGAGCTCTGCAGGGCTAACGATGCTGTGTTGGATAACACGGCTGGATGAGGCATGACTGCTTCAAAAAAGAAAAAATCTAGGGCCATTAAGACATTTAGGGATTGAAGCATGTCTCCTATGAGGAAAGACTGAAACAGCTGGGACTGTTCAGCCTGGATGAAAAAAGGCTCAGGGGTGATCTTATCTATATGGACAAATATCTGAAGGGAGGGAACAGAGAAGATGGAGTCAGGGTTTTTTCAGCAGTGCCCAGTGACAGGACCAGAGGCTATGGGCACAAACTGAAACACAGGAGTTTCCTTCTCAGCATAAGGAAACGCTTTTCCACTGTGAGGGTGACTTAGCCCTGGCACAGGTTGCCCTGAGATGTCATGGAGTCTCCATCCTCAGAGATACTGAAAAGCCATCTTGGACATGGCCTTGGGCAGCCCTGCTTGAGAAACTGGTTGGACCAGATGAGCTCCAAAGGTCCTTTCCAACTTCAACCATTCTGTGCGATTCTGTGATTCTAGACTGAAGCTCCCAAAACTGTAATATCTTCAAGACTTGTAGAATCCCACTCATGTTGGCTCAAACATAGAAAAGTCCCTGAGGGATTAGAAATCCAGGTAAGTCATTACTGATATTTTTACAGGGTTTTTTTCCCCCAAGTTCTGTTGTAATAGTTACTCTAAAATTACTTCAGACTAAGTCTCACATGGTCAATTGAAACAATAGATTCTTTTACTGTGCACACTACTCTCAAACTGAAGTGAATGTATATTTTAGCTCACAGAGAGAAGGGTGCATAGGTGCACACAGGAATGTGCCCTGAGGCTGCCTGATTTAAATTAGCAATTCTAACAGACTGTTCAACTGACTTCATTGCAAAACCTTGGTTTGAAAAAGAAGACTTCTAACTTTGGCTGAGTATATACTACTTGTGAATTATGTTTATAGTGACTGATTTTCTTAGACAGACACTCTCCTCATGGAGAAGGAGAGACTTCACTTGGTATTAGAAATCACATGCTTGAAACCAGTGTCATTCCAAGACTTCCAAGACAAGAAAAACAGTATTCATCAAGGAAGAAAAACATGCCTACATGTTTATTTTCTTGAATAGCCAGCATGTTTCATGGGCCCTCTTACCTTCAGTCTATAAGGCATTGTCACTGCTCCTAACATGAGGACAAAAAAATGGACTGGCAGAGAATCAGAAAATATCAACACAGGAACAACAATAATTATTAGTATTTATGCAGTAGAAGTCAAATAGTTTGCTATAAGAAGCAACAGAGCTTAATTGTACTACATTGAAAAAAGAATGGGAGTGAATTCCTTCATCAAAAATAGATGCTATTTAGTTCGATGTGAAATGAAGAAACAGTTTATAGGAAGGAGAGACTGAAAACCACTATGTACAAGCGGTATTGAGTAATTTAATTTTTTAAACAAGATAAAGTAGAAAAAAAAAAAAGAGTAATTCTTCATAGTCATCCATAGTAATTGGAAAAAAAAATGAGGGGACAGCCTTGGAGATAACAACCTATCTAGCAGAGTGTTGCAAGATTAGGAAAAAAAGTCCTCATATTCAAAAATAAAAATAAGTGCCAGGAAGTTAATTTTCCACAGAACTCTCTTTCTACAATACCTGTTCAATAACACATTTTATTTATTAATCTCAAACTAAAGAAAAATTTGGGTGCAATATCACAACTTTTTGCCTGATAGCTGAGCAGTCTGATTTCTGGAACACATTTTGCAAGAACTGTGGCCTACTCATTTGACAACCATCATATTGTGGGGTATGGAGGTTGCCCACAAGATTCCATAATCTTCTGTCCCTATAAGGCTCATTTTATTTCTCCAACCTTTTTTTTTNCTTTTTTTTTTTTTTTTTGCCTCTTTCTCTGCTTCTCTATGTATCTTTTGAGAGGTTACTCACGAATTCATAAGGACTGTCTCACTACTTCCATTGCCATCCTACAAGCAGCAGTCTCAAAGTGCTTGGCACTAGCTGGGAATGGCCACAGACTATTTTAGGCTCTGAGCATATCATTGCAGTCAATCACATACTTCAAGAGGGAGGCATTCATGTAAGTGAAACTTAGCACTAACATAGGATTTTTCCTTATAGACTGTAAAATCATTCACAGCAGCAGCTACATCAAACAAATAGAAACTGTATACTATTATAAGACTAATGTAAAAAGTCTTGCTTATTTGGTGTATCTTCTATGGCACAATTCTAAATTACAAGATGTCACGCAAAAAAAAACCCAAAACAAAACAACAAAACCCAACAGCTAAACCAAAAAACCCATTAATCAGCACTGTCCTTCTTTATATGTTCCAATAGGTTGCTTCAAAGCTTCAAATTATCTTATTAAAACTATTAAAACTTTGTTCTAAGACATTTACATACGAAAAACAAACACATAATGTACCAACAGATGGTGTTGCGCTACTTTAAAAAGGCTGGTGGGAAGGTATTCCATAATAACAAAAACAAAAGGTCAAGCTGCAAAGTTCCTTTAGGGAAATGATTATTCAAACCATATCTGACACTTAGTATTTGAAACCATTAAACAAAAAATCTTTACTGTTATAGTTTATGCAGGTTTAGGTTTATATCAGTGAAGTAAATGAATTCCAAGTTAAGCATCTATAGGAAATGTGACATGGCCAAACTTTTTTTTTTCCTCCATACCACTTATATTTAATTTGCTTCATTATAATATCTTTTCCTCATTTTATAGACATAATAAACATAATATTTTGAGTCATAATCACATCCATTAAATATCTATGCAAATGTTTCCCATATAGATATCAATATATTGAATATTCTTACATTTTGGACTAAATTAAAACTGCGTTAAAGCAAAAGAATAGAAATGCAACAACAGATTGCAATTTTTTTCTGGATTTATACTTCATGGGTTTTTTTACTACACCTTTACAGGTAAGATTGCATGTAAATTCATACTATACTGCACATAAACAATGTTTGAAAGTCTGGGTCTTTAGAAAAGAAGTGGCTACGATGAAGTCAACAACAAAGTTGCCTTCAGTGAAAAAAGAAATTATGTAATTGAATGAGATACTTCCTTTATTTTTTTAAATGTTAATTTTACTTTTTTTCCTTTCTATGCTTTTTCAGCAATTAATGAAGTCACTACTACTTGCAATATACATTTTTATGGCACAGTATGTTTTTAAATGTACATTGATAATAAGCTCATTTTAAAATTGAAAATATCTTTCCTTTCTGTCTTGTGTTTTTCAAAGTCAGATAAATAAGATGTAAAATTTAAGATGCTGTGCTTCCTTGCTGGTTACCATTCTATACTTTTAAAACTCTTATTTTTTTTACAATCAAGCTGATATAAAATTTGTGATATTTTCAGTACTATAACAGCTCTTTGAAAAATCTGATTCATGTTTTCCTGTAGAAACATGTACATAGAAGATGAAGACGGATTTTATAAGCCACATGAATTCTACAGAGAGTTTGTCACTTCCCAGGGAGAGACAGGAAAAGAATGCAATGAACATAAAAGGTAATACTGTGGTTTCCCAAGTTACTTTATTTGGTCTGCACAGCAGAATGAAAACAACAAAACAATGTAAATACTACAACACAACATAATTTGAAAGGAAAACCTTGTATGTTCTGCAAAGAGGCCAGGGAGCTAATAGAGCAGAAAGGAAGTAAAATCCCTGAAAGGTCTGATTTGTTCTTTGGAGCAATGAAGCCAGCTGGGAGGAAGGAGGGCAACATTTTAATTCAGTCACTCTCTTCCTGTTTTGCAATGAAGACAATCCACTCAGCTACATAGTACATCTATCTGATAAGAAGCTGTAGGGAGGAAAAGAGGCAGTACAGAAACCACCTTGTTCTCTGTTCTGTCCCCTTTTAGTTTCTGACTTAGTCCCCAGTTTTGAAAATGTTAGTTCAATAGAGGAGTTTCCAAGGGATATTGATCTGTAATTAATGTTTCCCACTTCCATTTCCAACCCTTCTTCAGAAAATGCCTGTGGGAGATGACTGTGCCACAGGGAGCGCAGCGAGCAATCAGAATCTAGCACTTCCATTTTTACACACTTGCTTCTAATGATTCTTTCTGATAATTTATGCAATTTACACCTGTCTTATTTTCCTCTTGTACATGTGGTTCAAATGGAGCCAGGCAGTGCTCTACAACTGAAGAGGTAACAACAATACTGGTTAAACATCTTTAACAGTGATCACATACCTGTCATAAATTCTGTTTAGCATGGATCAAAATCAGTGAATAGAGTAGCTTTTCTGTATAGAGTTCAAATCTTAAGTAGCAAGAAAAGGTGAATTTACTATGGGTCAGTAACTATCCTTACTTCGAATCACGACCAAGTCTGTCACAATTGACTCCTGCCATGGACATTAGGGTGAAGACTGAAAGAGTAGAGAAAGCTGTCTTGCTTGCTATAATAAAGACATATCAATTCTGAAGTCAAACACTCTCTTTTCTTGAAACCCCCTCTGTGTAGATTATTGGCAGAATAAGACCAAATCAGGCTAGCTGTATTAGCCTTTTACTTTCATAAAGATAAAAAATGTCCTCATATTTCTTTTGATAAGTCTATTTTGCTTGCAGTACACTAACTCACCAGCTGTCTGTAATCCTTCTGCAAGTAGCAGAAAGATTGCATAAATTTTAGTACATCTGCAAGTCTCCTTTTTATGTCATCCTTTAAACTCTATTTTTGTTAAAGGGCAGGATTACAAAAATAGAAGGGGGAAAGGGAAGTGGTGAATTGATGCAAGTGGGGGATGTGACAAGGTGATTCCTGCAGGCAGAAAGAGACGTACAGTAATTGCTTCAAAGCAAACCACGGGATTATCTTTTATTAGTTCCCCTATGGGCTATGGTCATGTGTATTGCAATCTAAAAACATAATAGAACAATTTTAGTTTGCTTAATTAGGACCCGATGCTGTGAATCCCTGAGTACTCTCAATAGCCATAGGTTCAGATGGATGTTTAGAGCACTCAGTACCTGGCGAACTCAGTCAAGTGTCTCTATCAACCAACAAGATCAGGATTTATCTATACTTTTATATATATAAAAAAAATAGGTTGCTAAAAGAAAATAATTTCCTTACAGTCATCACTGGTAACATTTATAAAGATCAGACACTGCAGAGGTGTGGGGTTTTTTTGCTTGGTTGGTTTGGTTTTTTATGTTGTTTTGTTTCGGTTGGTTGTTTTCTTTTATACATATATTGTTTCTCTATCTCAAACATGTGGATAGAGTCAAAACAGCAGAAAAGGACGCAAAAATTCTATGTGCATGCTTTTCCATTTTTCTCTTCTGAGAGACATGGTTTTCTACGCAATTAGGACGGATAATATGAAAAACAAGTAACTAAGTACATTTTAGAAATTACATTTGCAATTAATAAAAAATAATAGGTCCTGTATTCTCATAGCAATGTCATTAGTATGCTAATCCTGTGAACCTAATGTTTACATATCCCAAGCAGCACCTTAATTGATGTTCATTTGGCTTTAAGTTTATTAGACTTGGTCTACCATAAACTAGAGGAAAAAATGGAGCTGGGATTACCCCACTCAGCAATTAAATCTAAATATCCAAAAGCATGTATACATTTTTGTACAGGTTCAAACTGCAAATGAGAACAGCTTTTGCATGTATCAAAGCCAAGAGTGTTTACAACTGTTTATCTGTGTAGGTATACATATGCTTAAGAGAAAAATTACACATCTTTTTCAGTCTTAGAAGCAAGAAAAAATGTTTTAGCATAGTCATTAAGTTGGCAATTGTTAACTAAGAAACCAACACCCCAAAATCCTCCAGCCTGTGACCCACATATAATGAACAAACAAGCACAGATTATGATCAACATGGCATAAACTGGTTAGGATATATGGCTCTATCCCAAAACAGAACACACATACAAAACATTTCCAACTGAGATCTTCCAATAGGTGGTGGACATCATGGAAGAAGTGCTCTTGTTCTGCTGTATGACAGCTAAACTACAGCTTATTTTAAACAGTTGGCAATGTTTTTTGACTTGCTATGGGTGAGAGCTAACAGTATGCTTTTGCACTGTTTGAAGACAATATCTGTATAATAAACATCTGCACTATAAATTTCATTTTTATCAAGCATCATCTCCTTTACCTTAAAATAGTGCAATTGACCTTCATCATATCTGCTCTAAGGTTCAATTTATTTATTCTAAGGTTCAATTTATGTTTGTCACATGCTTTTTGCTGTAAGCAATTTTTCACAAAAAGTAATCTCTTTTCTTCCTCCTAAGCTAAAGAATATTTAGTTTGAGAAAAGTGATAAAGTTACTCATCTTTTTTTTAACAATGAGAATTTCATGTTTTTAAAAAGTAGAAATTCCTAGTGTTAGATTCTAATTTTGTAAGGCTGTACGAGATCAGCTTTTAAAGCAATAACAGCTTTCTAACTCAACAATCTGACTTGGGTTATTGTTAAAGGCGTTTAAAATATATCATTAGGATTCAAGTCTTTTTTAGTTTAATAGTGGATTTAATAATGCAGCCTTTATTTGAACAGAAACTGGTGCAAAGATGACTTCCTGAATCTACAGAAGAGTACTTGAAGTGCTCATGCTGCTCTTTGATGATCTTATAAGGAGACGCAGGGGTATGAACAAGACTCTAATGAGAAGTTCGTAGAGAGTGCATGCAGGCTGTGAGGACTCACATTGCTGAGAAAACTACCTGTAGCAAGCATAGTGATAGAAACAGGGGATCAGAGAGTAGCAGCAACTGTTGTTTTCTTTCTCTTCAGAGCAGAAAGTCTGAAGAAGCAGTGATGGAGACCAAGTTTGCAACTTGATGCAAACTTTATTCAAGTTTTTCTATTTTACAAGTATTGAAGGACAGAGCTTCAAAGCTACCAAGCACGTGTTAGTCAGAAGTAGATCCAAAGATCCTAAGACACCATCTTAACAGAAATTATAACCAACTTTCAATTAGTTGTTAAGGTACCTATAGTCTTTGAAGCATCTCACGTGTCTTTTCCACGAAGTTCAGCATTGTAACTCTCAGGAACCTAAAGCTGCCAGATGGAAAACTGGATTTTTCTCCTCATTCAATTTTACGGATAAAAAGTGAGATACGGTCACATAGCTGAACTGCCAAACAGTGAGGTATGCCTAATGGAATGAGTCTTTAGCAAGTGGCCTTTTTAGATTAATCAAATTTAATTGATCTCTAGTTCCCCTTCCCTTCATTTCCTCCTTTCTAGAGCAGAAAAGCTGCTTCAGCATTAGGTAAGTTTTGCAGATGATGTGAAAGCAAGGTAAAGCTGAAGGATCTGATAATGTCAAAAGCTCTTAACTGACTGTATGTGCTGATGCCAGGATCATTATCCCTACCACATAAACTGATAATCATGATAAATGATTGGAAACTAAGTATGGGACTAAACATGGTAAATTCCACAATGGATTGTCTCAATGGCACTTTGTCTCCTGCCTTAGTAAAATCTTCCTATTGGACAATTATGGAAAAATCTGGCTATTAGGGTAAATCCATCAGTTAAAAGTTGTTTGGTTAAAAAGCAATTTCACTTCAAACTTTGCTGTCCACTTCAGCTTATCTGCATTAATTTTTTAAAAGATAAATAGGATTAAGAAAAGCTAAACTGGGTTCTCCTAAGGCTGATCCTATTTAGTCTCCTCAAACGAAACAATTTTAATACAATCCTTTGCAAAAAGGCATTCCATTACTCAAATTTTTCCTCACCCTTTTCTAGAATTCTCTCTTTTCTTGATGAATCACTTCCTCAGATGAAGTTGTCAGAACCTAACAAACACTACATAAGAAAACAGTAATGACATTAAAACATTTCAGAATTTTTAGAATTGTTTCTTAAATGTCCTAGCATTTTCCTCTTGCAGTACACTGAACAGATGTTTTTGCTGAGCTGTCCAAAACATCGCCCAAGTCTCTTCCCTCAGTGACTACAATTAATTTAGAAATCTGCAATGTGTGAGAGAAATTCAAATCATCCCCTCCAGTATGCATTACCGTATCAGCACTGAATTCCACCTGCCACCCTCAATAAACTGACAACCATTCACTTCAATCCACACATTCTGAGAACTGTATTGTAGTACTTCAGGAAATAATAACCTCTATCTCCCTTTCTCCAAATAATTGCAAAATCTCATCATAAACTGACTTCTCAACAAAATCTGTGGGAAAGACCTGCAAGGGTAAGTAGCTAACAGAATAAGTTTCAAAGTTTTAAGAAATATTACTTTCACTGGCAATGTGAAAATCAGGATGGATTGTCTTTTCCCTAATGGATGTGCTTTATTTCAAAGCAGAATTAGTTCAGGGAAGTCCTATGACCTTTACTATGAAAGCAGATGATCAACAGACTTCTATGAGAACAAGTCTCACGTTATTTTCCTTCCAGAGGTAACACTCATCTTAGAGATAATAATTCTTTACGAAGAGGAAGGTGTAATGTGATACCTGTACAATCACCATGGCAGTAGCCATTAGACTTGCATTTTTGCATATAATGATCTAGAAATCATAAGTCTTTCTTTTGTGCCTGTCCAGTTTATGTCAGCCTCACAAAACACATGGTTGTGACAAGCAAAGAGGTAATGCTTACTGTAAGAGAAAGCTGTATATTCAAGCCACACTCATCATCTGAGTTTGGGAGGTCTGGCAGTTGATGCCTCCAGGGAACAGTGCACAAGCCTTAATGAGAAAAAGCAGTGGGGACTGACAAGTAACAGGACACAAGTCTGCAGAGGGATTAATATAGACCAGTCCGGGGCTGGAAGGAACTAGAAAAGATTCATGTGTTTTACTGAGTACTGAGCTGCTTTGTAGGAAAAAGAATCTGAGACAAATGGATCAGTCTGCTGCTGAGGCCTGGGGTGATATATTGGCTCAACGGCTGTTTATATAAATGGCTTCATTTGTACACACAAGGTCTAGACAGGTGGAAAACACATATACATCCCTTCAAACTTAACCAAAGCAAGTTTTCTGTCATTTGATTAAAAATACCCTAAACCTCAAAATCTGCTTGCAGGATCAGAACGAGCTATTTATTTTGTTTACTTCTGTAGGGCACATAGGGCAGCTTACATACCAAGTTCTTCTGTACATGTCACTTTTCATAATGGAACACTTCAACTAAGTATTGTAAAACCCTTACAACTAATCAGTGTAAGAATATATAGCAAGTTCTGTTCTGAGTCTTGTGAAGGTCTTGAAACATTTCAGATAGTGCCAAGTAGTGCACAATTCAGTATTATAATAGAAATGCTTGGCAAGACTTCTTTTTCTTCTGACACTGATTTTTATGTTCTCCTTTCCTTCATCACTTTAAGATATTGAAAACTCGTAACACCAGGAAAGTATCTGAAATCTTTTGGAAATGCTGCTTTGATTCTCACATAATGTATTGACAATTTTGCTTAAAACTTGATTGTCCCCTCATGTAGTACAGATCCAGTACTCTCAGGCACTATTCTGCCATTCTGAAAGGCTTCTAGAGTAGCTGCTTTTTTCTAGAAAGGCACAGAACCTAATTTTGAAATGATCAGATGTAAAATTTAATTTCCACACAAGACTGGAAAAGTTTTATTAGGGAGAAGTTAATTCAGTACAATGTGGACATGAATAACTGAGAAAAATGGAAATAAATCTAAATGTATATATATGAAACGAAATCAATGAAATACATATATTAAAATGCTTTACTATTTATTCATCATCTAACTCATAAAACTCAATTACCTTCAGTTTTGTCCCAGTGAAATTCTCTTTTAACCTACAAAATACCAGCTAAGATTATCCTTGGAAGCTATTTTTAAAGAACATCCAACTAGACCTGTTAGTAGAAATGCATCTTTCCCTATTTTAATGTTAGAGATATGGGAATTCAGGTTTTTTTTTCAGCATTTTTGCATATTTTAGGGAATAGACTGTCTCAGCTTATTGAATTATTTGGTATACTGCTTCTTATAAAACTTGTTTAGAAACTGCTTATACAGGATTTGCTTAGCATGAGTAAGTTTGCCTAGCATAACTTCTGCAAGCTGCAAACCTTTGAACTTTCTGCTTTGTTAAGTAAAAAAGGACTGAGAGTCTCCAAGCAAGCAGATAAGGGGAGCTGCATCCCTGGAGGTAAGTAAAGGAACGGAACTGCATCTAACGGAAGACGAAACAGAAGAAAGTTTTGATTTACCAATAACTTATTTTCTCTAGCTGCAGCTGTAAAACAGCAACCGAAGGTCAGAACTTTGATCGATTGCCCATCTGATGAAAATGAAGAGATCCCATGAAGAACAGGAAGACCCCAGACTCTAATTTTGCAATTGGTCTAGAGTGATGCAGTGGAGGTGGGGGCTTGGATTGTGGGGGTATAATTCTCCAAGTTTTTTTCCACTANTATCACCAACAATTTATACTAGGGTATACAGAATTTTCCCACCAGAACTTCATGATTTTTTGAATTATCTTCCCAGTCTGAGCATGGCTAACACTCAAATTTGTCATCTTACATCTTCCTGTTTTCCTGGGTCCAACTTTTTCACATGTAATTGCATGACACCATATATTACAGTGAATATGAACCTGAACTGCTTAAAAAGCATAGACTCCAAAAATCGCGAAAAAGAACACGACAGGGAAAACAAGATAGAGACTTATATAGAAAAGCAGATAAACAAGGGAGGCATTCATCCTTGTGATCCAAACCAGAAAATCTTTTAACTGTCTTCTTTGCCCTTGTATGTAAAATTTTGAATACATCTAGGTTTTCAAAAAGTGGCAGGCTCATAGATGTCACAAAGAGAAGAATAACATGGAAAATTACAAAAAATCCTCAGAAGTTCTCAAGTAGTAGCTTAAGCTGTTTAAGTCCACAGCAGTATCTCAGTGTGAAAATATGGTTTAATTTGGAAAAAAAACTCTTCACAATATAACCATTCTGGCCAGTCAGAAATATATAATGAAAAAATATTCACAATATGTAGCCTGTGTACAGTTCCACTTGACCTACTGAGCTGTCTTCCTGATGAGACCTTAATGTAATTTTCCAGGCTTTTGATTTTAACAGAAGCATTCCCAGATTATAATTTGATGCTTGCAACTGACACTGAATATGTGTTCAACTCCACTGTCAGATTCCTCAGTCTACTTTCTGAGATACTGCTATAGACTTAGCTTAAGGTACTACTTGAGGACTTCTGAGAATTTTTTGTAATTTTCCATGTTATTCTTCTACTATTAATTACTACTCTGAAGAATTATGAAATATATAAAAATATATAAAATACTTATCTTCACAGATTGTTGCACATGACTGAACTTTACAGTTATTGTGAATATAAACTCTTTTTAAAAAAATCTCAAGAACAAATACAAGGAACAAAAAACCAAACAAATAAAAAAGAGCCAATATGCATAACTAGTACAATACATCTAAGGTACAAAAAATATAGTGAGCTACTAAAACCACATCTAGTTTCTCTTTTTTATGTTAATAAAGTGAGAAATCCAAAAAGCATGGATTTTCCAATTGGAATTGCAGACAGACTCTACACATACTGATTAAACTAAAATACTTTACACATATTCACAGTGCAGCCAGATAAAATGAGTTATGAATTTCAGAGCGTGTTTACATTCTACTTCCATTACTGTTACATTAACTGTCTCACAGTTTCCAAATATCTTAATGATTATCACTTGTCTCTACTTACTGCCCTTTACAGGTACTTTTCCCACTGCTCTATTGTTTAAAATGTCTTTCATTTAATAAAACATACTTGCATTTTAGTTTACTCTGGCATTCAGTTTTATTACAGTATGGACTTGGTAGTTTTTTACTACATAAAAAAGATACAAATTGGCAGCTAGGCAGAAGGTTTAAATTTGGGCAGGGGAGTCTCCACAAGCACAGTTTTACTCAGGCATTTTTCATGTCCTGTTATCACTGACAGCGCCCATAGATCTATATGACACCTTAATCATTTTACTGTAAGTGATCCCAGTAACAATGGCTTGGCTTTCATTCCAATATCTTCCATCTTTATAACAAAATTCATACATACTTGGAAAAAGAAGTCTGTGTTTCACTATACAATATGTATCAAAGTAATGCTTTTGATGTTGCTTGTAACACCCAAGCTCTTGTTGATAACTGTGCTTCAATTACTGACGTGAACTGCGAACACATTGGTTTTCACAAAGTCTTAAGTTTATGTTGTTTTTTCAACACTTGGTTATGGAAACATGGCACTAAATCCAGACCCAGATGTCCTGCCTGCGTGTTACATATTCATGTAGACCTGCACATGAGGAGAAGCTTAGCTTAAAGCACATGGAAGTCAGAAGTTTATTATCTAAATAGTATATGATTACAATTGGGATTAAAGTGGACTCACCAGATGTTTACTCTTGTGAAATGCATAAGAGCAGCATTAATCTAGACTAGGTGTCAACTGCTTACTGTCATTTTGATCAAGAATTGATAACTCCTACTTGTTTAATATTTTCAGAATTTCAATAAACTATGACCAGTGTTTTGGAAAGATAGTTTTAATTTCACTTGATTTTGCTGGCAAAAGTTTTATCAACTTCCTGATATGTAATAGTATGATAGGTGATTTTGAGAGTTATGTTTTCAGATAACCACCAAATAATGCTACAGCTTTTTATGAGTCTATATTTTACTGACCCAAAATTCAAACACAATCTCAGTGACAAGGGATCTGACAAAGAACCTCTAAGCAAAGCCATCTGTGACAAGAATCTGATGTGTTCAGCTTTAGAAAAGTCAGTCCAGAAGGACAACATTGCTTGACACATCCATCACAACGAAACTCAGCAGCCTGGATGAAGAAAATACTTTACTTTAGTCTGATCAATCACACAGTATCAGGGCAATGTCTCAAAATGCTATAAACAAGCACTAACATGTTTGCAAATATTGATTTTTCTTTGATGCTGTCACCCTCAAATGTGCATAATACTCCAGTTTGGGAGACTACTTCAAACTATTTGACATCATAGAACGAGTGAGTTAGAAAAGTTATCAGAAAAAATATTTCAGGAAATAGTGTTCTCTTTAGATCAGCTTTTATAATGCCTCAAGGTACTTCTAAAAAATGTCTATTTTTAATTGAAAAATAGGTATAAGTTTAAATTCTGGTTATGTCCTTACAATGGTGTTCAGTCCAACAAACTCCAGGCCATGAAACTACTTTGAAATGTTTCATTCCTTCATGAGTTACTCAATCTTGTCTACACAGACAATGCCCTTCATCAGCTTTTCAGTGCTTCTGGTCTGCAGGAACACTTTCACCTTCTGTATGCCTCTTCAAAATGTGAGAGCAAAGTAGAATTACTTACACTGTGCTTTGCTCGGATTTTGTCTTTTTCCATGGGCATGCAAGAGAAACAGCTACAGCAGTCAGGCAACATTTGAGTCTTGAAGGAAGCTTGGTGTTACTTCTTGGTGGTGCCAGCTTTGTAGCTCCACAAGTAACTATGAAAAATGCTTGTAGAAACAGTACATGGAATTATGTACAGATGAAATGAACCCTGTTCAGAATTAAGGCAAACTATGGAGAAAAAACAGTAGAAGTAACACCACAGAAAGCTACAGTGTGACAGTCTGTGGCATGCTGCATTTGAAATCAATAGCAAGCACTGTTTGATCTCTATGGTACAATGCTCTATGGCACACTAGCTTTAACTGATCAGTCAGAAGTCTACGAAAGAGTATAAATGCGGCCCCAAATCGTCAGTTACTTCCCACTGTTGAGATAATATATAATAATAATTTACCTATGATGATAATTATTTATTTGCCAGAACGGAACACTCAAGTAACACTGAATTCAAGCACGTATTTCTTTTTTTAAATAGTTCACGGTATCTTTTTACCACCAACGTAATCTACCATAAACAGATTATATCTTCCAGAAGTACTACTTGCTCTAACTCTTTCACCCATTTGTAGTTGTTTCTCCTTTTCATTTTATTATCACTAAAAGAAAAATTCAGTACTAGTAATATTTAATATCCTGACTAGATAGTCCTCTGGAACTATCTAGTGTAGCAGTCTACATATAGAATCATAAACATGAAATAAAATTGGAGTGTGAAGAAGATGCTCAGATCTATAATTATTGTCACTAAAAATACAGTTGCAGTGGTTAGATGAATCAAATATGATGAGAATGATTTAAGGGTTATCACATCTCTTAGCTGCTGTAGTGCTACCTAATGAGCACTATCTGCAAAAGTCACCTCAAATTCCACTATTCATTTTAATTCATTTTGATGAATGCTTCAAAATGAGTGCTCCAAACAAAATGTGGAGTGTGATGTGGACACAACACTGACAGTGTGATGCTACTCTTGGTGCATGTCGGTTTAATATCTGTAAGTCCCAGTGGAGCAGTAAGGAGAAGGGAATCACCTAAGGCTGACCTTAGGTTAAACGGTAAAAGTGTTTAACTTCATCAGTTGCGCCATGGGTTTCTTTAACGAAAACCAAGCATGTAAAAGCAAGGTAATTATTGGCAAAACACATGGCAACGCCTCATAGCTCTCTGGCTAGCCCCCCTTGGTTGTGACATTTCTTATATGTCCTTCTTTTCACAGGGCTTCCCCTGTATAATGAGCAGCCACTTCTGCAGAGTCAGTGCTGGGTCACACACACACTCAGGAAGTCTCCAGTCCTGCCTCCTCTATAAGGTGGTGGTTGCAGCTGGCACATCTCCACGCCGAACTCCGCTCAGGTGCAGCAGAGGGCATTTACTGGCTACCCAACAGCTGTCATTCCTCTGTGAATAAGGGAGCAAGATGTCTTGTTATTGTTTTACTACAATTATTTTGCATGCTGCTTTGAAATAGACGGTGTATGAATCGTGAAAAAAATGCATGCCATAGTTTGATAATCCTTGTTTTGGATTACAACAACAACTATTATAGCAAAGTGTTCTGCTATATCCATGATGAATTCAGGCTCATTGCTCATTGCTGGAAGTGGCGCAGCTCCATACCAGTTGTAAAGAAGTCCAGCTAGGACATTTGCATTACAGTGCTGCCTCCACCTCTAGTGTGCAATGATAACTACCGCAAACAGTGCACACCCCTATTTAAGCTCAGTGCTCTCCAGACAGTCATGATGAACAGTGACTCACGCATTTTTAGAGCATGAAATGTATCCAACCTTCCAGTCCTGGAAGTTTGCACCAAGCCCTTCCCAGCCCCATCTAAGAAACATATATCTGGCAGGAAAGCCAGGCAAAAGAAAGTAAAACTGCTGCTGTCCTAAAAGTTCTTTGGTATCACAGGCAACCAGCGCAAGTCAAAGCACACCACTTGGAGACTTTTCACCCATGCCCAGAGACTGGCTTTATGAGAAACCAACCTGGCTTGTTTGCAGCATCCACCACTTAAGATATGCCAAACAATACTTGTTCACAGCTGTGACTCTAAATCAAAATATCTCTTACTGAAAAAAAAAAAAAAAAAAAAAAAAAAAATTTCATTTAAAAAAAAAAATTTATAAAAAAAAAAAATAAAAAAAAAAAAAAAAAAAAAAAAAAAAAAAAAAAAAAAAAAAAAAAAGTCTTTCATTTACAAAAGATAAGAGCTTCCAGATGGTACAACTGTCAAGGCAGATCAATTTCTGATCCAGTTCCAGCTACCTTGATAGTATTGTCTTTAGTACAGACGCAGACAGAAGAAGTCCAGAAACACAACAGGACAGATGAGATTTGAATTTCAGTTGTAAGGTTCTCTCTCTTTTAATCTTGTGATAGAAGTCACTTCAAAACAATGTAACATCCTGCTATTGCTTTTGAAACATAATATGCAGCTATAAGTTGTGGACACAATTAAAAAGCCCAACTCTCAAAACAGCAAAATGACAGCAGACTAGTATTTTACAATACAGCCCAGCCAATACACACTCCAGTATTGTTTCAAGCAAAAGCAAAGCAGAACTGATACAACTAAAGTTTCTAGGAAAACTGACAACTCTAAGATAGGATAATATGTAAAACAGAGAAAGTGCACATCCCACAAGGGCAAATATTGCTGATATAATACTTGTGAGGGAATGCTACAAAAAAAAAAAAAAAAAGAGTTAACCTCAGTTAAGAATGACATGCAATTCTAACCAATCAGAATGATATCAAATTTTATAACATATTTGACTTGAAGTTTTCTCCACTGTTTCATAAGGGTTACACTGTTACATCGTCCTTTCAAGAATCCTTCTCAGAATGTTTGATCACCTGATACTCACAGTTCACCCAGATACTGCCATGCAAGCTCACAGACCTCTGTGATAAACTGCCTCATGGCAGGTGACTTCCATGGTTGAAACATAATATATGAAAGATTTAAGCAAAAGCAGTCATCACATCTCATGTGGGAGATTGTTAATTCCCAGAATCCTCTGTTGTACATCACGAAATGCTAGATGTCTGAGAAAATTTCAGAAATGGGTGCACAGGAAAGAAAGGAGAAAGAGAAAAATGGGATATGAGTATGATGGAAAACACAAAAGACAAGAATACTAAAATAGTATGTATTTAAATTTCTATGAGATCTTCATAAATAACGGTATTTCTAAGTCAAAAATCTAAATTGGCTCTAAATAGCTTCTGATATATGTCTATAGAAAACATTTTGCCGTATTCCTATGATGTGTGCAAACCATTTTGATGCTAATTTCCTTACCTACACTGTGCAGGACTCATAGCCATGTATGGTTTAAGGTGCTTGCCTTACTGCCAGTTGATTCTTTTTTTAAAATTACTCATATTTGTAAATAATTCCCAAATCACTTTGTCAAACATTTTTTGCCATTTCAGGGAGAAAAAAAACAACCAAACAAAACCAAACAAACAAAACCCCACAACCTCACAAACAAGCCCAAAAGAAAAGAAGCCATCGTAATTTCAAAAAACACAAGCAGCTGATGGATTGGCACCTGGAGGCTGATGACAGCTCTGTGGAGTTTACAGAACATATATGCACTTTAACGCTTCCCCTCTAAGAAGAAATACAAAACCAAGCCTCTTATTGCAGCATGAAAGTCAGAACTGTATTTTACAGCCAGATCTGTCTCAGACCAGAAAAGGACACCTGTGCTACTGCTCCTGGTTACCATGTAACCTGGTACATTTACCCAAACATGTCCAAAGATCATCCACAGCACATCACAATCTCAAGTTCCTACCACCTTCAAATCATGTAACAGGTTTTAGACTTCCACTATGAAAGACCAAGAGCCTCACAAATGATAACGCTGCAGTATAACATCTTTTTTTCAGGAGTGTTACGATAACTTATTTGGAAGCATAGGGTTTGTATCTTGCAGAAGACAAACAGTGCTGTCAAGGGGAAAACTTGAGGGTATATTGGATGAGAGTTTCTTCTACTTGTTTTCTCATGCCTGCACCTGGTGGTACCATTTATAGCTGTTTTCCATCATAAGCATACTGACCTAAAATGAAAATAGGAACCATCACCGAATGACATGCGTAAACTTTCTCAAATAAAAGCATGCAGGCAGCCATCAGCAGAACTAAATTCATATGATCAACCTGAAGCATGCTCTGAAGCAGCTGTGTGGTGATTATACTGTAAAGGGAGACTGCAGCTGGAAAAATCTTCAACAACTTCATATCTTTGCCCTTTGCAAAGAAGTAGGAATGGAGAGAGAGTCGACATTAACTGCACCTTGCTTCACCACAGCTTGTGAATTAAACAAATTGCAATACATTTTGAGCTGAGAAGAATCTGACATTCCTTCATGAATAAGCTATTTAAACAGTCTTCCTTCTTAAAAAGCATGTAATTGATATTCTTTTATGTGATCATATAGTTTACTTCCATTTATTTGCACACTTGTCTCTGAAACCTGATAGATATTCTAAGGCTTTCCCTTCTGTCATCCACCTGCCTTCTCTGCCTCCTTAGACTTACGTTGAAAGCTCTACCTCTGCCTTGTTCAACTTTTACATAATTCTGGTTTATTCCTATGTACACCCCATTTGATCTCTCTGCAAACTCTAAGAAAATTTTACCTTTTCTCCTCTTTCTCTATCTGCCTTGAGATTTCAAAGCACAAAGTTCGAGTTCAGCACTTGCTCACTCACTTCACCCAGCCTTTACCCCACCCTCCTTCCCTGCCTTTTCCACGCCAACAGCTTCCATAGCAGACTATAGTCCTTCTGGCAATGGCCCACATGAGCCTACACAGTGCATTACAGAAGATGCTGAGTTTATTCTGCCCACCCTATGAGCTAGCAAAGATGTACCTGCTTTTCACAGAGCTCAGCATGAATTAAAAAGCCCTTCTGAGATATAAAATACATCAGATCAGTCTCAGCATTATGTCAGTATAGGCACAGATCTTTTGGCCTCAGCTCATCTCCGATTGCACTGCCTCAGAGCCCACATGAGAGACCTTAAATAGACCTATAGAATATCTTGGAAACATTTCCTCATTATTCAAATTCTTCCTACTCTCACAAATTCCACATGCATTCATATAAATGTATGCAAACCAGTCCTGGGTGAAGGAAAAAAGACAAGCCTATACTCTAGCGTAAAAAAAAATCCCCTTCCCACAAAACTTCTGCTGAAGGTAAAAAAATAAAAAAATACTTGAGCCTGAGGAACACGTGGATACGGAGTATCACTAGCCTAGGCTGTTTCTCACTCAGGTACAGCTATTCTGGTTCTGATGCTGCCTCTTTTCTGGGTATTCCTATTTCCACACCATGAATACATTTCCTATCATGTCATGGATTACTGTGTCAAATTCCGGAGTCCCCAGTACAAAAGAGGTATAGATGCCTAGGGGTAAGTCCAGCAAAGGGCCATGAAGATGATTAAGGGACTGAAGCACTTGTCATACGAGAAGAGGCTGGGAGAGCTGGAACTGTTCAGCCTGGAGAAAAGACGGTTCAGGGAGGATCTCTTCAATGTGTATAAATAACTGGTGAGTAGGAGTAAGAAGATGAAAGCAGAGTCTTGTTAGTGGTTCTCAGGGACAAGACAAGAGGCAGCGGGTACAAGTTGACAAAAACTGACATAAAGGAAGTTTCCTTTACACATAAGAAAAATCTTTCTCCCTGTGAGAGTGGTCAAGCACTGGAACAGGTTGCCCAGAGAGGTCTTGGAGTCTCCATACTCTCTGGATGGACATAGCCTTGGGCAACCTGCTTTAGCTGATCCTTGTTTGAGCAAGGGGGTTACAAGAGATCATCTTCAAAGATACCTTCCAGCTTTCAACCATTCTGTGACATCTATCAGTTTTGTGCCTTTGACACATTTTCCTGCTTTTGACACTGTTAACAATTCCCTCTTCTTTCTCCTTCCCCCATTCCTGACACTTTGTGTCTCTCTTTTTCAGAACACTCATTAATGACACCCAACTGCAGAGTCAGCTCAATACAGAAAGCAGCACAACCATCTCCACAAGGCTTTCGGACTTTCAAGCAATGCTACACCCAAGAAGGCCAGGAAAAGTTAATTGTGCTGACTGAACTCACAGCATGATATACATCCAGGCCAGATAATTGAAAGGTGATTTCATTTCTGTTCTCTTAATTCTTGCTCACCCATGTCACCTTTGTCTAAAACGTCTCTTTGGTTTTTGGACCAGGTAAGTCTCTGACTATACCCAAACCACCTCTATGACTCTCTTTTATGTATTATAATAGGCACAATCTGGCTTTTAACCAGGAATATCAAAGTAAAGAAGGCCTTGAAATCCTTTTCCAGCTACTTTACTCATTGTAAAATCAGCATGTGCGGAATACAGGTCCCTTCCCACCCCAGCCCCACCGATCTTGGGCAGACAGCAAACCTGATCATCGTCTCATTAACCCTGATGGCTTTGGTGGAATTATTCCTTGCTTATGCCGGTACAAGGGAGGGAAGAAGCTGGTCCTCCATGTTGTAAGGCTTTCATCAAGGTACTGAAGAAAGAATCACCAAGCTTTATACTTTTTCTTAAACATTGCATTCCATTACTGTCATAAGAATGGTCCATAATAAGCTTCAAACCTGCTTATATATTAACTGTATTTTTCTTGTTGACACACATGCAAGCTGACTTAAAGGACGAACATCAAAGAGCCCTGTTTGTCCAGTTGAAAAGGGCTAGATTCAATTAAAGATAAGAAAAAAGGGAAGTAGTAAATTATTTAATCAGCTACATGTCTGCTTTACTAGAGGTTGCAGTATAATAAAGCTTTCTGTAATAAGATTTTACTTTATCACAAACCCAAACAAGTAAATTGAAACATCATCCTGCTTCATGAAAAAAATATAAACTACCAATGCTATCAAAAATTATTTTCTCTACATTCTGTTATATAAGCTGGTACTGCCAAAAGTTACATAGTGCTTAAAACACATAATTATACTGAATAGTAGGGACAAAGCCCTGAGGAGTTTTAAAGTCAGAGATAAAAGCAAACACAGTAGATCCAGCTCTGCAGCTGGAAGATCGGAGTTAGTGCTGCTTGACTTCTACTATTAGAACTAGACTGACAAGTCAAAATCTAGTCATGATAGATGCAGACACAGGTCAAGATGACTGAAGAACTATCTGTAACAGAAAGCAGGAGAAGCCTGCTGGATAAGGTGCTCCCGTTTTAGCTCAGTGCTTGCAGGGCCTATGAATGCCATGACAGTGACCTTCCACTCTTCCCCATCAACAGACGCTTTTCAGTGGTAGCTATGCTAGTTAGGACAACAAACAAGCTCACATGGATTTTCCACTAGACATGTCCTTCTCCTCTTATGCCTCTCCTAGAAGTCAACTTCCTAGGTTTTTCTGCCCATGGTCTTCTGAGAAAAGGAAAGAAAATAAAGCAGAGTAATTTATTATTGCTGAGGACTGAAGGAAAAGGTAAACACTAGATTGTCCCTTCCCATGTAAAAGGAGAAAAACTACAAATAAGACCCATGAAAATACATGTAAAGCTAAGAAAGCATCTGTGCAGTCTTTCCTGTAAGGTAAAACAAGTATAACACTGATTTGGAAATTCCAACCATTTTCCTAATGGATATGAGCCACATTTAAAAAAAAAAAAAAGACTTGAAATATCTGATCTCAAAGAGAAGTGAAATGCAAAACTAATCAATGAAGATAAATTAATAACGAAAACTATACTTGTCGTTCTTTGGACCAGAAACAAAAGCATTGCAATGACTGCTGTTGTTTAAATCGACAGAAGTTTCGCATGAGATTGCTTTCATTATCCACAAAATAGCAAATACGTAAATGCTTTCAAGGAACTTTATAGCTTTAGTAAATGTCCACGGAGAAACAAGAAGACATGGTGGTTTACTATTTATTTTTCAGAATAAATAAGCTGTTACAACCAGAGTACAATGTATTAAATTGAAAATGTGAGTGCTTTGCCAGATATAATTTTAAAAACCCAACAAACCCAAAACAAATAACTACACGATCACTTCAACTATGGGACCAGGGAAGTGGTGGATTGGACACTGCATGCTTTTTTAAGATTCAGCGGGACAGCTGCTGGGCCATCTTGTCTAGACAGGGATTTTGCCAAGAAAGGTTGGAGCTGATGATCCTTGAGGTCCCTTCCAACCTGGTATTCTATGATTCTATGAACACAGAAACAGAAGAATCCTGCTTAAAATCCAGAATACCTACAAGTATCACCCATCAGCTGTTTATGAGTGAAACAAACAAAAGATTACATTACTGCTACTCCTGAAGCAATGCCTTTCCTTAATTCAGCAAAGGATCTTTTTGTTTTTCTCTCTTTACTGAAGCAACAAAGATGTGGATATCTATGGAAATTCATTTCATCATAAATAAAAATAAAACCTGTCCATTTATGCTTTCCTATAAACCTCACAGCTTTTAAATGAAACGAGACAATATTTTTGAAAACAAACCCCCTCAATCATGAAATAATGCTCTGTTATTTTACTGAAACACACAGTTTGAAACAATCTGCTTATGGTTCACTTGCTTACGCAGGCACAAATCAGGAATAATTCTATCAAAGTTTATATAATTACTCTGGAACAAAAGTCATGCAAGCAAATTGAATACCCAGCACAACTTGTTCTAAGATAGCGGTGAAATACCTGTTAGCCTGTCTGAACTACATCTTCCATGAGGCACTGCAGTCTCACCTAAATGAAACCAACGTGACAGAGGAGATCTAATCTAGTAAGGGGGATAGAAAACAAATGTCAAAATACTGGAATTGCCTATGGGACAAAATTTGTGATTCCAGCTACCTCTAATGTGATGTGTTCAGATATGGTGGCTGCCATTTCCACCAAATAGCTCCAAAATAAACAAGATGAAAGCCTGGAGAGGTGATATTCTCAGTCCACAGCAGGGAGACTGCTGTGCTCCAGATGCACATCTGGAGCACCCACAAGATAGAGAAGTGCTCATGCAAAACTGCTGAGAGAATATCCGTGAAGTAATAAATAGCAGCAGTCTCGCAAGTGACTCACCCTGAGCTGATTCAGAAGTTCTGCTCTCTGCCTCTATATGTGTAAACCTATTTGGAATAACTGATTAATTAGGAAGGCATCATATTTGAGGTAACCTGCCCAGTTCCTCAAATACAACTAACAACTTAAAAAGGCATATTAAATTAAATAGAAGTTAAAAAAGAATAGAGATGAGTGCAAATTCATTATTTTGACATAGCATTTTGCAAAGAATGATAAAAAAGGAAAGCTGGCTGAGCATACAGGAGTAAAGTCAATTGCCTGTCCCAAAAGCGAAGTTAAGTGCATCTAGACTATTCAGGGCATATTTTTTTCTTAAAAATCCCCAGTGAAAGAGAATCCACATGTTTCTTGTTAGTCACAATTCCTGTATTTCATCCACAAAGGTGAAGGTTTTTGCCAATACCACGTCTAAAGCACTGGACTTTGATTGGTATTACCTGTTTATCCACATGGAAGTCTTTCATCTATACTAGTCTTTTATGTACTGAAAGTCTGTTATCATGAGTTTTACCATCTAGATCAAATCAATTAAATGTGTTTTCTCTGCTCAAAAGGGAATTTTTCATACCTCTTATAATTTTGCTACTGTCCTCTGAGCATACTATAATTTCAAGCTCTTTTCTAAAGTGTGAAGGCAAAGAATGGATACATCACAGCCAAGTCTTCACCAGGTCCTGAGTAAAATTATTAACTTACATACATCGCATGTGACATTCAGGTTAGTATAACCAAAATAACATCTGATGTTTCTTTTTCAAAAACATAATCCTTTTAGCTGACAAAGTCTGTGGTCCACTATGGCATTCAGATACTGTTCTTTAGAATAAATACCTAGTTCTTTATCCTCGTTTTATATTTGTCCATTTCACTCTTCCCCTTAAGTATTTTACATTTATTTATTACTGAATTTCGGCGGTGATACAAAGCATCTCCAATTTTCCAAGATAATGATCTTTCATTCTTATTGTTCAAAATGCTTCCAAATTCTCATATTTCATCCTTAAATTATCTGAAGTATACTTGCTAGTCTGACACCAACTCTTTTATGAAAATGTTGAACAAAAACAGACCCAATACTGTCCACCCTCTTTGACAGCCAGAAGCTGATAATTCGGCTTTAAGTACCATTTCCAACTAGTTATGCACCTTGTCTTAATTTCATCTAGGTCATATTGTCCTAATTTATTTATGGACTCTTTTATGGGACAGTGTCAGAAACCTTGCCTGAAGTCAAAATTAATCCTATCTGTTCCTACATCTGATTAATCCAGAAATCCCATCAAAGAAAGTAATTAAGGGTATGTTGACATGATTGTTTTTGACGAAACCATACTAGCTGTTTTTATTACTTTATTATGTTCTCTGTATCTACACACTGAATACCTAATAATTTGTTCCAGCAGCTTTCCAGATGTTGAAATTGCACTGGTTCATCTATAATTCTAAAATAGACTATTTTTGCTTTTTTAGTTAGGTACTCTGTTTGCTAATGGTTCAGAGATTGAGCTGGCTAGGTTTTCTAAGTACTTAAGGGCAAATTTAATTGGATCCTGTCAACATGAATACATCATGTTACATTAATATTCTTTAAACTGTTCCTTCCCGATTCTGTTTGTACCTGCTTGGTAATGTTGTTTTCTTAAATACATGCCTACAGAACTGAAGGGGATCTTTTCCCTATTTCTTGTTATTCTTTCTTGCTAAGCAATGGACCAGCACTGTCCTTCATAATTCTATTATTCTAATGTAATGTAGCATTCTAATACCTTCAGAATGTTCTCCCCAAAGCTTTCATGTACCTTATTGATGTAGCCTGATGCATCCACATTCCTGAGTATACTTCCCATTTTTTCTCTCCATTGAGATTGTTTGTGAATCTGCTTTTAACATATTCTCTTGCAGTAACTGCTCACTCTCCTTCACTCATTTATCCTTTAGATTATCTTCCCAAAAGACACTCTCCTAGATCCCCAGGTTCATTAAAGTATGCTTTTTTGAATTCAGTTGTTCATGTTCTGCTGCTATGGTTGCTTCTTCGTAAAACCATAAACATTGCCATTTTACAATAACTTCCACCCAAATTGGCTTCCAAGTGCAGGTTCTCTTCCAGTTTCAAAAATCCTAGTCATAGCCAAATCTAAGAAATGCTATTTGTAATAGCTTTATATTTTAAAATAAAGTTGTTCATCTGCTGGACCTTCTCTATCCTTACATACCATTTTTGGAATTGAGTAACTGATACTCTCCGATTCAACCACACCAAATCCTTCAGGTGTTTCTAGCGATTCTTCTGGCCAAGATTCCAGGAATGACAATGTCCCTTTTCTTTTCTTTTCCCTTCATAACTTTGTCCAGGCTGGTGAATGTTTTCCTTCAAGATGCTTACTTCTCACTTTCTTGTTTGAACATTATTGCATTTCAAACTTAATTTAAAAGGGCTGGAACACCTCTCCTATGAAGAAAGGCTGGGAGAGTTGGGGTGGTTCAGCCTGGTCAAGAGAAGGCTCTGGGGAGACCTTATCGTACTCCTTCAATACTTCAAGAGAGCTTAGAAGAAAGATGGAGACAGATTTTTTACCACGGCCTGTAGGGGCAGGACAAGCAACAACTGTTTTACACTGGAAGAGAGTAGATTTAGATTGGACATAATGAAGAAATTTTTTATGATGAGGGTGGTAAGACATTGGAACAGGTTGCCCAGAGAAGCAGCTGATGCCCTGTCATTGGAAGTGTTCAAGGTCAGGTTGGATGGGACTTCAAGCAACCTGATCTACAGAAAGATGTCCCTGCCTACAGGTGGGTTGTCCTAGATGATCTTTAAAAGATCCCTTCCAACTCAAACCATTATATAATTCTATGATTCTATGAAATCCAATCCCCCTCTCCCCATGGCTGAGCAAGCTGAAAATGGAGTGTATTACCTTCCTAAATTTGTGAGAAGAGTTTCATTAATTGTGTGCCTATATATACAAGTATGTTAATCACAGTGAAATCAAAAAGAAGGGAAAACAAGGGTGTTTACAAAACTTATAAACACCACAATAAATGCTATTAACCAAATTAATCAAGTCTTTCAACATGAATACTTAACACAAAACCCATTCTGTTACAGACATTATTTTTAGGATTTGAACATTCTTGTTATTGCTTTAGGCAGAATTAATACAATGTTAAGTGCCTTCACGCTTTCTTAAGTACTAGGTATGATGTGAATACCTGTCAGTCATGTCCCTTGATCTAAGACTGACATTTTCCTTAAATTATCTTCAGAACTACAAGGAAATTCTGAATTACAAAGACTATAATGAAAAAAGTGTGACTTCACTAAAATAACTTAGTTCACACTACAAGAAGCACTGAAAGTATGTATTCAGAACACTGGACAATACCTGGGGCAACCAGTTGCTGTTACATTCAATGAAGTTACAGCACGGAGATAATTGTGCAACAAGGCTACATATGCAATACAAAGTTCCACCATTGACATTACAACATTCAGCTGCAATTTTGAGGTAACCTGCACAGCATCTTCATTGTGGAAAAGAATTTATGGTAATATAGTTTTGTTTTTTTAATTGGGTTTTCCTTGCTTTGGTTTTGTTTTGGGTTTTGTTTTGTTTCTTTTTTAATATTAAAAGACTAGTGATAGAAGATTACTTCCTCAGTGTGTAGGCTTTGGAGAGAACAGGGATGCATACATAAATTCTCATAGTAAGAAATATGCAAAGGGCCACTGTATCAGTTCGATTCCTATCATCACAAGCTTGTCTTTGAAGGCGAGCATTTTGCAACATACACTTCAGACCTCTTTTTCAGGATAAACATATCTATTGAAACACTGAACCTGAAAAAACTTTCTACAGAAAAACTACATTAATCATATCGACAATTTTATAAGCATATATAGTGAGGAAAACATACATCCATACATGCAAATACTTTGATAGTGACATATACTGGCAAATAAAGACATAATCTGTATTACTGAAGTGGATATAACAAAACTTATGAAGTCTTTACATATTTTGTATTATATATTAATTTAAAAAAATGCAACAAAATTTTAAAAGAATCCGTTTAAATTCTAAAACCATAGCTCATATAAAGTTGATTTATTATCTCTGATTAGTACTAACTGGGCTTCTGAGTCAGAAATGTAGTACTCCATTGCCCTAAAATCGATGTAAATGAAAAAAGAATTCCAATAAATAGTAAATTCCAATAAGATACAATATTTTCATTATGTTTTCCTCATGTTTCACATATATCGCTGCAAAAGAAACAAACAGAAACAATGAATTTGTAACTATCAACTAGTACAGTGACATTATTTGTATTTTACTAATTGTTTAATTTACATTTAGTTAAGCTATTGCTGCATTCACATGAGATTTTCTCAGTATGTGATTTTTTATATGCAAGTCTGATAAGTTAAAACTTTTTCAGCCATTAGCGGCATAGCTTAATATTTAAGAGATGGTTTCTTTTACACTGTCACAAGCAAATGCTTAGCAATTTAACAATCTCTCTACAGTATAAACATTTATTAAAATGTCAGTCATTGCGGCTTACACGTGCTTAAAAATATTTAAAATTTCCACAGAGGGTGGTAAGCTCAGTTCCTTGTCCTGTTCTTGATATAGTAATAGGCTGTTATTGAAAGCTCTCACAAGGGTTTCTGTTTCTTTTAGCTAGACTTTAATATGGTGAGAAGGCAGCCTTTTCTTATGTCTTTTTAGAGGCTCCTCTAAAACGACCTTATCTCCAGCTCATTTGAGTTTAGGAGATGGCTTCCGGGGACTTTAAGGTTATGCAAACCTAATCATTAAAACCTCTGTAGATGTAAAGTCTTTTCAACCACAAGACAGATAGCACTATAAAAAAACCTATCAGAGATAGCAAAAAAGCCTTTCATGTATTCCGCGATTTCCAAAGATACCGTAATCTGATTCTATTTTGGAGAGTATGTAAACAGTCTTCCTCATTCTGTGCTGAATAGAGTGTAACGGAAAAACACCTTTTTCATAGTTTAGCTCATTTCAATAATTTAATGCTGAATCAGGCAATGGCAGTTTATAATGAGTAGTGTGCTCTGGTTCAGAGAATAAACAGAAATTAAAGAGGAGGAAGAGAAGTTGCAAAGATCTGTCAAAGTACTGTCAGATTATCATCTCTTCACTAGAAGACAACTTAAATAAGCTATTGCACAATAACCTTTGGAATTGCACAAATATGCCTGGTAAAGCCAAAAGGCCAAATGAAAACTTTACAGCTCTCTAAAAGTAACAAGAACATTAAAATCAACAAAAGATCCAGATTTCCTCAGGACACTGTAACACCATCACTCCACTGTCCCAATTGCCAAAACTTTCAAAACTGAAATAAAATTGTAGTAGTAAAAATAATGAAAAGAAGTTTTGAAAAGGGTAATGTAAGTCTATGAAAAAAGTGAGAGGAAAAGTTTAAAAAGAAATTCAAAAATTGAAGAATTTCAAGATTAAAAAAAAAAAGAGGGGTCAGATGTTTGGTTAAATCCATCTTAGACTTTGTTACAAAGAAATTTATTCATCCTTGATGATAAAATAATAAGTTAGCTGTGATCTGTTTCTGCAGTACCACACACTTTCTGAGCCAACAAAGTAAGATGTTTTTACAGTTTCCGCTAGAAAGGAACAAAGCTTTTTCTCGTTAGCAGAAAATGTTATAGAAATTCAACATGTTCTCAATGTTCACCCTACAAATTGAAGAAAATCTTCACAGAATTACACTCGGATGCTAAAGAAACCTAAAAGGAGACCATTAAAAAATGATTGCACCCGTTCCAATTTATATGAACTTTGTCAAAAACTGTAAGAGACATTTTGCCTGATGAACAGGCCTGTGAGACAGAAAATCACTGAATCAAAAAGAGGTCAACAGGCTAGAGACATCTGAAAACAAATTCTTACTGTGATGAGTTGTAGGCACTCAGACAAGTTCTATTTTTTTAAACTTAATCTAATTTACTGCTTGCTACTAGATTCTCCATTCAACAACTGATTTATCAGTAAACTAAATATTCTTGTGCTATGCATAGATTTTTACTGAAATTGCATACTCTGCTGTCCAGCAGATGGTTCTAAGAATCACAGTCACAATGAAAGGCAAAAGGTTTGAACTGTACAGAGAACTTCTGAACAAAGCAGAGTTCTGAAAAAAAGTTCACTGAAATTTAGAGACCTATAAAACAAAACAGAATGAATTATCCATTACAGGAATTTAATCACAGAATCACAGAAGGGTTGGGGTTGGAAGTGACCTCTGGAGATCACCTACTCCAACCCACCTGCTAAAGCAGGTTCACCAGAGCAGATTGCACAGGAATGTGTCCAGGCAGGTTTTAAATGTCTCAGAGAAGGAGACTCCACAACCTCTCTGGGCAGCCTGTTCCAGTGCTCTGGCACCCTCAAAGTAAAGACGATTCTCTGCATATTCAGATGGAACCTCCTGTGCTTCAGTCTGTGCCCATTGCCCTTCATCCTATCATTGGGTACCACTGAAAAGAGTCTGGGCCCATCTTCTTGACACCCACCCTTCAGATATTTATAAGCATGAACAAGGTCCCCTCTCAGCTCTCTCTTCTCCAGGCTGAACAAAGAAAAGCATTGTTTTACAAATGAATATGGTTAATGCCACAATTCTTTATGTGGAGTAGAGGATACAAACTTTCTAGACCAACCAATCTTAACATCTTTCATCTCTCACACACGTACTTTCATTACTTAAAAGTTTTAAGTAAACAATAAAAAAATTATTTAAAAAAAATCTGCCTTTCATCATTATAATAAAGTCCTGAACTCCTTTGGAGTCAGTTCTGGGACACATGCAAGAATCTGTAGGGTGTAGAATAGAAAGTGCACAGAAAGGAAAGCACATAATGTTCCAAGCAACCTGTAATTTATTCCCTGCAACCTTTTTTTGTACTAGGAAACTTGATGCTCACAAAAGAAGAAGGTGATCATAAATTCTGAAAGACTTCTTCCCCACTAGATCCTTTCTAAAAAGTTCAGCTGAAACTGAACATGTTAAATTCTATTTTATCATGTACCAACACGACAAAACAACACTGACATTACATTTAACACATCCTGGGAATAACTAAAGATCAGATTTCCATGTTTTATGAACAGTATATGTGTTTAAATTTTTATCTCATTAACTTAAGAACCTGCAACAGTTTGCTGGACCAAAACCCAAGAGACATCAATGCACACAGTAGGTCCATGGTACAAGTTGGCCCACTATTTTTATTTCCTTGGATTGATTCGGTTTGAGGCACGAGTTCAATGAAGGAGACATATGAGGTTACCAACCCAAGCTTTCAGTTATTTCATTGCTTTTCCTAGAATCATTAAGATTTGTATTTGTTTAATTGTCAGACTCATTTGCACCCTTCTATTTCTGACAAGGCAAATATGTTATATTTAGTAATTATAAATAGCTTTTCTCATACTGTCAAATAAATGAGCAGAAAGAGGCCTTCAGATTATTAAGGAGAAAACATCTGCCCCTACTCTAGAATTCATTACATTTCAACAGCAAACGTTACAGAAGAATAAGGAGGGTGGTTTTTTGTTTGTTCGGGGTTTTTTTGTTTGTCTGAGTTTTTTTAATTCCCTTTTTTATTTGGTTTTGAAAAAGTTAGCCTAAAATAAGAAGTAATTATGTGTAAGGCTAAACACTAAACCTCACATGTAAATAAACAGGAGTCATCATCAAACAATAGATCAATATCTCCTAGCAAACATCTAGAAGTTAATTAAACTAATTTCACACACTAATTGGACTGCACCTAACAGAGCCTACAGCCACTTTATAGAATAAAAAAATAACTGCTGTAAGGGTGAATTTGAGCAACAATATACATCTCCTTTTTATAGCTCTTGCTATGGTGAATTTATATTTAAATTCTTACTCAATAAGTCAGCTAGTGACACTTTTCTGCCTTAGTTGTAGAGCCAGTTGTACAATTTTGTATTTGTCCTGGTTTTAGATCAAAGAGATGAGCTCTGGATTAGCTGAAGAGACAATCAATTCTCATTCCCTGAATGGAAAACACCCATCACGGTCTCCTCCAACAAGGCCAGTTTAATTATAGATCCAGCCACAACCCATCAAAATAATGTTAAAAAAGACATGTATCTCTATCCTAATCTATACACTCACCTTAAAACTGACTCTTCTTCCTGACAAATTAAGATATCGGCTTGTATCATTTGTTGTTACAACTGTGTTAATCCACTTTCAGATGGAAAAGTATGCTATCATCCGAACCCTGCTACTCTGAAGCGGTTCCACACTGCTTTCATTGAAGTCAAGGAGCACTTTGCCTCTGACTTCAAGGGTGCTGTGATGTTGTAGCCTTTCAAAGCACACTGTACCCTTCCAATCTACATTTCACTCACACTGTACAGACCTGCTAGCTGTCATCTTTTTATCTGTGGTGAATTCTACACGGTACAGCCAGCTAATTCTGAACAAATGTTAGATTCAGTTCTGGTTATGCAATAGTCATTAAGCAGACGCTAAAATCACCCTACGTTTGCATAATCAGGGTGAAAACAAGGCCATTTCAGTGTTTACTTGACTACTACGATAATTGCCAGGTGAATTCTCAGCCTCCCAGGTCATTGGTACCTCCCTTTGGGTCATTTCCACAGCATCTCAGAGGCCACATAGGGAGACTTGACCAATGGACCAACAGAAATGAATGAAGGGCAGCTGCTGAAGAAAATGTTGTTATACCTCTGCCTCTGGACACGGACTGAAATATAATCTTACAATTCTTCTGCAACTTCTGAATTTGGAAGTCTGATTTCCTGTTCAACCTGTACACATCGAGTGCGCTTACGAGAGAGGATGATTTAGAAATCACTACATGATACAGAATTCTCAGTCCTCTTAAGTATACTTTTTAAAGAAGACTGAGACCTGAGAATCTACCACAAACCCATACATTTTTTTTTTTATTTAGTAGCTGAAGAGAAATAACACTCTTTCTAGAAAGCTTACACTTCTGTCAACTATATGTACACTCATCATTTTTCAACCAGTATTCTGAAAAGCTTAATTAATACAATGGACTCATAAGAGATTGCATAATAGATGTCTCCAACTGCTTTATAATGAGGGGAAAAAAAAAAAAAAAAAGAAATTTTATTTGCTATCATTTCACATGGGCAGTATATCTATCACTTTTCAATTATGCATTAGGGGCAATCAAGTAAAGAATCCAGATCTTCTGACTCCAGTGCTCTGCTGTACTACCTTGGCATTAAATTTCCTCTCTTTCCTTCAAAACAATCAGTGAAATACAGTGTTTACCTAACTATATTAAAAGTATAACTTAAGCAAGAGGGTTTTATCTTTTTAACTGAAAAATACACTAGCAAGTCTGTCTTGTAGCTCTCATTAATTAAGTCTACTACAGCACTACCATGGTTTGAATTCTGACTTTGTTTAATTACAGCTCTGGGTAAATCTGTTTTGTGTGTGGTTAGCATAAAACACTGATACATATGACCGACAGAAATTCAAAGTCTTAAAATAAACCTAATGAAATCTATTCTCACTTCATTAGAAAGTACTCCAGTATACTCTGCTCATTGTCTTAAGAACTTGCAAGATCATAAACTGTCATTTATTGTTGCAGAAGAAAAAATAACTTCCCCATATTAACCTGCACAATATTATCTGTGCTTAGGAGGTTGAGTTAGAAATAATGTTAGTTTCCAAACACAGTGTAAAAAGCAGTTGCATGTACATTACAGGCCCATAATTCCCACATCAATTCGTATTTCTACAATCACAGTTTCTTAGTGTTAACACTGTTTTTCTCTCTGTTGTAGTGTAAAACGCCTACACTAAAAGTGAGAATTGATTTATTAGCACTCTTTTCAAGCAGATTTAATGCACAAAGATGCATCTGGAGCATCTCTCTTCTCCTGTGAAAGGGCAAAGTAACTCCGCAGCCTATTCATCTTTTTCCAAACTTAAATAAGCCCATATTCACGACGAGTGATGTTAGAGACACTGCTCCTATCTCCAACAGATGCTAGACCCAAGAAACAGCTACTGAATAGACAGACCACTCCAATTTGCTTCAAATATTACTGATGCATGGCAGAATGAGAAGCACTAGTTCACTCATGTAGCACAGCTATTACAGTTTCCTTACACGTAACTGGGTAGGAGCACTTGACAGCAGCAGGCATCTAATTGCAGGCACTGAAAAAGGATCTGCTTCTGTGACAGGGGAAAGACAAAAGTAGGGCACAAAAAGAAATGAGGAAATGACATGTCTGGCTGAAGTCCACACTCCTGCTTTTGCCATTAGTGCAATGTTTCTTTCCATTACAGATTTGCTATTGCAAATCAGTGAAGGACATAATTCCACCAGAGACAAAATATGACGAATACATTTTTCTCATTTGCTTGTGCTGAGAGGTCTACACTTCATGTCCAAACTCTACTTAATTCACACTTAATTGAACCCCATGCTAGATGCAAATGATATGCAAAACATTACTGCAGTAGCCAGCACTATATATTCTGCTGAGAAGAAATATATCCCTTTACCCATGTATACAGTTTTCCTCCATGAAAATTCTAAATTATTCTTTAATCTCTACTCAGGCATTAAAGAAATGCGATAATCTACTGTCACATAATGCATCCCTACAAATAATATCAGTATCCAAATATTACTAACTTTTCTAAGTGAGTTCAGTAGACTAAGTACCATCTAATGTTTCACTTTAGATTTACGGACACTTCTTTCATTCTGTTGTCTTCTGTTTCCTCAGCTATGCAAAGAGTAAAATGAAAAGCGTATAATCTGTTCCCTCTTTAACCTACTGAAAATCCACAATACAGTTTTGATTTTTCAGTGTTTACCCAATAAGCTCATCTCTTAAATGGTTTAATTCTTGATAAAAATGTCAAAATCAAGCCCTGTATCACAGCTTGGTTCAGCCCTGCTGTTTTCAGTGAAAGCTAGTCTGTTGTGACAGAATTATATACCTCACTTGCTATAAAGCTCCCTCTGTTTAAGCAGTGAGTAAGGATCATGGTTAGTTTGGTGCTCTCAAGTGCAAATTCTAATCTGACACTATTCCAGGTGAGCAGGATTCTCAGTTTCAGCTGCCTCAATGCTGGAATTGCCTCAATGCTCTTAGTGTCACAGTTAATTGAATACATTTCTCCTAGAAAACACACGGCTGTAACAGCGTTGGCTTAGCACTAATTTCTTAAAGGAGAACAAGTTGGTAACAGAAAGAACTCAGGTTCAGCAAAGGAATTTCTAAAAGACGCAGAAGTGCTGCTGTGAAAATGAATGAAAAATAAAGGAAAAAAAAAAAAAGGAGCAGGCAGAGTAAGTTGCTCAGGGAAACAACCTCCTGAATGTAATTTTATATCTCAAATTTCTAACAAGCATTATCCTCATCCAGAAGCTACATTCATTCCTCCCCCCTCATATTCCATTTCTGGGCAAAAATAGCTTTCTTTATCCTAAAGAGTATGCTCATTTTAAAACTTTCCTACTTCTGCTGTTTCAGTAGAAGTTCTCTTTGCTCTAATGCTCTTGTCATTTGCTACTGGATTTCTGGCCAGAGAGCTGTTCAAAGTAAATGGCCCTGCCTAGAAAACATCTACGCTGTTCCCAAAGGGAATCGATGCCGATGCCTATAGTTCTGCTTTTCTCTCTCACATCTTCCCACACTGGGCTATAGCTTTCCTCTAGAAAAATTAAGGCTTAAATGCATGGTGACAACCATTCACATACACAGAAAACATCACCCCAAAACACCAAGGACTTCAAACTCTGGTGGAGTCTCAGCCATAGGATGCAGCACAACAAAACATGCTGCTTGAACTAGTGAGCACAGGCAATTTTAAAGGGTGATTCAAGTCTAAAGAGTGTGCCTCTGAAAACAGCACCTCATAGCTCAATGTTTATTGGTTTTCAACGTTGTTTGTTTGGGGTTTTTTCAGTTTACAAACAACAAGATTATAAAGAAGCGCCTCACCCCACCCCCTATAGCCCTTCCAGCTCTCAAACATGGGATCCACAAAGCTGGTTTCTCTCTCACATTCTCCCCAGTAATCTGGATTCAACTTGTACATAGCAAAGGGACTAGTATGGCAGAGATCACTTCTCTGGACTACTGCTCTAACCAGTAATTGTGGACATTAATAATTACCTTTATTGAAAATTATTATTTGTTTGATAATATTTACAAATCCCATACAAATACTAAAATATATCTGGAATCTATCCCAAATTCTCCAAATTCTGGGCAGATGCAAACTCCAGGTGCACATCTTGTTTGAAAAAAATAAAATGTCTTTAAAGACTTTTTAAAGGTTAAAAACAGCAGATAGACCACACAAGTTGTTGTGCTTCCAGGTTGCCGCAGGAGGTGACTGAGAGTATTTGAAAATGCTCTTCTGTGTAATATTACTGTGAAGTAGTAAGTTCTGAAAAGACTGGCTTTTTTAGTTTCTAGAAAATCACCTTGGGCAGTTGTATTTAAATTGAGGATGATAGGGCTCGAGCAACATTAAAAACCAGATGCATATTTCTGTGCCTAAAATTCAATAACAATTTGTCACCTGCTTTTGCTGCAGATTGATCATCCTCAGTAAGGGCTGGGATTACATCACCATGCAACCGGTAGCAGAATATCCAGGACAGTGCTACCAGGATGGATGCTCCCACAGTCTGCGAGGGGCTGGCAGATGGGAGACAGGCAGAAGAGGTGGTACAGCCCAGCAGCTGCATCACGCTCAGCTGTGTGCCCCCAACTGTGAGGAAGACTACAGCCACCTTCACCTTCCAGGTAAAAACAGGCTATGTGAGGATACAAATGATTGCGCCCCAATGGCTTTTTTTTTTTTTTAATGTCGGTTTATTTTAGTGGTTTAATTACCTTTCAATATTTTAAAAAAGTATACAATAGGAAACCTCACCTCTTCACCATAAATCAATGTCTCATTTGAAATATTTAAGGGTAAAGTGTCATCTGTGATAACAAAGAATTTAATTTGGGCAGCTAATCATTTTGACTGCACAAAGAAAACCTCTACCTTTCATAATATTTTAGGTTAGTCAAAGGTTAAATTCTTGATTACCTAATCAAACACCTGCATTTTGCAGCACTTGTCTCTGTAATTAAAGATGCAGCACTGAGCTGTAGTGGCCAAGGTCAACAACTAAAAAAATCAATCATTTAAATAATAAGCCCTGGCTGACTTTCCTAAAACCATTCTTCAGGTGCAAAGTATTTTTAAACAGACCAAGAAGATGGCTAGGTTATGAAATAGTCGTATTCCTCACTGTCAGACCTTTTCAGAAGTTTTAATTAGAATATAAGCTTCAGACACCTCAGCAGAGTATGCCTATTAAGACTCATATAGGTATAACGAGGACTAGTGCTCAATTATAAGCATGTTTACGTTATAAAATGATTTTACCTTGCTATTCCTCCCAAACACTTCCCTTCCTATTCTAAATATTATCATCATTAACTGTATCTTAATAATGCCCAGTATTGTGTACCGTAGATACAGCTTACCATGCTTCATTAGGTTGTAACTCAACCATATATTTAACTACTACGAATGTAATTTATGTTATCTCAGTCAGTGGGTCTATTTAAAAGGCATAAAGCTGAGAATTTTGTGTGGAAATTCTGAAGGTTAGTACCAGCATATAGACCGCAGAAACTGTTCTGCTCCAAGGCTGGTCCAGGCCACTGGAAAGATTTATGGTTTGCTTGTGGAAGGACCTTGTTGTATCTGGGGAGAAGGAAATGGTTTCTTCCCTATATATCACTGAGGGGTGGATACAACCACTCTTTCTTAAGCAAGACTCTGGTCCCACCCACGTAGCAGACAATTTACCTGAGTAACTGAGCTAGAATGAAGCATTTGGTCCAGACTGCTTTTCTGAGTTTTACAACGCAGCATAATAGAGAAAAGCAATGCAAAAGTTCTCTGAGTGTTTGACTACCCTCTTTCTCCATTCGGACACCTGATATGACCTGAGAGGAGTTAAACATGTCTCATTTTAACTGTTTAAAAATGAAGAATAACATCAACCATGTGCACTGATGATAGAATTACTGAAAATGTAAATATCTCTCTTTCATATTGTAGTTCGGTGCAAAAATGTTCACAATATTTTTACATCACACCACAAAGGAATAATTAAACTCATTTATGTTTTCAGAGCATTTTGAGATCTTTGAATTCATTTTAGATTAGATTCCAGCATTCCAGGAAGCAAATACCTCCATTCTTTTTGTTCCATTTCTAAAAGATTCTGGTTTTATTTGCTGATCCAAAATGTTAAAAAAGAGCATAATAAAAGCAAGAATGATTGAAAAGCAGTTGCAATGACTCACTGTTTCTCAAAGTGCTGAGTGGAAAGTAAATGGTGAAAAGAAGGAGAGAAGAATGGATGAAGTGTTCCAAACAGGGATAAATTAATGATTTATAGTATATGTGAATCTGTTCTGCAGTTGTGGTTGCCCTGAAGAAGAAAAAAGTCACATTTCTTTCTTCAGGGTTAAGAAGAAATCTTATATATCTAGCATAAATACCCGCCGCCCAAGAGAGAGAAAAAAAATATATATATATATTTCCAATACAGTGGCTTTTTCACATGGTATCATATGCACAGGTATAGGCAGATTATGCACAATATCGTTAAAGGAAAATCCACCGAGTCTGCACTCTCCTCCCACTAAAGCTTCCTGATGAAACTGTGAATGCCTCTGTTAAAAAATGTGCCAAATGTCTTGTAAAGTATCCTTATACCAAGTGTAAAACTAAAGGGTTAAGCTTAGAATGAATCACAACTTGTGATTATGTGAACTAACTCCCTGTCATCTCAACATTTGATCATGATTCTTCAGAGGCCATATATATCTGCCTATAGATCTGTTTAATGAATCTCACACAAAAAGTACAAAGCCTTTTAATTTCAAATTAATGGGGAGAAGGTGCTATTTGCATTAAACCAGAGGCTGTCTTTATTCCTCATATAGCAGTACGTATGTCAGTTACATTCCAAGTGATATTTACCCTCCTCAACTTGCAAATTATGTCAGATCTGTGGGCTTTATATCACTCTTTTTAATCTGCAGCATTTCTTTTAGGGTCTCATTCCTTCTCTGCAAATGGTGTTTCAAACAACCGCCCGTAGTATAGTTAAACTTGTCAGAAAATGATAGCTACTCCACTACATCAGTGTGCTTCTAGTATCTGGGCAGACATCACATGGACACCTTTCAAAGACTACACTAGAGGTCATAGAATCATAGAATCATTTTGGTTCGTAATAGACCCTCAAGGTCATCAAGTCCAAACATAACCTAACTCTGGCAGTAAACTATGTCCCTATGAACCTCATCTACGTGTCTTTTAAACACCTCCAGGGATGGTGACTCAACCAGTTCCCTGGGCAGCCTGTTCCAATGCTCCTCTCAGCCTCCTTTTCTCCAGGCTTAAAAGCCCCGGTTCCCTCAGCCTCATGAGACTTGTGTTCCAGACCCCTTGTAGTGATGGGCAATTCAGATCAAACTCATTATCCATCACCCATCAAAAATGGCCTCCTTCCCTTTATTGTTTAATTTCAGTCAACTGCTGGTTCTTAAGCATGAAAAATATTCTCATTTACATGCTTACATAAAGTTATAGCTGTCCATTGTTACATAAAATGGGCATTTCAATGTAAAAACTATATAAACCATATGCGTTTCGAACTCCACATTCTCAGAAACCTATACACTAAGGAACTGAGTAAAGAATTCCAAATATCTGCAAAGAATTTGAAGGAAAAAAAAATATTTTCTCCGTAGCGGTACTCTTCTATTATTTTTAGGTACAAAAACAAACAATACATGTTCATGTTTTCCAGTGCACTGACTGCAACAACCCATTAGAAACATTAGTAACATACAGCAAGAGAATATAGAGATACACTTTCACACATTTATACTTATATATATTTCCACTATTTGGAAAATATTGATTTTTTTCTTCTTATGCCCTGAACAGAAGTGAAATTTGCATGTCTGCATTTGTTTAACAAGAGCAACTTCAGCTTGCAGCATCTTGACATTGCCATGTATCTCTGTCTGTGTACTACCATCATTTGACTGATACTTGCACAGCTCTAGGAATAGTGATCGCTTTTAACTGAATCAGCATAACAAGGGAAGAACCAGAAACAACTTCTGTGTACTCCACAGAAATACTGATTTTAAAAATCCTTACATCATAATACAATAAAATAAGAGTAACCCAGCCTAGATAAGGGGGATCTGAAGATTATAACCCAGGAAAAGACAACACTCAACAACTGAGCCTGATTTGATGTCTGATATACAACTACACAATAAATATCATGCCAGAACGATAACTGCCTGACTTCTGGCTACACTGCAGCCAGAGCCGTCTGGTCACATTACATTTGAGGACCTGAATAAAAAGCTCAGTTTTGTTTCTTGTGCTTTTCATACACTAACAAACACTGCTCTGCTCATGCCCTGAAGAGTCTGACTTCTAGTAAGACAGAGATTAAAAAATGTAAGGAATAACTAGTAAATAAGAATTATTTATGTCTCAAAGAAAAAAATAACCAGACAATACCATATGCATAATATTTCATAAATGGATGATACATGGAGCTAGCTACAAATTTCCTTACAAATACATAGTTCTAGTTACTTGCAGATACAGATCTTCAAAAGCAATTGGAAAAGAAAGACTGAGTGACCTTGAGGACAGTCCCTGAGTTCTTCTATTACTGCACTGAGGAAAAAAAAAAGTGTCTTTACAGAGGTGCTATTTCCCACCAAAAATTCTTGTTTGCATGCCCCTGCGTGGAAATATTTATTTTTTAAAAAGACTTTGGCTAAATAGCTTAGCATATTAAAAACTGTAATAGAATCTTCCATGTAATTTATTTGTTTCAGTAGAAAACTGGAGCTGGTCCAGGGTGTTTCACTTGGTCGCAGGGAAGCAGTTAGTTGCATTTATGGAACTGCAGTTCGTTTTTGAATTACATGTATTTGACTCAGCAGTCACTTACAGATAGAAAAGAATAGTTTTTCCAATAGTAAATCTTAGAGTAATAGCTTTAGCTAGCTGGTACTGTGGGATTAAACTTCTTCAGTAACTCATCAGCCACAGTTTAGCCCAGTCAAGTAAAGTGAAGGTCAGAGGTTCAGGTACAGCTGCCTTTAGCTGATGAGTTCTGGGATAATAGTGCAGGTTGTCTGTTGCTGTAATAGGCCAATAAAACGTGCAGAACAGCATGTTTCTCTTCATTTTATAAGGATGAGCTTAACACAATGGCTTTCTCTCCATCCTTTCCTCTAAACTAATCTCAGCAGAACTTTGCCTATTCTAAATTTCTAAGCATACATCAGTATTCTAATTTACTACTGAAACAGCTTTTGCCAGACCTACCTGTGGGGGGCTTACTTTCCTTAACCATTTCTCTGCTATGCTTTGCTATCTGCTTCACCTGCTGTGCCTGCAGTCAAGCAAGGCATGTTCTGCAGAGGCTTCATTCCATATTCGCATTTGAGATGTCACCAAAACTTCATACATCTGGGACATGCTTTTGGAAATGGTGAACGGAATAAGGTAGCAAGTGGGACAACGTCCAGGGAGGGACAAGGACAATGAGAAATGGGAATACAATGGAAGGAATAATAAATATTGAGACGTAAAGTTGAAGAAAAAAAACAAAAGAGAAGGCAGAAGGTTTGGGGATACAGGACGGATATGAAAGCATTCCAGGAGCAGAATTTTTGGTAAAGTTCTGTGGAAAAGTGAGTTAGGTAAACAGATAATGGTGAAAAGCGGAGAACAGTAAAAGGGAAGAAGGAAAAGAAAAAAAAAAAAACAAAACAGGAAGCCATAGTGAGCTTTTTAATATTTTAGAACACGTTCACCTGAGACAGTAATTTCTAGGTATTACAGTGAAAAAATAGCTGTGCCTATTAAAAAAAATAAAGTTTTTTTAAATCTCTGGCTGAGAAAGCACAATCACCTTGAAACTTTTAACTCTGCCTTCATCTCCTTATATGAAAATACATTAGTTGGCTTCAGTTGATGCAGTCTGTTTCACCAAAGGAACGTAGAGCCATGGGGATTCTCCCTCCAAAATATCTCATCTTCTTAGATGCAAAAATTTGTTCCATTCACACAAAATATCATCCAAGACAGTTCTCAAAACTCATCAGCCACATAGAACTACGTAATACTAAGTGGAAATTCAAACAATAAATAAAAACAAAACTAGTTGATGAAAACTGTAATGGAATTTGAGAATTGCTGGCAAATCTTTTTTTTCCATCCTTGAAATTTCAGCATGTTTCTATTGAAAATAATAAAATCAAGCAAAACATTAAAAACTGGTTTCTAATGGTAAATGGCACTAGGTAGACATGTATTCCATTTTCAACCACAGCCATGGGAAGCAGATATCAAGTCATTTAACACTCTGTAAAGTATTAGAACCAGACAACAGATTAGCAGTCAACTCCTTGCAATATCTTCCTGGTAAGGTATGCAAGATGGTAAAAAAAAAAAAAAAAAGCTAATATAGCAAACCCAAGAATATGGCAAAGCAGCTATTTTTGGCTTCCTACTTATTAAAAAAATGATGAGTAATCATATTCTGAACAATCTAAAATAAATATGGATAGATAATTCTGGAAGACTCAGTCAGAAAAGTGCTATACAACAGGATTAAATAAAATTCTGCAGCTGCAGTCACTTATATTGAGCTAGTACAAGCATTTCAAGATACAGACAAAGAAATGAAATGTGCAGTAACACTCTGAACATAAAAGCTCAATACACAAACAGAGTGTGGAATGAAAACACACCATTTGTAAAAAGACAATGCTATTTTCTCCTAATAGGTTTCATACACATTTTAAATTTCAGTGGATGTACAATAACTGAATATCTTAGAGAGAGAGCTTACCAAAATCAGCACTCAATCCAGCCATCCAGAAGGTAATTTTTAAATAAATGATTACTCAAGTTTTACAAATCAGCATTTACATTCACTTACAGAAAAATGCAAAATAGAGTGGGCATCGGCATCAGCCAAGAGCTTAGCTTACCACGGACCATATGGGAGGATGTCCCCGTAGACTGTGTATCTTGTACTAGCATGGCATCTGCAGTACATAGCAACACTTTATCTGATGTCATAACGCCTTCTGCTTTTAGCCTTTCTAAGTTATAAAACAAATTATTAAGTAATTTCACCATAAGCAGCCTCATGGAACACTGACAAGATGGGAAGAATATAGGGAGTTATCATTCCACGTCAGGCACCTTTGTAAGTCAGTATATTAAGAGTTGCAGCCAAAGGTTGTCTTCTTTTTAGAAGACTATATTGTTTTAAAAAAGAAACTAAAAATGTTAACTTGCATATTGAGCAAAGCCTGCTGCAGCTCCTTGGTTTCTTACACTGCTTATGTCGGTAGATCAATATATTCAATGAAAATATAATATAATCCATGTAAACCTCAGTTATCAATAAATGGCTATCATGCTTTGAAATTATGTCGTTAGCTAGAATACAGTAATGTAACCAGCACCATCCACAACACCCAGGCTATAAATCCAGAATGTTTTCCCAGACAGGCATCTTCAGCAAATATTAAGAGAGCACAGACAGACTTCAACAACTTGTGCTATGACCTGCAGTCTTTAGGGCTGAGGACCTTCCAGTGGGATAAGTGTTCCCTGTAGGCACCATCTCCCATTACATAATTGGAATAATTAATAGAAATGCTGCTGATACACACTGTGGAAGTAAAGGGGGAGAAACATCAAGAGAAGGGTGCTTTCCAACGAAGTCCCTGTCTCAATCATGCACCACAGAAGGATGGCATCATTAAAATGCATTGCAGTAAATCAAATATCAGCATTCCTTTTTCCATAATTTTTTGCCATAAAATATGGCCACCTTTATTAGAATACATAGCTAAATACAGAAAGAAACAGAGAATATGAACACCATAAAACTAAGGAAGAATGATGTGCATTTATCTCTTTAACCTTCTCCAAAAAAGGGATGAGGAAACTACTTATTACTGGTCTAGATCTACCCAAAGGAACAGAGACACAAAAAATAGACTTCTCCACTCTTCCATGGGAGTCTTCATCACAGGAGAAAATAAGTGGAGAAAGAAAACATACTCATGAAATGTTTCTGGTTTACCAAGTTAGTGCTTTCCAACATGCACTCTTCCCTAAAAAAACTTCTTACCTTGTCCTGTCCTATGCTAAAAACACTGAGTAGGAAATGCTCTTACTGTAGTCATAAAACCAACAAAATAATAAAAATGCCTTGAGAGCGTTCTGTCTTCTAATAGCTCCCTTGTACTGGCTGCATCCAAAATGATAGCTCTACTGACAGCTACTGACAGAGCCAGCCCAAGAGAGGACCACATTAGGGACTAGTTTTAGAGATTTCTGCAGTGATGTCATGTTCTCACACAACAGGGACTAATCAATGACATCAGTCTCTTGTTTTATTACAACCACAATTTTAGTATACTATGTCTGCTTTTAAATATTCTACACTAATGTATGACGACCACTTGATCGAGCTGTCTCTCATCAAATACTTGAAATTATTTTTCAAAATTCTAAGAGATGGATTATCCAAAACAACAAAGTCAAATTTCATACTGCTTTTCCTTAAATATTTTTATCCTTAAAGGCTTTGGCTCTCTAATCATATCAAGACATAAAATGCATCTCCAGGTACAGTAATCTAATCTTGCTTAAGCAGGGGAAATTCTTTCAGAGTTTTCTTGACATCTGAAAAATGTGTGTCATCTTTTGGGCTCAGATAGTCTTAAAATATACTATAGTTTTTCAACCCCAGGATTGCATTTGATTAACATTCTGTAAAACAGAATTATTTTCTCTGTAATAACTAGCTACCTGACAGACTATTTCCTATTGTCTGTTTTAGAGCAAAACCAGCACAACTGTACTGGTTGTAAGAGAACCTCTAATTTCATACAGTTGAACTTGCTAAAACCTCCCTATTAAATTTGACTGCTGAGGAGATTACAGAATTTAAGGATTCCTCATTTGTGAAGCTCCAATAGCCTCAACTGGGCTATAGGTCCTGAGCACTCTGCACAAAAATGATATAACTTCCAAACATTTGTAGGAAAGTGGTCAGTGCTCAGCAGGGCTCTTGAAGAATGCTCTTTCGATTCAAGTGCTAACATTCCACCTGAATTTCTATTCAAATGCTAGAATGCTTTTTGAATATTAAAACGGATTACATAGAAAGAAGATGTTTCCATGTTTGAAAGTACTGAATGTTACATACATGAAAATGAAATATAACAAGGGCAAGTATAGAGTATTGCACTTGGGCAGGAACAATCCCAGGTTCCTGTATAGGTTGGGAAATGACCTGTTAGAGAGCAGTGTAGGGGAAAGGGACCTGAGGGTTCTGGTGGCCAGCAGGATGACCATGAGCCAGCACTGTGCCCTTGTGGCCAGGAAGACCAATGGCATCCTGGGGTGTATTAGAAGGGGGGTGGTTAGTAGGTCAGGAGAGGTTCTCCTTCCCCTCTACATGTTCTGTGATTCTGTGATACATACTACAAATTGTCTCAATATCACTGAAACATGTGGTAGGTCAGTAGCTACCTCCTGATCGAAAATTGTCACTCATGTCTCAATCCTCTTCATGCAGTAAAGCCACTCCACAGCTAATCATCAGTAATGAAAAAGTAATACATCTTCCTTACAGTAGAACAAGTGGATAACTCAATTGATAACTAAAGGGATCAAATAAAATCTTTTAATGATGTGTTGTGGTTTAATTTTCTAACAAGCCATGCCAAATGAAACATACCCAGGCAACAGATGTGATTATCATGAACTAGGAGAGACACTCTTTTCCCTTTCCAGACACTGCTACAGATCTCTCATCTTCATTTTCAGTGTGAACATAGGTCTTTATGCTTTTTGGTCTAAACTCAGAAGTAACTACATTAAGAGAGGTCAATTTCAGACACTTAATTTTTGGCATTTCTTTTAACTTTGAACAGAATTATCTAGGTCTTTTTTCCTACTTGGACTTTTTTAATAAACCCTATTCCCTATAATTCCTAATTCCATGCATGACTGAGTCCTTTCAGTTTTGCTCTCAAAGGAGGCTAAAAAGATTCAGAGATGGGTGCTGGGAGACAGAACACTGAGCTTCGCAGAGGTGCACTGATCATTTTACCATAACACTGTCTCCGTTGTATGTGAACGAGATCACGCAGTAAGAACTAATAACATTGGTCTCTAGCTGGAGGTAGAACAGAAACTCTTGGCTGAGGAGTAGGAAGAACAGATACAGAAAGAATGAATAATAAAGGTGGAGCAAAAATAGCTGAGTCAACCTGTGCCTGAAGAAATTAATTATTCAGATTTTTCTAGCTACGGCAATGGATATCAAGCTTTTACTAACCATTTCCAACAGGTGGCATTTTCTTTGTAAGTAGGAAGGAAGGAGTCTTTTCTCCTATTTATTATATTTCTCCTATTGAAACTGGTAGCCCAAGCTGGATTTTACGAGTTCTGGGAAAGAAGTTTGCTACCGAGGTGATTAATGCTGTTCCCAGGAGATGTTTCTTGCACAAGGGCCTATTTAGAGAACAGCTGTGTTCAAACCTCACTGACTCAGGGTAGGGCAGGGAGGCAGGATTTTCTATGAACCGATGCAGGCATTAACTACCCAACCTCCAAACAACTCTCCATGATAATTCTAGACTAAGAGAATGCAAGACACATCAAGACAACACCATCAGTGGAAGAGCTGTCACGCTTGCCTTGATACTGCTGGAGGCTGGGATTAACCAATCCATTCTCTTTCACTCATTAATAATCAAGTGCCCAGCTGTCCTGCTACGAAACGATGGGGAGGTACAGCACGGTGGAAACAGGAAGTGTGTCAGCAGAAAGCAGTTAGACATATCAACATAGGAAATGGTTTTAATCAAAATAGATCCCTACACTTCTGCTTGTATTTTTACCTGTTTGCCTGAATTTCCACGCAGACTCGCTCTGAGCTGTAATGATCTTGCTCTGCATAAGCAGTAAGCTGAATTCTGAGGTATGTCAGCATGATATAATGCTGCATGTGGAGTTGCACAAGTTAGCTCAGATACTAGAGGCAGTATAGTTGCATTATAGAAGTGTTCTGCCACAGCTAATTAGACCAATCCCTGCACTGTATTGTGGGAACATATCCTAGGAGAGTTCTGAAATCTGACACCAGGTTTGTCTTAGTTTAATTTCCAAGATGGTGTTATCTTCTGTAGCACCTAGCCTGCTTCATGCCCCTTGAAACAGTTTGGATGCTGAGCCTTCCCATCTGAACTCAGAACTCCCAAAACAATCCATTCATTTGGTGGAGCCCTAGCTGCTATCACAGCCTCTTGGTTTCCTACTGGGTAAGTTTCAGGCTATTTTGTTCATAGTTAGCAAACATGAGTGTCAGCTTCTGCTCCAGGTTGATGCCCAAATCGCAATATGCTCCAATAGTGAACCCCAAATGACATGGAACTTTTGGAGCCGGCTCAGTCTTAAAAAAACTTGTCTTTGTAATTCAAGTTTATTTCACTTGTACAGATTTCCCACATCTTCCTACTCTGTTTTACCAAGAAATCTCTTTGCTGTTTGAAGTCCCCAGCAGTCCAAGAGTTTTATAAACAGTTATAGAAAAGAGTACTTGCTTTTCCTGAACCAGAACAGGCACTTGTTAATCATATCCTTCTCCTAGAGGCTTCCTCTACATCCTGCTCCAAATATTTCACCTTCAAAAGCTATCCTTTCATACTTTGATTTAACAGTGGCACTCTCATACTCTGAGGAGCACTTTACGCTGCAGGGCAGATGAATTTACCAGTTCATATTCCACTAATGTCTACCCTGACATTAAGAACTTCTTTGTTAATTTTTCAGTAGATTTGAAAAAAGATTTCATTCTTAAGTCTCCTGAATTATGGAAAGAGATAAGCCTCTATCAGCATGCTTACTTTCCATCTGTACATTCATTTTTTCTTCTTCATCTAGATACTGTCCTAAAATATCAAATGTCTGGTTAGGGCATCAGCATTATCGTGTTTATGCCCACGCCTGCTTTAAGTTTATAATCAACCATAACATTTCAGATTTTTTTCCAAGCACTCAGCTAGCTGCCCCTCAGGATTCCTGACCCATGAAATCTATTGCAGGGATACACAACCTCTCTTGAATAGAAATGATGAATAATAAGATTAAAATGTTCTAGAATGTTATCACAACTACAAGGCCGTGTAATTATTTCTCTCAGGAAAATCTGGACTTGTACTGTCGTAACATACTACCTTCTTAAGACACTGGTGTGCTTATGTACTTTTCATAAACTGTAAGGACCATCATGTATGTTCAACTTGTTCTGAACTATGTTCAGAATCCTGGCATGCAAGCAGCCTAAAACTAGAGAAATTACAAGAGGGGTCAATGCTTGAGAAGGAAAAAATCACATTGCATTAACTATTGTAAGCTTCCTTTCTCACTTAACCTGTGCAGAGTCTGCAATATTAGTTTAGCGATATTACTTAGCAAAACAAGAAGAGGCTCCTGCTAAATTTTCCATATCCTAAAAGGAATGGAAAACTATCATTTTCCACAGAACCTTAGTTATTTCAGAAGAAATGCTGATCTCACTGACTTAGTGTCTACTTTTCAAATAATTCTCTTTGGATTCAGCTGCTGACGGCTTTCAGTTTATCACAGACTGCTTGCCAGACACTTCTTCAAAGATTTCAATATGCATAAGGATATATATGAACAGGATAACAAACAGACCTGGAAAGCCTATGTCAATCAAGTTATGCTGAAACTTCCACACTTCTCTTTCTTCTTACGTTCTCTTGACTTTTCCATACACAGCCACCATCTTCTCCAGTAAAAATCAATACCCAGCATGGTGCTCTGCCAAAGCTTTTCCATACACAGCTTTTCAGTTTCTGAGCAGCTTGGCACTTTCTTTGCTTCAGACAGATAGCAATGCTTATCTGCCACACGCAACCATCAGAAATGAAAACCAAATATTAAACTTACTATTTCCTTACTTTGAACTGTGAACGTGAACAAGAATTTTAAAGAATGAATGCTCAACTTCAATCTACCATACAGCTGCTGACATAATAATTCTTTTAAAAATCAAAGAATCAATGCATATAGTAATATTTGCAGAAACTGAAAAATGTTAGATAGCAATAAAGCAGCAAGTAGCTTGCAGCTTCAGCACACAGATTTACATTGCTGTTAAATCTCCTTTGATAGTATAAAATAGGGCCGTGATTCAAAGTTTTTAAACATATGCTGTACTTATTTCTATGGAAACGTAAAGTTTGCTTTCATTTAGAGTTGCACACCAAGCAAGCCTTACAAAATCCATATAACCTATTTCAGAAGGAAAAGTGCTCAATTCTGAAACAGCCACTTATCACATCACACCAGAAGGGCTTTCATAGCGTCCAAACTACACACCTCACCAGCTAAACTCCACAATGAATGAAAGGAAAAGAAATAACTAGCAGTATTTTCTTGGACACTAAATAGCCTGTCCCCAAGGGGATGAATAAGGCCTCTGGATGCATAAGATTGACCCCTGAAAACTCTAGCGTCTATGTACGCAATCACAAACCCCATGAGCTGTATGAGCACACATATGCACAACCCAGGACAGACCACCACAAACAACAACAAAGTAATGACTAAATGACATGTTCGCAGGTACCAGGATCACTGGTCTTAAGAACCTCTCTTTGAGAAAAAAGGCCTCAGAGCTGATGGGACGTTTTTGCTGTTTTGGTTTGGTTTTTTTCTTTCCCCATGGGCCCCACAGGATGGTGCTGAGTCAGGAGGTCACTGAGTTTTCTGGAAACAAGGATCAACTCTGGGAAGGCATTTGTTTATAAATCCGTCTTCTACTGCTTTCCTAAGCTTTCCTAAGTTCTTTGAATTTTCTTAGGAAGTTAACTAATCTAGTTTCATGCTAATAAAACCTAAAGGTAATTTTCCTATTTACTTGTTTATTTAAAAGCCTTCTGGTTTTCTTTGAAGAGTTTCTTGTAAGGGAAAAGTCTACACACATCTGCCTTGCAGCTGTGGCTGACTTGGGGTCCCATGACACTAAAAAAGCAATTTCTCAAATCAGGAAAGCTTCAGATGTTTCTGGCAAAAACAAACAAACAAGACCACCAGCAAGAAAAACAACCAATAACGGAATCCAGCTGTACCTAGTATGTTGGTCTTGCAACTTCATGGATTTGTCCATCAGTTCAAGAATTCAAACCCCCCTAACTTTTACCTCTGTCTGCTGTCAAACAATCACCTACCAGATGGAATAAGAAGTGTCTTATCACTAATGGAGTCAGATTAAACCCAGCTATTTGAAACAAGGAAAGCCAAAACCACAGCACCAATCACCTCTCTGCAGCCCCACGAGCTTCTACACTCTCAAACTGTGGCATTGCTTTACAATACTCCTCAAGTATTTTTTATTCTTCTTTTCCTTAACTTAAATCAAACTTCTATAAATGTATTTTTGAAGTGTATGTCTTTCAAGTCAGCCTGAAGTTGTTCCTTTCTGATTTTAACATCTGGTGGACTCGACCTGGCTGGACTCCAGGTGCCCACCACACCACACTATCACTCCCCTCCTCAGCAGGACAGAGCGGGAACAAAATAAGATGGAAGAAACCTCATGGGTCAAGATAAAGAAAATTTAATAAAGCAAAAACAAAGGTCGCACATGGAAACAAACGAAAACAAAAGATTTATTCTCTGATTCCCATCAGCAGGAGATGTACAGGCACTTCCTGGGAAGTTGGGCTTCAGTACACATAGTGGATGATACAGAAGACAAACATCATAACAACAAATGCCCCTCTCTCCTCCTCCTTTCTCTTAGTTTTTATTGCTGAGCAGATGCCATATGGTATGGCATATCCCATTGGTCAGTTTGGGTCGGCTGTTCTGGCTATGTGCCCTGCCAGGATCTTGCCAACCCCCAGCCTACTGGCCTTTGGGTGTGAGACGGATGTTGGAGACATGACCTTGATGCTGTGGGAGCACTGCTCAGCAGTAGCCAGAACACTGGCATCATCAACACGCTTCTAAAGCTGCCAATACAAAGCACAGCACTATGAGGGCTGCTGTGGAGAAAATTATCTCAGTCTCAGTCAGACCCAATACACAACAGCACACTGAACGATGCAGGTGAATACCAAGGTAGTGTTCATGCTCATTGTCAGGCTAAAAGTATACCCATACCAGGAGCAACTTCTGGACCAACACAAACAAGAAGGTGCCCATCTGCAGAGGGCCGGGGCATGGGGGAAGCTGTCTGATAGTCCAGGGAATATGCCAAGTTTTGCTTCCCTTCTCACAACTTCTTTTCTAGCGGTGCCAACCACCAAACCCATGCTGGGCAACGATGTCTGGCCTGAGAGCTCATCCCTGCTTGCAGTCTCTACAGAAGCTTAGAAGCATCACAAGAATCATCCCATGCTTCTTTTTGTGAGTTTTGTTCATGCGAATGTTCAACCTAATCTGATGGAAAATACCAGAAGAGGATTAAACTAACCAGCACTAAAGGAGATGCAATCCACTGTGCTAACAAACAAGAGTAATGTCATTTTTTTTGAGTCATAATTTACAATAGAAACTTCTCCTTCCATATACCAATTGTGCCACCTTTTTGAAAGGCAAGCCTAACTAATATGAAATGTATTTCTTAAATAATGTTGGGTTTAATTGCATAAAGTAAAGAAAGTGCATTTCACACTCTTAAATTATGGATTACCGTCTTCTACTTCAGCAGAGCTATGAGATCATACAGTGCATTAAATGTTAATTAGCATATTTTATTTCAGTTCCTCCTCACATTTAGGGACATAGGAATGAATTCTGCAGAACAACTTGGGGCAAAACTCTCTTCCCTTTTATCTAGAATGTAAATGACATGTGTAGTAGCAGTGCACTTGAACGGCATTTTGCTCTGAGTAAAAACTGTATAAAATTGAAACTGACTTACAAAAACATTCTCTGTTTCAGAAAACAAGCCAGGAAAGTAATACACTAAAGTAGATAATGGGCTTTTAACTCTTTTGGGGAAAATTTTCAAAAAGTTTTTTTTTTTTTTTT
>VWYH01007687.1:49089-90391 GCA_013399365.1 Pampusana beccarii | reverse complement strand
TTTTTTTTTTTTTTTTCCTAGAAGAACAAAATGCATTTTCTATGACATAGGTAAAGTCACATTATCTTAAAGGAACTCTTCATTAAACACAACTGCAAACTGAAGATGTTCAAACCTCAAAGTATTTCTTTAAAATAATATTCATCCTTGTTCCAGACACTTCTATTTTAAGCAGCAGAAAAAAACATAAGAAAAAAACGTGGAGAATATTGTAATTTAGTACTACATTATACAGCTACACTGTTGACAAATCAGTTTTAACTAATGGTATGATAATTTTTTAAGCTCACTGATTACAGGTTCTATACCTGACTTCTAAACATAGCTGAGGCATTCAGCAATAAACTTAACATAGTGAGGGAAGAATTTTGACCATGAGTTTCAAGTGTTTAAAAGAGCAGGAAAGATATGGAGACTGAAATCATTTCTTCACTAGGTTCAGTGGCAAATTCAGGTATTTCAACAGGGCAAAATGGCAAGCGGAGATGCTATTAAAATAGTCAGTTTTAATAAAAGTAATGATTAAACATCACAGCCAAAACCGCACAATATATCGCTGGTAGAATTTATTTTTACATGTCCACCAGATAACACATTATTTTGAAAGACAGAAATGGAAAAATCAGGTCCTATCTCATAAATGACTGTAACTATCAATTAGTAATCAAAGCTGCTGGGTTGTGAATCACTTTAGGCCACAGCACTAGCAAGACAGCCATCACCTTGGATGATTAATGCAAATGACCAGGATTGATAATTCGATATTATAAAAAAATCTAAAAATATGCATATCTGAAAATAGAATATACTACTTACATGCTATTACTTTAAAAGCTAAAATAATCTATTCCCTTCTTTTAGTACCTTCTTTAGAATTAGAAATTATCTAACCAATGTTAATGAGATCAGTCTAATGAGATCTTACAGTGGATTTTATCTGCACCGTTGCAATGGTATTTCAAGTTATTTAATACAGAGACTGTTTTCACTGGTTTCTACAAAGATGCTTTAAATTTTGAAATAATGTTTTTATGTGAGATTTTAAAAGTGAAGCTAAGTATAAGCTTACATAATTGATTGCTTGAGAGTAAATGTAATCCATGTAATAACAATACCCAGATGTTCCACCTGTCAAAAATAGTACAATCAAAAAGAAAGCACTATATAAACTCCAGATTTCAGCTACAAGTAACCACTTAACAGCCTTATGTAGAGCACCACTCCCAGATTCTGAATCAGTTCCCCCAAAAATAACAAATATTCCTATAAATGGAGAAAAATAAGGCTGAGAAACTAAGCATTAATTTAAAAAGATAATAGTACTTGTTTATTATTCACAGAAAACATGGACTTTATAATTTCCTGTAGCCAGAAACCTGTATTTTCTTTCTGCTGAAGCCATCAATGCTGCTTCTTTGTAGTGTTCTACCACTGTGGCACATTTGCCCAATTAAAAAAACGAAAATTTCTTTTTTTTTCTTCCTTTTTTTCATCATTAGCTGTCTGCCTTTGATTTATACTGTATATCTTTACACTGACATTGTAAGGTCTTAAGATTCTTATGTTCTCTAGACTATAACTGAGCTCTGTATTTATTAATTTATTAATTCATCTTTATTTGCAGCTGACATGCAAAGATGTTAGCCACACTCAGAAGACTTTGACATGTGACTTCTTGAAATACAGAGGAGTTACAATTTTCCCTTTAACAAACTGTCTCATGTTTTATTTTCAAGAAAAGTGAGTCCCAAGGCAAAATGAGATTATTAGACTGACTTATTCTCTTTCAAAATAAGGATTTAATAACCAACATGCAGCTTTATATTTCTAATAACCCTAGCCAGCTAAGGCTTTGGTTTAGTTAATGTTACTTCTGGTTTTTAGTTAATGTTACTTCTGGTTAAAAAAGAAGCAGACTGCAAGTAATCTCAGCCACCTCATTCTGAGTCCTGCCTTGGACTCACAAGCTGACAGAGCTGTAAAGAAGGTCCTTCTGGTTGAGGCTGAAGCTGCAAAGATGAATGGAGTGCAGATTGGACACCCCACTGCTTTGCAAGCAACTGATGATGCGAGGAAGCACTGATAGTGTTTCGCTGAATTAGTTCAAGACTCATATATACTAATTATACAGCGTGCCAAAGAGGGAATGTTCGTTCTTCATGTTTGGATTTCATGAAGGTCAATGCTGGGCTGTCACGTCAAACCTGAAAGGAGGTAAGTCAAGCAACAAAATATACCTGAACTTCAGATGCCTGACAGACATGCTCCCCACTGAATCCATCAAACAGCTCATTTGTAATCCTTACTTAGTGCTTTTGTACAAGCAGAGGCCATAAGACAAGTCATTGTATGGCTCAAAACTATTCAAAAATATACCATGGCCAGGGGAAAAAAGTACTTGAAACATTTCATGGTTTTGACATGAACAGAGATTTGGTTGGTGGTAGTGTGAAATAATCTTTTCCTCTTAGAAAGAAAATGATGAGTTCTTCCAAAATAGGGGGCTTTTGAGTCTTATACATGCATATAATGGTACTCTCCCCTGAAATATATGAGCATGAATAATCCTTTACAGACTAGACTTTTAAAAATCTTGCTCACTGGTAAAATGTCTCCAAAGTCTGAGGTGACAAACCAATGTATACTTAATACATTACCTTTTCCCCCAGTATTCCACATTTTCTTCATACTTGACATAGATAATACTGCTAAAACCAACAATAACTATCTATTCTACATAATTGTCTATTCTACTTAAATTCCCTACCTGCAAGTATGCCTAATAACCCAGAACTTCATATATGCATTTTGGATTGGATACATATAATGCAAGCACAATAACAAAGCATACACAGAATATAGGTCAGTTAACTTCATCAGAAACAACTGACAGCTCCCAAATGCTCTTTAACAAACTGATACAATTATCTAAATACACAGAAACACATAGCAATTTGGGGCATAATTATTTCTGGGCTTAATAATTCGGTGCACGATCTTGTCAAACTCTTGTCATAATTTCCCTCTATGAAAATACGTTGTTAAAAATGGAAGAACAAAATTGTTCGAACATAAATAAAAAAATCACCAATTGTGACTGTCAGTTAACAGAACTATTATTCTGTTATTTTCTGTTCATAACCATTGACAAAATAGGGGTACGCAGCATGGACAGAGATACATAGCAGAGCCTTAAGAAAAGCAAGAGCAAACTGATCCCTCTGCTTGCTGGAGTGAACCCTCAAGCACATGAGTATAAACCGACTGATGTCACCTCACTGTTCTCCTCAGTTACTCACTAGGAGCCTGTTGCTGTATTTTTTTTTTCTTCAGGAGAGCTAAATAATTCATTGGGGCACGGCGTTTTGTGAGCAGGCCAGACGGCAGGCAGCAGGCCAAGACCAAGGTCGCCATGGAGACCTACACGCAGCTTCATCCCCACTCCCTCCCTTGCCAAGAGCGCCTATGAAAAACGGCATCAACTGAGCAGCCGTGCCCATTTCAGCAGTGAACAATAGGTATAATAAAAACTAAGCAAAAAAAATGCAGTAAAATAAGGATATAAAAGCATCTGCTGTAATTGCGTCGAAAAATTTAAATGATAAATGACTCATTAGGCAGTTCCTATTTGCACTGATACAACTATTATTTCACATGAGAGAAGTACTAACCCCCTGTTATTAGTATGAGCTATTGCTGCTCTTCAAACACACAGATTATCCTATACATTGCAGATGGCAAATTATTAAAGATACATGCTCTTTAGAACTCATTTTTGTTACTAAAATGCCATTGTAGGGGTGAAATGAAATCCTAACACAGAAAAAAGATTTATTGCTCAGATTGCTTTTACCTTCCTATATTACATACAGTTGCTGTAAAATACTGATTTTCAGAGTTCTCTCATCATTCTTTAAAAAGACAGGCATGTTTTTTATCTAAACAAAAAAAAACAGTAGTCAGAAATGTAAAAAAAAGTATCAAAGAGGAAAAATGCTTTTGAACTGTTTGTTAAAGGGTTTTTTTAATTCTCAATGAAACCAGCATTTTTGTAAGTGAAATGAAAATCTACTCTGAAATATTTATATTAGATCAGCTTAACTTTCTAACCTGCATTCTTCTTTTTTTTTTCCCTGCTACATATTGCCATTCTTTGACTATCGTGCTCTCTACTCAACTGTTATTAAACATCCCCATATTTTATTACTCAAACCCACCTGTAAAGTGAGGGCCTAGTCAAGTTTTTATTAGATACATAAAGCAAAATCTCTAAACTGCATTCTCCAACCTCCTAGAACTAAGTTCTTGATTTTTCTCTCACTAATAAGCCTGTTTATGCCAGAAGCCATATAAAACCACTCCCTCTAGCCCATTCCCACATCCTCAAGCTTACACGTTTATTGGAAAAAGTGATTCTGCGGAATGCTGACATCACACTAATACAACATAGTACTATATATATAACCTTTGCAAGCCGCAGTGTGCTCTCTGTAGGTAATAATGGGGAAATTTACGGTATGAGACCACAAGCCCATAAGTCAGAGGACCACATGACTTTTGTGTGGTAACCCTGAAACCAGAAGAAGAGCATCTCCGACTGCTTGCCCTGGAAGGTCCTTATAGAGCCTCTCATTGTCTGCAGCACACACTCCTGTGAGGGCTGCAGAACCCTGACTCTAGGATGGACTCATCCCTTCAAGGTTTTTTCTATGATTGCCAATGTCATTCTCTGCTTTGGCTCAACGCTGTTTAGCAATATTCTTGTCTCTCACTTCCCCTTCCATATTTCTGGTTTACTAAAATCTTTAGTCAAAAGTATAGCAGGGCTGAGTGAACATAATAGACATGTTCTGATTTCCGGTACTCCCACAGTGACTCTCCATGTTCAAATAAAACTTCACAAACAGAAGCCGCACAACATTTTGCAGCACTGTCCCCACTAGCAATTGCATGTATGTGAGTCATACACATTTTGAGACCAGTTTCTCCTGAAGTAAAGCTGATAGATGGGAACTGGAGATCAGTGTATTTTTTGAAAAAATCTGAGGAGATAAAAGTCAGGCAACCCCTGGTCTCAGAACCACCAGGCCTGATTTAAATTCCAGTCTACCAACCAAAAAACACAATATCATTGTGTTTCTTTTGTCTTTGCTGTATGTTTATGATGGAGGTAAAAGACTTAAAAGACATACCTTTTCAGGTTTTAGAGAAGATTTTTTTTTTCCAGGATAATATTTTGGCATGAAACAATCCAAAAATCCAGGTACTAACAAGTGACTGACTTTTACCATCACATAGTTTCTGGACAGAAGGCATGTGGGACTATTTCATTATTTTATCATACAGAGAACAAAAGTTCCCTTGTCTAGAAAGAGACTACAAAATCACACACACACAAAAAAATCTGCTGATGCTCCGAGGCACTCTAGACAGAAAACTAGAACAAGTAAAGTCCCTTTGCTCAATTATGAAATGGTATAATATTGAAGGTTAAAGCCTTGCAGCTCAGGTAGGGATAGCACAATCTATTGCAGGAGGCCCAAACTCCATCATAGGAAGAGGGCAGACCTCCAGGTGGAGTTTTCATTCTTGATGATCTAACTGCAGCCTGCTAAGCCAGCTGGCCATTACATTTATTTTCCATTGGATTTGACAGGTCTGGTCTGCCTCCAAGGCTGCACACAGAACAGCCTGAGTATCATGGATCTGAAGACCTCATTATGAACGTGTAAAAAAATCCAGATACAGTAACACGAATACCAGCAAGTGTTGGACAGCAGAGGAAACGTGCTGAATGATTCTGATGCCCACGCTGATTTTACCTGGACTAGAAGAGAGTTAATTCTGACTCAGACTTCGTGTCATGCCAGAGACAGGCCTTTTATCCTTTCCTGAACACACATAGCTTGGGTAAAGCTATTATTTATCTGCCTTAAACTGATCTATTGTTTCATGAATATTGCACTTACAGTCCTGTAAATCCTTGCAGCTATTCATGTTAATAAATCTCTTTGATTTTTACAAACTGTTACACATTAAAAAAAGAAGAAAATAATATAGCTTAAGTTGCTTCATTTCTAAAATGTGCAAAGAAAAGGCATAAATGAGAGCTTGCTGATGCATTTTTCCTTTAGAACACAGCATAAGTGGACATGGGGAAAATATAAAAAGAACAATTACCACAAAAACTTGCTAGTAACATTGTTACAGATGGATGCACTAGCTTATGAGGGTATACATTCCAGAAATAAAGGAAATAAAGAAAGATCACATTTCCTGATATACAGTTTCTTATTTTGTTATCATGATCATATGGGAGACAGAGAACATCAGAAATGGGTTCTTTTGGACTTGGTTTTCAGCTACTAGCCTTCTTTTTCATTCTTCTATGTACAGGAGTCCTATAGTGGACATAAATGTCATTTACAGAGCCTTAGATCCTTTTAATACAGAAGAAGGTAGACAAATAGTTGTTCATATGGGTTCCACTAAATTCTACATTGTTCCAAATTGTACATTGTTCCAAAGCAATTTCCTCTTTCTCTGTATGCTCTTAGGGGGAGAGAAAAATGGGATAGAACGTACAAGCCCTCACTTTCTGCCATGGGAAGTGGCACCTTCAAACAGAGGGAGGCCATTTTCTTCTTTCTTTGCTGTTGTTTGGGTTTCTTTCCATCTCCTGGTTCCTTTAGCATCCCTTATGCACTCTACTGTTAGTTATTTGATGCATATTTCTTCTTATCCTATATAACCCTTGTAGAGAGTGTGGCTTACATGCTGGTGTACAAAGGATTTTTAAGCTCATTATTAGGCAAACGTGTGACATAATGATCTGATACCGCACTTCCAAAAATATTAATCAGGATATCTGATTCTGGCTCTTGCAGTGATGCTTGAGTGGATTAACTGATGACAGTTTCCTCACCTGTATATGTATGACAAGCTAACAAAAGCATCCTAGGAAAATCTCATTTAACAAAGTAAGAATGCATACTTTTGTCAAAGGTCTGTTGAAGTTGCACAAGGCCAGCGTAGTACAAACATACTAACATCAACAAGCATGAAGTACTGCAGCTCACCTTTAATTGCACAGATCACAGAATCACAGAATGTTAGGGACTGGAAGGGACCTCTAAAGCTCATCCAGTCCAATCCCCCTGCCGGAGCAGGAACACCTAGATAAGGCCACACAAGAAGGCATCCCAGCGAGTTTTGAATGTCTCCAGAGAAGGAGACTCCACAACCTCCCTGGGCAGCCTGTTCCAGTGTTCTGTTACCCTCGCTGAGAAGAAGTTTCTTCTCAAATTTAAGTGGAACCTCTTGTGTTCCAGCTTGAACCCATTACCCCTTGTTTTACTGTTGGTTGTCACTGAGAAGAGCCTGGCTCCATCCTCATGACACTCACCCTTTACATATTTAGAAACATTAATGAGGTCACCCCTCAGTCTCCTCCAAACTAAAGAGACCCAGCTCCCTCAGCCTTTCCTCATATGGGAGATGATCCACTCCCTTCATCAGCTTTGTTGCCCTGCACTGGACTCTCTCCAGCAGTTCCCTGTCCTTCTTGAACTGAGGGGCCCAGAACTGGACACAACATTCCAGATGTGGTCTCACCAGGGCAGAGTAGAGGAGAAGGAGAACCTCTCCTGACCTACTAACCACCCCCCTTCTAATACACCCCAGGATGCCACTGGACTTCTTGGCCACAAGGGCACAGTGCTGGCTCATGGTCATCCTGCTGTCCACCAGGATCCCCAGGTCCCTTTCCCCTACACTGCTCTCTAGTAGGTCATTCCCCAACTTACACTGGAACCTGGGGTTATTCCTACCCAGATGTAAGACTCTACACTTGCTCTTGTTATATTTCATTAAATTTTTCCCCGCCCAAATCTCCACCCTGTCCAGGTCTCACTGGATGGCAGCACAGCCTTCTGGCGTGTCAGCCACTCCTCCCAGTTTGGTGTCATCAGCAAACTTGCTGACAGTACACTCAATTCCCTCATCTAGGTCATTGACGAATATATTGAACAATGCTGGCCCCAGTACTGACCCCTGAGGCACTCCACTAAGTCTTCCCCAGTTCAAATATCTGTATTGCCTTATTTGATATTTTGTTGTGTTTAAACATTTTCTAAATAAAAAAAAAAAAAAAAAAAAAAAAAAATCTTAATGACTTAAAACTACTTTGCCAAGCACACAAGAAACACTTCTGGAAAATTATCAGCAACATTATCATCCTGCAAGCAATATTCCCCTGAATTACCATTACCCATAGTCTACAGTGTTCAACCAATAACAGTGATGTTCGCAAAAGCTAATCTCATGAGTGAAGAGTACAGAGCAAAAGCTACAAGAAATATTCTAGCAGGTGACAGGGGACTCCATGGTTTCAGACACAGTCCCCTTGCACTGGAACTCAAAGCTGTGTTAAGTGCTCCATGTGAAACCACAGTCACACACAGGCCAGAGTAAAACTCATATTATTTTCAGTCAAGGTACATTTTCACTGTACGAATCTCATTGTTGCTAGGCTTGCTGTATTTTCAATATCCTTTGTTCTACTTAGAATGAAGAAATGAAGCTAAATAGGGGAGAGGAAGCACCATATGTTACATGGTAATAAATAAATTTATACGAAGAACAAGGGATGATCTGAAAAACTGCAATCCAGTAACTTGTGACTTCACTTTTAGGACAGAAATTGGAAATGCTTGCTATGGCCTCACATAAAAACCTTTAAAACTGCATGCTGCATAGACTAACCAGAGAAAACCAAACTCAAAAAAAATCTACACATCACAAATTTACTGTATGTATTGCTGGTGTGACAGATGATGTGACAAAATGAACATTTATTTATCTTGATTTCAAATCAGTTAATGCTGCATCACACAGCAGTCTCACCTACAAGGTCAGACATTAGAAAAGTTGTCCATACAGATTAAGAAGTAGTTTACAAAATGAGAATGGAAGGTGCTGAATGAAAACATTTGACTTGTGTAGGAATAATAAGCACATTAGGTATCAATAGCTTTATTTAACGTACACAGTTTATACTGAAGATGGTATTTCACAGGGTATCAGAGACTAATAATATCAATGTTAAAAAGCCACTCCAGGCTTTTTCCTGTCTAGCTTCCTTAAACTCAATTCTCAACAGTGTGCTTTCCCAGGTCAAGGCTAAAGTCCTCTGCTATGTACCAGGTTGAGCTTTATAAAGAGAAATGCAAAGGGAAAAAGTAGAGGAAGGCTCATTTTCCCCACCTAAGGACTACTCTGAATGTGGTCTTAAAGGCTAGTAATGCTAGATCATTGCTACTACAGTTCAGAGGGCTGCTGGTACATACCACAAGCTGATCATCCCTGCTCAGTTCCCAAAACTACAGTCCAAATCAATTCCCAGTGACATACATCCTTGACAGTCCCAGGAAATACCAAAGAGTGAAGGAGCCTTGGAAAGCTCCCTTGACTTACCTCACCTTCAGCACAGGAGACTCCAAGCATTGGTTATTTCTTTTGCCTGAATCATATCACAGGTAAACACCAGCATATAATTGGCCACATCCTACAAAGGGGCCTTTGGTTTTCTCACTAAAGCAGACATGTTTTCCAGCAAAATTTCATCCACTGTGAGACTTTACCCAGAGATATGGACCTGACTGTGGGGCAACACCATAACATTTGCACCATCCACAGCCTGCAACCTTAATGGAAATTCGTAATGCAGAACTGCAAATGTATGAACTGCAGGGAAGCATTTCACAAGAGCCAACTGCATAGGTCACGATCAGAGACCACAAATAATGTTTCTGCTTCATCTGACTCTGTTCTCTCACCTGGAGACTTGGGGTGCGTCTTTCTCCAGCTCAAGTTTGATCAGTTTTGATACAGTATCAGGTAACTTGCCCTGCCACTAACAATTTTAAAGACAAGGATGGGAAAAAGCAGGTCTCCCTCCTCAGTAGTCAGCTGATGTAAGCCAAACTTACACCAAGAAAAACATGACCATAAGAAAGCAGAGATCCCAAAGAAATACAGTGTAGGACAGACAAACAAGATGTTGACTCTCTATCTAACATATGCAACAAATGGCACTAAAATTATTGCAGGCTTTTGAAGTCATATCTTCTAGATCATACATAAAACCTGACTGAGCACTGGCCCAATACAACAGTATGACCTTACTGCAGATGGATACTAAATAAAGCCCCAATCCTTTAAACCTAGTTAAATTCACTTTCTACCATAGAAGTGTCTGGAGCTAACCTTTCTCTGTGGTGCCTGGATGAGGCAAGTCCAAAGAAAATATTGCTATGTAAAAACAAAGAAACAACAAACACTCATTTTTTCCCATACAGTGTCTGTCATTGATTTTTTTTTTTGAGAGAGAAACTGCAACAAATGGTAAAAAGGATACAGAGGTTCTGAACTTTTCCCCTTCACATCTCATCTGAACAGAATGAATCACCAAGAGAGACAAATCAGGATCAGCTCATTAAAGAACACTCACAAAAAAGACTAGTCATGTCTAAATTAAATGTGCCTGAGACTATTCTCCAGCATAAAAAAAATTATGGGCTCAACAACTCCCCTCTATACTGTTAAACACACAGGTGCCTCAATTCAAACCCTTCAGGAGGCAGTCTTTGATTAGTAAAAGTGCTAGCTGGTCTATCCTGAAATCACACCTGAAACAATTTAACTGAATAGACAGGTGAGTTCAGTGCCTTAAGACTTTTCTGGCATTGCTTAGCTTACCTGTATAGACAGAGTTTCTCTAATACTGAATTTTATACTCCTGGAAACATGCTGTGTAATCTTGAGACGTAACTCCTGCAAGTTAACTCATCATGAGTTTGGTATCTTCCGTCAAGCAAATCAACAGGCGTAACAGACAGAAGTTCCACATGGTATGAAAGTTTATCCAAACCTTTTCCATTTACCATCTGTGCTGGAAATTCCTCAACATAACTAAAGATACTGAAGACTTATATCAGTTTCCATTAGGTCTGTAATTCAGCAATTTAAACTATATTGGCACTTTTACATACAACTCTCCAGAAAACCTGCAAAGCCTGTTTTATTTTAATGTATTATATCAGATCTCTTTCAAAAATCTTCCAATATTGTGTTCATTCAGCATAAACCCATGCAGTGTAACTTGAAACTCACAGTGAACTCAAGGGATAACTTCTTGTACGGACTCTGCTTCATCTTACGTAAGACAGGCATTTTACGGTCGTCTGGGACTGCATTTCAAATGCTTTTTTGTCTCTGACATTAATGTGATTAGGGCTTTACATCCGAGCTGGACATAATGAGTTATATTCATTCCACTATTTTTAGATAGTGACCCTTTGTGGGACTACACCTCAGAAGCTGAATCTAACCCTATTAACACAAGTAAAGAGCAATGCCTGAAGGGATTACCTCCTCTGCTCTTTCAAAATCAAGAGCCACACCATCCACTGACATGTAGCAGTGTGTTCCTGTTTAGTTCTTACTTTGAAATTCAAGACTTGCTGTCTCCTTTCTACCCAAGAAACATTTTCTGAATCATAGGAAATAAATGTGGTAGCTGATTTAAAATACCCCCCATAATAGACATATATAGTTAAATTAATGTTGAAGTCCCTATTTGTATTCTTGAACAAGCAGAATCCTTAGTGCCAGATCTTCCAAAGGCCATCCCCTGACTTTCAACTCCTGACTCATGTATGAAGCCAATCACTACGGGAATTCTGAAGTTTAAATTTATATTGTTAGGCAGACAACTGTCTAACATCTTCTGTCATCCTTCCTCCAATCAATATCCATTGAATAGGTACCAATGACTGGCATTTTTCTCAAGAAAATGTTATCTAAGAAGTCAGCTACTAAGCACTCCTGTCTTCTTAAATTTCATGTATCTCAATCAAACAAAATAAGAGAACAAAACAATATAAAAAGAGAGAGAAAAAGCATCAGATTACATAGGAGGAGGGAGGATTTCTATTATCTAAATACTCATATAAGAAATCATTTATATTATTTCAATACTATTACCTAAATTAACCTTCTTAGTTCACAAATTATTGATAGCTTAGGACTAAAAGTATCTGTTACTAATGATAATGGTATTTTAATATACTGCTTTTGGAGGTCTAATCTTAAACCTCTAGGACACAGTTCCTACCTCACTACAACTCTGTCTCTCACAGATGCTACAAAATACCAAGTTAAGAGTACAAAACCACGAACTTAGTTTAAAAGCAGTAAAGTCTCTGCTTTTCTTCTCCTATTAGAGAAATCGCAGCACCTGTAAAAATAAAAGCTAAATTTCTGGAGAACTACCCAGTCTCTGCTGCTGCAATCAGTGGCTAAGGTGTAGAATCAATACTGAGGCTCCTCCCATGTTCAAGCAAACAGTGATGCACAAGGCCACCCAGTCAGCCACTCTTACACAGTTAAACGGTGTTATGCAAATTGAGTAAGGTTAGTAGTCATCATGGAGTGACAAACAGTGTTCATCAACAATTAGAAGTACTGTGACCTTTCCAAGTGGCAACTTCTAACAGCGGCAAAAATAGCAGCAAATGCAACTTTGAAGACAATCAAAACTGAAAAGAGGTATGAAGTGAGCACTGTGCCTAGTGCTAGAGAGGTTTTATCTTAAACATTTGGTATGTTTCCTGAAGACTTGGCTTACTAGATAAAATGAAAATATTCAGTTTCTTCTTTAATTGTGAATTTCTCAGCCTTGTTTTGGAAAAAAAAAAAAAAAGAAAAAGAAAATGTGAACCCATATGTGAACTCAAAAGCTCAAAAAGCAGAAGACAATCAAAAATATTCCAAAAGCCTTTTTATGATTTTCAAACAAGTTTGGTTGATTCCGCTGGCCTGATTCACAACTGTCAGCATTGAATTAAGTGCTATTAGAGAAACAGACTTTCACACATGGTGTTTGAATAGTGTGACAAAAAGCAATGAAGCGGAGATCTCAAATGATGCAATATAGACAACATTTTGGTCTAATGAAATAGCTATAGAGTTCTTAAGGTATATAGTCTAATGCGGAAGAGTAAACATTACAGTCAATGGCTGTCAGCAGAGCCATCAGCGTTAGTGAATGAGGAAAATTACTGTAAGAGTGAGGGTATAGGACAAGGAAGGAATCTAGACCATTACTGCTAATGAGAGAAGTTACACTATGTAAGCACTCTCATTAAATAGTTAGATCCTATCTCAAAACAAGTTAAATTTTTCTCCCCTACATCACACCCCTACTATTCCTTATGAAAAGTGGTTCAAGAACACCACTTCTCTAATGTTTTTAAACTTCTTCTAACTACAAGATTCAGTTTACGCATAAATAGTGTATCTCTACTTCTTTTTGTATCAATTTTATCCCTTTTGTACAGGTTAAGCCTATTGATTTCCACACCAATATTTATCTTACATATTTAATACATACATACTCCTAATTTACTGAGCTAAAATGTTTGGCAATTCAGTGCTTGTCAAGCAGCTTGCAGTAAAATCTCAATGAAATTAATGGCACAAGCTGACCAATTCCATGCAGTTAGAATGTCAGCAAAGCTTTCCAATCAGGACCACTAGACACAGACATCTTACTAGGATAATAACTACAAATAACAGTTACGTAAAAAAATAGATCAAATATGGGTGGATTCCCTTCTTCTTCCTGTCTCTAAATAGTTTCTTCTTACCACTGAAACATGGGTAGTGTATGAGCTCCAAAAAAGAAAGCATGGAGCAAAAGTGTATTTGTACTCTCAATTTATACATAAATCTGAAGGCTGTTGAATTCTTTCAACAACTCTGTGAATTCTTTGCTCCAAAGGAAAAAAAAAATAACCATTTTTTATTTATTAGATACTTCACCAAACACCATTACACAATTTTCTACTACAAGTGTAGCTATTTCATTTCTAAAAACAAGTTAACATCTACAAAGCCCTTGCATTGTAGGGCATGAAAGTTAGAAGTCCCACTCTGTCCATTTCTAGCTATCATGCTAAAGCAAATGGTCATGATGAATTTCTCTGTCATATCAGAGCTGGAACCTGAGAAAAGCTATAGTTGCTTTAGGCTCTCCTGTCCTTAGTCACTCATAACTTTTACAAAACATCACAGAATGTATTGTTCTAACATTTTTAAAGCTTAGTTTCACCTCGTGAATAATCTCTGCTGCTGAAAATTTAGAGAAGGGAATATGCTTAAAGACATTTAAAAACTCTTTTAATGAAATGGAAACTTTATTTTGAGCAAAGCTAAAGAAATAATATATTTCTATAGAATCCAAATCTTTTGGTCCAAATTAAATTGGCATCACCTCCTTAGAAAGATCTTGCATGTAGAGAAAAATTCTCTAATATCCCAGTGGAAAAGGCATCTAAGCAATTAATCTATGAAGAACAATGCCGCTATCTTTATCTGACTGCTAGGACAAAAAGTGAATTCTCTTGGCAGCCAGGAAAAATGATGGGATTACTCACAAAAGAACTAGAATACTGTTTTTTCTCTAAATGAGCCTGTCAGTGCAAAACAATAGAGTAGAGCTAAATATTACAAAGGAAGCTCTTCTGGAATAAAGGATTGCAGATATATCACCCTTCCCAAATGCAGACCTAAAAATCAACGGCAGATCTAGCCTCCTTATAATTATATGATAGCAGAAAACTAATTTAAATAGTACATCAGGTAGCATACTCAGGTATTTTGAGTTTTGGACTTAGAAATAATAAGCAAACATATAAGGTGGCTAATAACACTCTTATTCTGACCCAGTTTATTTCACAGTTCTGAAGACCCAAAGCAAGTAGTGTAAATAAATCAATGAAATTGCATACCTGCCTATGATGAGATCTGAATTCTGCTATTAACATAGAAATGTAAATTTCTGTTGAATTAATCCACATTTTACTTTACATGACAAAAGTACTTGAAAACATAGCTAATTATTCCTGAGGGCCTAGGGCTCTTATCCAAAGAAATTATTAAAATGTCATTTTCATTTTTATCTTCTTGGGGATTGGATTGTCTATCAGACAATAGACATTCAGTGAGCTTATTCTTCCAAAATATATTTTCTAATTACTTACTTTTTATAAAAATGCTTAACATTCTGTTCTCTTCCCTCAACGGCAACAAATAGCTGTTTAGAGGTTTGTATGTTTAGGAAGGAAAGACAGCCTTTAAATCATTTATGGTAGGCATCAAATAACAGTCAGAAGCACTACATTCATAAAACGTACCAGAAGTATTTGCTGTGAGTTAAGTAATATCTTTTACACAGATTTAAACTGGCCCAAGCCTGGTCTCGTTAAGGTTGAAGGCAAAACTGTCTTGTTGCCAGTGGAAAAATGTTGTGTTCTTTATACCCCTAACTAAATATTTAAAATACATGAGATCTAAAGATGTAACAAGGTGCTAGCCTCTTGTGGCAAGCGATAAATGTACTTAATAATGTGCAGAATGACAGGGTAAAAACTGTAGTACCATAAAAATGGAGTTCTGCTCTTGGTTCTGTCAGAAGTGCAGATGTCTGGTGTGATCTGAGATTATCTATATTATCCAAGAGACAGCAAATATATACCATTGGACCTTTAGGAGGCCCATGCTCTTCTGGAACATGATCTAGAGGCCAAGCAGGATGGACCACAGGGCCAAAACAGCACCAGGTGCCTAGACAAGTGTAATGAATGTCACTATTGCAAAGGGAAGGGATTCAACCCCAAATCACAACATCTGAATGCCAGTGTCCACCTGTGGAAGCCCTGTAGATATAGGAGCCTTGACATCTTCCACCATCACTTAAAAGCAGGAACAGGATTCAGTTACCTGTTTAAGAAGTCTCCAGTGTCATCTGAGATTACTCAGGACACACAGCCTGGCTTTCTGTTGCTAGCCTAAAAAGATGAAGCTTTTATAGGTCCCATGTTCTTTCTGCCAGCCTTGTGCACATCTTGGCCAAGGGCACCTTAAATGGTCCTGGATGCCTACACGTAAGCACTTCAATCACACTACTAGTCAATACTAACAGTAGAGTCCAGAAAAAAAGATTCAGCTCACTGTGATGCAGACATTAACTGGGTGGCTGGCTGAATTAGTCTCTCTGCTTCATTGACTTCAGGGAGCAGACTGTTAGTAATACATGGGAAACATGTACAGCACATTTGTACACATAAATCTAAGTACTGTTCTCTGAAACTGAATCCCTTTCCCAGTCTAACCCTGCAGCTTGCACACTTGCTGGAAAATATACCTCATGCAAATCACCCTGCATAAATCTCATCATCAGGATATACATCAACCTTCCCACATATAATATCTTGAGATTCTTGTTTTGTAAGTGTTACAGAATTTGCAAAGCATGGACATTATGATAGCTCATATGTGCCAGTGTAATGAACATCTTTAAGGCTGTGTTTGTGACCACACTAATGATATAAGGTGTGAAATTCCAAAATAAGATTTTTTAGTGGCGTGTAATACCTAGATATCCATAACACTCCTATTAATACCCAATTTTATTCACTAGGTAGTAATACTTAAACACAACAAGGCATAGTACTTGGAGAAAATCATCATAAACTCAAGCCTTCCTGAGACAGTATCAGCAATCCATACACAGCTAACGTATCTTTTAAAATCAGGCAGTGATCAGGCATTTCGACTACGCTGAAGATTTCAAATTGAATGAAAATTCAAATGAATCCTTCATTTGTCTCTGCTCCTCTCATATTTTTCATTCTGTAAAGTCAAAGAAATACACCTAATTACCAATTAGTGCATGCCTATGCTCATCAACAGCTGCTATCATCTTGGGTTATAGAACAGTCATCACTTTCTATCAGAAATTGTCTAACCTAAGCCAACCTCAAAACGTTGCCAGTAGCCCAAGGAAAACTCTATTGAAAACAATTATTCCACTGTAGATTTCCCTACTGTACTTTCACCAGCTTTTTTCAATTCCAATTTTGGAAGTCCCACCACTGTGGATTTTAAAACTTGACTTGCCAAACTCTGGCAAATATACAATAGCAAGCAATCCTACATTGACAGAGAAATAGGTTCTTGATAGTCTTTCCCATCTCTAATATTTCTGATTCTACGTTTCAGTAATGACCAATGATTTTCCTTGGCTGCTGGTAATGGTCCGCAGGTCTGAGGGGAAAGATTAAAAAAAAAAAAAAAAAGATGAAAGCACGAAACATGAAAGAAAGGAGGGAGGAAGGAAGGGAGGAAGGAAGGCAGGAAGGCAGGAAGGAGAACTCATGGTACAAGAACTCTGAAGAACGAGATTCAGTTTTGATTTCTATCATACTTAACATGTCACTATAGTAAATATCTTATTTCCCCTGTGCCTCATCCTCCCATGATTAAGTTTTTAAGGTCCAGGGGTATGTTAGCAGCATGTTCACCTGTTAGTGGTGTCTAATAAAAAACATTAATACCTGGAGCAGAGAAAGGCCAATCTTTTATTGTATTTCATAAAAATCCACAAATATTCAAACAAAAGAGGAGAAACTTAGGTACTGCAATGACAAGGTAACATGAATAGTTTTTAATCTTGCATTGTGTAACAGTCTGATCCAAAATCCATTTTATTCGTTAAGACTTTTACATTTACTGAAATACATTTTGAAGAAGACTATCTGTTTTCATACTTGGGTAAAAAAATGTAATATTCTATCTTCAGTCATCTAATTATATCCTTCATGTAATCTGCCTGACAATGTTCTCTACTAAGTTTTGGACCTTAAATATAAAAAAAAAAAAACAAAAAAAAAACCACAAAACCAACAAAAACAATGTTTGAAGTGTTTTAGACAGGTTTTTCACATTTTCTGCTCCGGTACTTTTCTCTTGAACATATTAATTATTACAGAGATGACAAAATTGAAATGCTGTATTTATATATAATGATATACCTCTACTACTTTATTAAAAAAAGGAAACTGTCCCGAGACAAATGAATGAGGAAGACACATTCCTGGCTCTTTTACACCACTTCTATTGTTCTTGACACGTATTGGAAAAGTCAGCAAATACTCTTCAATTAGTTCAATTCACATTTTTGGAAGCCAGGTTACACAGACTGTTGAGCTATGTGATCGACAGGAAGATTCATGATGGAACAGGACACACAACCCAGGTCTCCAGCCCCGCCACGATGTCTCAGTCACTTACTCACATCGCCTCCTTTTTCTTACATATTTAAAAATGCAGGCAACGGAGGAAGACATAATAAAGACCTTTCCGAAGCTGACATCCCATGTATGAGTAATGAAGGACAGAAGTATTAGAATCCAGCACTTCATAATCAATAAGGAAAATCGAAAAATGGAGCACAGCGTTGGGTTGTGTTTTGGTGTTTGATTTTTTTTTAATACATAGAAGTAGTAAGGGGGAAAAAAGCCTCACTTGCCAAGATCAAAGTCAAGCTGTATAGTTAGCAATATAATACTATTACTTCTAACAATAATAATAGATTTTCTTGTGTGGAAGAGAGATAATTTATTTTATTTGCAATTAAATGCATTTTTACTATTCTATACAGCATGTAGACCACGACATGTAGACAAATATAATCTGTCATTTTTCAGTGGGTCAAAGCAATTTCCTAGAAGAGCATCACACAACCAGCCTTTGAGGTAAGAAAGAATATGACAGGATCATCACCTTCAGATCCAGATGCAGTACAAAAAGGAAGCAATTTCCTCTTTGGTACACTTTGTAAATATCCACTGATACAGCTAAGGGAAGCATCTTCCTTTCCATTGAAAAGGATACTTGTTTTTCTGTTTTGCTATCTGTGTTTTAAAGAAACTGATAATTGTCCATCTGCCTTTCAGCTGGTAATTTTCTGAAAAGGTGTCTCCCCTTGCCAACCTGTTTTTCATCCTTGTAAGCGGAGAGGTGATTACATGTCAGCAAAAATGAACATGAGCAATGAAATAAAACAACTATTTCTCTATAAGACCACGAGGAAAAGAATACTGAAATACCTTTCAAATTATTTAAACAACTCTGAAATCGTTTCATAAAAGGGAAAAACGCATAAAAGGCATATTCATTTATTACAGACATGTCACGTGAGTGGAAAAGCTGACAAAAATTGATATAGATTTGTCTTACAGCAGTTTGTCCCCCTGTGTGCCTGGTATGAAGAGCTAATGTGAGTTAATGTAAGCAGAAGCTCAAAGTGGAGGGTATCACTCCTATGGGGATGTTCTTTCCCCAACCTCTGAGCCACCCGGTACAGAAGCAAAGCCACTGCTACCAACAGGTAGCATCAGGGAGACATATCTACTTCCACACTGGCCCTACAGTGACCAATGCTCTTTTAAGATACAGCCATAAGGAATTCATTCCAATATTCCCCTCAGTGTACAGAGACATCTACGAATACTCCATAGCACAACTGTCTCATTCTACACTGCTATTCCACACAAGGGTCAACCATTATAAGATCCATAAAGAATTAAAACATAAGGCAAAATATTTTTCATCCACAGTCACAAAACAATTGTTAAATAATATGTTTTATGAATGTTTTCTCACAGTGTAATAAAAACTGCTATTGTTCTACAGAGAGAAATCACTAAGTGACTTTAATGTTCTACAGAGCTATTGTGGCTCATTGCTTCAGCTGCACATCCCCAGTTGCAGCAGTTTCGATCCCAGAATTTTAAACCCATTTCCCAATATTAGGTTCAAGCCTCAGCACTTGAGATTGGATTGCCTAATGCTAAGCACTGAAATCAACAGGGGAACAGTTTCCTCACACCCTGAAGCCTTCATCTTGAAATTAACAGGAGATTTTAAGCATGACAAAAAAATCTGAACAAGCCCCTAAGTCAATTATGTGCTGTAATACCTCAAAAGGTATGCTAGGAACATTATGATCATAGCTGAAATGCAGATAACTCCTCAGCTGGTATAAACCAGCTGTTAATAAGTAGAGCAACATTGCAGCAACAGTTTAAGTTAATAAGTAAAATTACAGAAATAATTTTTATATTTCTGTAATTTATGTCAATTTTAATTCATCACAGAAATAAGTTGTTACCACTTAATTGCTCTTACTGTACAGCAAAGATGCTTATAATGAATGATGATAAGCAGGAACATGAATGAACAGTTGCCAGGCAACCAATAAATAAAGGTTCCAAATAGCATGACCTCTCTTTAAAGGATAAAGCTCTAATCATAATTATTTTTCAAATCCATTTCAGTGCCAACTGAAATCATGTTTGCAGCACTAATCCTGGTCTTCCTCATAGAAAATGAAATCAAATCTGTCATTTGACATATCACAGATAACAAATTAAACAGACTCAACCTGCTCCCTCAGATTATGGTCAATAATGTAGTTTGACGATAGCAAACAAGCTAGACAACAAACCGGAATCCGAAACAGAGAGGTAAGAAGAATTAAGCAATTTAACTAGAGTAATTAAAATACAATTTTTAAAAGTTACATTGTTACTTTAAGGATCTTCAAAAAGCATCAGCACAAAGCCCTCCATGTTTAACTCCACAAAATGATCATTCAGAAAAGGAGGACTAGACAGACTTCAAAATACTGAAAACAGATGCAGTTTTAAATGTTTTTAAATCTATATAATACCACATTCTATCTTTATAAACTCTTACAACTCAGCCTTGCCGAGTGCATAAGCAGAGCTGAGGTACCTAGAGCAAGTACTGACCTTTTAGATGGATTCAAATAAAACTGACAAAGAGCAGCATAAATCTTAAACCAGTTAAAGAACAGAGTATACGCACTCCGAAAAAAAACAATGAATGGTTATGCAGGAGTTTTACAATATGCCTTCTGAATAATGAAAGCGGGAGGCCTTGGGCTTGTTCAGGGTTTTTTGGCATGCTAATGAACTCTGTACTTATTTCAGTAAGAATTCATTTCAGAAAATATTAGGAAGACATGTTTTGGTAAGTTTATCTTGCACTACATAGGGTGATTACACAAATCTCTTCATTTAATCATTTTATTTCTTTCCTTTAGTAGAATTAAGAATCCCTAATATCTTAAACACTAAACAGTCAAAAATTTGCAATAGGAAAATAAGATGAACTACAATTATAAACAAATATGTTTTGCACCTAAGGTCTAATGTACTCATAAAAACCGGGACCATCTTTTCAATCTGTCTTTGAACAAAATACAGCCAACAGAATCCATGAACTTTCCTGCAACATCAGTAGCACAAAATAATCTCATACTTTACAGTAGAACATTGATCTAATAGAATTTTTGTAAAAAGGAATTATTGTTTAAATTACAGCAGAGAATGCACTTTAACAACTAGTAGCCTCCACAGGTACTCGTATCAAACGAGAGACAGATCATTATATAGTAGGTATTTGCCTTGTCCGACATAAAAGTGTTCTGTTGCCTACCACACACATAACTTTCCAATTATTTTCCTTATCTAGATATATGTGCTCATCAGAAGCCATACAGGTTTTCCATGTATGTGTACTTCCTCAATAATCAAATAGGAAATACACCACATTATACGTAAATTTTTATTGACTAACATTTCACCCACTAACCACCTCCACCACCTGACTCAATAACCCCTCTCCATCCTAATAATTTCACTTTGAACTTCTTGTTCTAACAAAAATCCAATTCAAATAGGTGATACGATATGCAAGAATGAGATTCAAAATTTAACTGAGCATCATGCATACTGACTGCAACAAAAAACAATCCAGAAGACCCTGTGAACCCCTTTAAGGGGACACCGCTATTTGTAGTAAAACAAGCTGAACTGGTTCTCCACAGTTCTGAGCTTGCATTGTAATAAATAACAGAAATCTTGTGTTGTGCTTGCAAACCTGACAACCAAGCCCACTACTTGAAAAGTGTGTAAAGGTGATACTGGAGGATTTTTTCCCCTCCTAAGTCTTTATTCCTTTTCAATTATGAGCTGAAAAATTAAACTGCTCTGGTTTCAAGCTTAAAAGACCCAAACCATATGGAAGAAAAGGTCATGCATTACCATTCAGCAGGAGCTGGAGGCTAATTGTAAAAGTTTATTAACAATGAAAACAATGAGGTTCTCAGCCGCTTATTAACATAGAGGAAACTGATGGCATTTTTCTGAAGTTTGAATTCCACAGTATTTTGTTCCACAATACACAATTGAACAGTCCCACCTCTGAAAATGGGAGGAGAAAAAAAGACTATTGTTTTAAAGAGCAGCTCACATAAGAGCAATGTTAAGATCTCCTCTAGGGATTAAAATCTATATATTTAGCATTAGAAGAAGGAAAATACAGCATAACTGGAGCTGGAGGAGAGAGATGATGAAGCATGCTTTCTCTCTAGTGTTTAGCATATCACAGATACAGTCAATTAAACCAGATGCTATTCTAACACATATTTGCTCAACAGGCTTTACGCAGATACCCAGCAGAGTAAGAGTAGGCAATATTAGGATCCGCAGATTAATCTTATTCTAGATTTGTGCTGATACTGTTTTCTGACCAATGTATTCTAGTTTCAATAACCATTTTTCCCTTAACAAAACAGTGACATTGTTTATCCACTTTTATATTGAATATTAAATAGTAATTTAAATACACTTATTATTTAAATATATACATACACTAACAGATAACAATAAAAGGTAAACTCACAGAATAACACCAGTTCAAACAGTACAACATTATTGGTTTTCGGAAAGCACATAAATATATATGTAATCTACATGACTTATATTTATGAAATACCATCTACAGACACTCCCAATAACATGCAAAGGAGTTATTTTCGAGCAACACAAGAGACTATTACTACAGTGAGGAACTTGGGCAGGAGGGAAGTTGGCTGCTCTATCATTGTTTAGTAACAAATTATCTTGTATGCGCTTGTTTCAATTTTGCATTTATAACATTATTTTAAAAACTATCATTCCATTCACTGTCTCACTGATGGACACATTGCTAGTGTATAGAAACAGTTGAAAATACTAGAAAAACTCCACATTGATGGACATATTCTTCCATTAGAGCACTAACTCATTAATGTTATCATTTTGGACCAACAGTTCAGCATTGAGGGAACTAACAGTGTAGTGCGTAGTTTTTCTCATGATGTCAGAAAAAATGTCTCACAAATATGCCACTGGTAATCAATGAACTTCGAAAATTAATGCTAAAATCTTCCTACCCATAAGCCTATGTGAATGTTAAACTTCTTCATGATTACTTAAACTATCAGTTTACAATCATCCCTCATGCAGCTTTTATCACAAAGCTTTCACTGACTCAGAGTGCAAGTGTGCCCCTCCAGAGTCCCGTACTCCATGATACAAATCTTACTTAGCTACATCTATTACATGAAATACTAAATACATGAATACATTTCAGGATTGACAACTCAGCTATCGTAGGAAGCTTAAGGACTTCATCCACTTAGATGTTTGGTTAAAAGAAATTTTACTGAGAGACAACAAAATTACAAAGAACAGTAATGTACATATAAGCTTGTAAACTTCAGCTTTGTGTTTTTATTTGGAAAGATAACATTATTATTTAATATCTTGGAGCTACAGTAGTGTCTCCTAAGAATTACCCTGGTTCACACCCTAACAAACCTGCACTGAAACAAACAAACCAGAAAAATCCAATGCTACTACACAGATTTTGCTTATCACTCAGTGATGTGGATTAAATGAGAGAAAATAACAATAGAAAATTCATGATCTCTACATTTCATAATGTTCAACAGGTATCATCTGTACTTTATTTACACACAAGAAAGAATGAAAAAAAATCTGCTTTCCGACCATCCTAACCATTTGTTCAGTAATATTTAATTCAACTACACGTACACCACTTCTTTCTTTAACCCTATTTTGCATATTTATTCTTATTGTCATAAGAACTACTTGTCATATTTTCACAATTTACTATCAAATACAACTGTTTAATGCACTTGTGCTGACACAGAGGATTGTACAGCACAATACACACATGCTGTTGCCAAGACCTCTGCCTCAGATTTCCCATGCTTTTAGCTTTTGCTCTTCCCAACCAAAAGGAAGTAGAATTTTCAGTGCTATTGAAACAATGTGAACATGACTGTTCTGGGGCAAATCTCAGGTCCATTTAGCCCAGGATAGTGTCACTGACAGTCACCAAAGGCAGTGGCCTAAAGAAAAGTGCCACATTAGGACAGCTCTTGAATACTAGAGTCATTCCCTGGAACTCTTCTGGCTCCCAGCAATCCGTGGCTTAAAGACTTGAATATAAAAAAGAGACTGGGAGCGCTGGCATATGACAGCACACTTCGTTTCAAAATGGCTGGGAGGAAGAGCAAGAGATGGCATATTTCAAAAGGGAGAAATACGTGCTCCCATCACATACACACATGATTTCATTCCTCCCAACAGTGCTTCTTGCTCCCAATATTGGCTTTGCCCTCAGAATGTGCTGTTTTCCATATGGAAGAGGTGGCAAAAATGAAAGTGTTTCCCTTCTTTCCTCATAAAACCTCCTTCTGACTGGAGTTGGCCTCCTGTTCATATTCCACTTGACTACACCGATCTTTTTCTCCTCCCACACTAGCTCCATCTGCCGCCCGTCTCTCCAGCAGAGCCAGATGCCAGCAAAGCAGACTACTGTGGGAGGAGAAAGTTCTGTCACTGGAATTTCTTCCCTACACGCTGCAGGGGGGCAGCCTGTGAAGCCTGGAAAGGATCGAGAGAGCAACTTCCTCTCTTCCACACTGCTTTCCCCAGCTCATCAGTGAAGAAGGCAGCTGAGGACACAAGCAAAATAAGGCTAAAACTTCAATGTGCGACTTGAATATTTATATAGCAAAAGTCTCATGATTGTACTCCAGACTGAAGCATGGTACACACCACATAAACGTGTAAGAAGAGGAGTCCTGCCCCTGCTTACAATCAAACAGAAGCAGGGATGCACATTTGTGATAAGGAATGAACAAGAGTGACTAGAACGTAGATGACGGAGAAAAAAAATACAAGGATTTACAATCAGGAGAGATATTAATGATGGGGTAAAAAGACAATATTTTCTGGGGATATACAAGTCAGAGAAAGAAGCTACAGAGGCTTGTTGTTCAGCTGAGAGGAGGATTGCATGTGGCAAGGGAAACAGCCTGTAGAGAGGGAAAGGGTAGAATGAAAGCAGACATGGGAAAAGAAGATGTGGTTTTTTATACATTTGAGGCGATCTTGCATAAGGCAAAGGGAGAAGAAGTACAAGTAAGAACTTTAGACAAAAAGGGAGACAGTGTAAGGATGGAGAAGCATCTGCGAAAGCAGTCTTGCCAGAGACAGTAGCAAGAGCGAGTGTCACTGAGTGAGAACAAGAGCTCATATTAAACAAGCAAGCGTGCATATGTGCGAGACAGGAAAAGACACAGACTTCAGTTCTCTGGGAGAAAGAATTGTGGGAACCCAGGAGACGAAACAGACAAGAAACAAAAATGAGTGAGGGTCATGTATGGGTGCAGCAGAAAGTTTGGAGTGGGGCTGGCAAGCCAGAAGAAAGTGAAGAAACACAGGAATCCAAGAGAAAACCAGAATTATGTCTTAGTAGTTGAAAGAGCACATATAAATTAAACAGATACATAACAAGATGAAGAAGATGAACAGGCAGGGAAAGGAAGAGGGAAACACACATCTCATTGACACAGATTAAGAAAAAGGGCTCACAGCAGAACAAATGGAGTGACAAGAGGGGAAAAAAGGAGAAAAGTATATATGCAAAGATGATAAAGTCAATAATAGAACATTAGTTAATAAAAGGTATTATGTAAAAACCCTGAACTGGAAAAGCTTGAGTATATAAAAAAGTGACTGGAAATGGATATCCACTGAATTCCGTCACCGCAAGCTCTGACAGTTTGCCCCATCTAGGTATCCCCACGTTAATCTTCTTCACTTGGAAAAAATTGTTTCCTGGTCCTCCACACCCTCTAACTTTTGTGCTGTAGTTGCACCTTTATGCCGTTTGATTCACTATTTCTACCGGCAACTCATTTTGTTACGTTTAAATGGGAAAAAGATCTTATTTTGTCAAATACTGTACCACAAAGAAACGTGCCAAAATCTCAAGTTCCTTTCCTCCTGTCCTCATAACATTCATTCATTCATTCATTCTTCTTTCAAAAACAAACAAACAAATGGCTGGGGAAACTCCGCGATACAGCAGTATCTTAAGTCCAAGATATTCACGGACCCTCCCTTCCCTGAGCTGCGTGTCCGCCCAACGCCCCAGGTTTCCTCCGTGCCGGCCGGAGGGTTTCGGGCCCCCCGGCGAGGGCAGCGGGCGGCGCCGGCAGCGGGATCTCCGGCCGAAACGCATCCATCAGGCGGGGGAACTCGGGGAGGGGAGCTCGCTACCGGCTGCTGGGAAGAAAGCCGACACAGACGTATGCCCTGGCTGCTGGAAGACATGGCTGGCTGGCTATTTCATTCGCAAAATATATTAAAAAAAAAAAAAAAAAGGAAGAGGGGAAAGGGAGAGGGGGCAGCACACACGCTCGCACACGCATACGGCTGATCTTACCTCCACATTGAAATACTGCTCCGCTTTGCACACTGTAGCACATAAAATCCAAAGGAAGGTTTGCAAGAAAAACACCCTGGACTGAGACACGAAATCCAACCGGCTTCCAGTGCTGAATGCGAGTACGATCATAGTGAACTGTGCTTCAGTGGATGGAAGATCTCTCTCTTTCTCTCTCTCCCTCTTTGCCTTAAACAAATACACAAACAAACCAACCTCCCCCCCGTGTCGGTGAAGAGCCCGTAGCGCAGGTTCACCCACAGCAGGGGAGGAGGAGGAGGAGCAGACACTTCACAGCACAGGCGGCGGCACCCGCAGGGTCAGCTCTCGCTCATCCTCACCACCAGTCCCGTAAGGAGGGAATGTGGCGTCCGACTGCAGCCGCAGCTCCTGCACGACTCCTCTCTGCCCAGCAGCAGCAGCAACCGTCTCCCCGTGTCCTCCCTCCTCCGCCTCCTCCTCCTCCTCTCCTCCCCTCCCCTGTCCTGCCTCCTCCCCCTCCTCCCGGGGAAGGCCGGCCTGGCCGCCCGGCGGCTCGGCTCGGCACGGCTCGGCACGGCTCAGCTCGGCACCGTGTCTTCCCTCGGCGCCCCCCCCCGCGCTGCTCCCCTCCTCTCCAGAATGTTCAGCCGAAATCTACATAGCCCCGCCCCGTAGGCGTCCCAGAGGCGACGGGCCCGCCAGGCGCTCCCGTCGCGCCGCAACCGGCGGCCCAGGTCGCCGGGCAGCCGATCCGGTGCCGCCGAGAGCGGCTGTTGGAGGGCGGTGGCACAGCAGGAGCGCTTGGCCCTACCTCGCGCGAAGGTACCGAAGCAGCCGCACAAGCGCCAAGTCCGCCGGCAGGGCGGCCCTGCCCTCCTCAAGAGGAGAGCCCGGAGCGACCTGAACGCCCCGAGCCTTTCCCCGCTCCCTCGGGGCGCGGTCCATTCGGGGCAGTGCGGATGCCCGGGGGTAACCGGCCGCACCGCCCGGGCCCAGCTTCCGTGGCCGCCCCGTGCGCCGGGAAGGGGGACGCAAGACCGGCGGGGTGGGGGTGCCGCTCGCCGTTCACGTTAAGCGACCGTGAAGCGCCTGCCCAGCGCGGTCTGCGGGAGCGGCCGCCGTGCCGGGCGGGGCGGTGCGATACCCGGCGGAGCGGGTGTCTCAGCCTCGGCGGTCCCCTGCCGCCACCGCGGGGCCGGGGGCGTACGGCTCGTCCCAGCCCCGGTGCGGTCCGGCTCTGCGGAGCCGACCCAACTGCTTGGCCGTGCTGCCGTGAAACCTCTCTTGGCATCGCCGAGAGGGACCGCGGCGAGGGAGGAGCACGTCGTGTCAGCGGCGGAGTAAAGCGGTTGGACAGGGACTAAGGCGAAGAGATGAAGTTTGCCGAATCACAGCCCTTGATGAAGAAGGATCAGAGCACAGTGATTAGGGTGTCCCGGAGTGATTTGTTCTTTCCGCGGCTCGGAAGAAAATCCAAAGCCACTGTTGCACGGCTTCAGAGAGAGTGAGATCGGGTAGTTTAGAGTGACATAGAGTGACATAGACAAGCCGGACAAAATCTGGATTTTGGGTTGAATGGAAATCAATTTTGATGTGTCCAAATATATAGTCCTATATTTAAGGGAAAACAATGTGTGTAAAGCATAGACAAACTTTGTGCTGGGTATTGTGGTATTCAAAATGCCTTGTGCTTGTAGCAGATAAACTGCTCTTGCAGTGATTTTATGGTTAGTGGGACATTTTTTGCATCCCTTTGATATGTTACCCAAAGGGAGTTGGAATGATCTGCAACATTAGTGAGTCAAGCTATTGCAATAGACCATCTTGGGAAAGAAAAAAAATTTGAAAATTTATCTAATTTTACTTGTTTGGTTATCAAAAAAGATGCGAAGACACTTGACCATGACACAGAACAGCCTGAAAGTAAAAGACGTACCTGACAGATGAAATCTCCTTTCTCAGATAATTGAGGTCAATAGCCACAATTAAAACACATGCGGATTAGATGTATAAAATTTTGACAACACCCGGTAGCAGGACATAAGAGTGTGGTAGGTTCTCTGTCATTTCATGTCTTAAAAGTATGGCACTTATTTCTGAAGAAGTCATGTTCTGCCTAACAAAAAGTAATGGTATTGAAGCAGAATTCCTTATGTAATATACTTTTTAATGTTAAATGCTTGATCTTAAAGGCATTTTCCGTTCTTCAGATTGTTAGTGATGTGAATAATGAAATCGTGAACTGGCAGCAAGCTAGAAGAACCTACTGGCACTTTGGTAGCCAGTATCGGAAGTCAAAATGATCTTAGCAAATTAAATAAATGTCTTGGAACCATCTGGAGGAAAGTTAATACAAATGCAAATTATATTTGGGAAGAAAAATCAAAAAGTAAGATCAAAAGATGCTGGTAAAACAGCAGCATTTCAGAAAATAATTTGGGGGCTGTAATGGACTATAAAGTAAATATGAGTCAGCAACAAGCTACCGTTAAAGAAAAAGACAAGACAGCCTCATTGTGGAGTGTATTAATAGGTGTGCAGTACATCTGACAGGACTAATTATGTTTCTGCTAGGGACTGATGAAGCCAACTGTGTTAGATCTCAAACTATGGACAGTCAAGAGGAACATAAAATATTAAAACATTTAGAAAGTAAGGCATGTAAAAGTTGAAAGAAAAGTATTCATTTAGTCTGAGAAGACTGAGAGCAAATGGTCTCTTTATGTGGCAAGTGTTACTGTGAAAAAGATAAAGATCTTTCGTTCTTTTGGGTTTGGGATGATGGAAAAAATGAACCAACTAAATTATTCAGAAAGTTCACATTTGATGTTAGACAAAACTTTCTAAAATGTGGTAGTAGCATTTGGAAGAAAATATACCTAGAGGGAGCGTGGAATCTCTTCTGTACAGAGGTTTGATAAGCAAGAATATTAGAGCTATCTTCTCTCCATTCCTAGGGCAGTGGACTATATTATGAGATCTAGTAAACTTTTTTTTTGCTTCTAATCTACCAGTAAGTTCTTTCCTTTTATTACTCTATAGATTAATCACTGTAAGTGGTTTAAAAGAAACACTAACTCACTAACTTCATACTGTCACTTTTGTTTTTCCCATTCTCCTAAGGGACTGCCTTGTTTGCTCTCTTAGGGAGCACTGGCTCTGGTTTTGCTTGCGTATGCCGCGGAGTCTGTGTAATACCCAGAAACGGAAATGGAGATAGATATGTTCCTGTAACTGGGGTTTCATTCATCTGCCCTGTTAGGACTTCTGTGGCTATTTATTGTGAAAAGCATGGGGCCATGAATACAGCTACCTGCCTGCTTTAACTGTATCTGTTAGAAGAAGAAAGAAGGAAATCAGTGGTATGAATAGGATGGTGGAGAATGAAAGCACCTGGGTATTTGTGAGTGTATTTGAGAAAGAGAAAGGAAGACCACACAGGTAAAGAAAGAGCTTGTTAAGGAAAGAGAGTAGCAATGTGTGCATATGAGTGCCAAGGGAAGAGACAAGGCATATGAAGGATGGAGAAGATCTTTGAAGTGAAAAATATCATTTAGAAGTGCTTGTGTGACAGAAGAAATGCCAGCAACGATGGAAAAGGTCTTTGAATATTTATGAGTGAGCTGTGGGCAGGAACATACAGGAGTAGGGTCAGAGCCTCATGGGACGTGTAAGAAGGTAAAAAGAAACAGAAGAGAATTGAAAACTCCATACAGAGGGCTGTTTGTAGGTATGTGTGTATGAGATTATGAGAGCAATTAAAGACAAAAAAGCTACAAAGATGAAAGGATGGGTAAACAAGAAGGAAGAAAGCAGAAAAATGCAATTGGAAAGAAATGGGAGCATTTTGTTGAAGTACTTCAATTATTCAAGTCACAGACTTTATAAGTGTTTTGCAATTTTTGTCTTTATCAAATACCAATATGACTTTCCTGTTCTTGCCTATGGCAGTTATCAACAGTAATTAATAAGTGTGAGCAGGTTTGTAGGGAAGCAAAATTGAAAAACTGAGATTTCCTTTTAGTTCTAAAGCTTTTAGCCTTTTTGAAAGAAAGGAAGAGGTCCGTCTCCTGTGCTCCCAACCAGCCATTTACCAAGTGAGTTTCTTAGACTCTATAGAATATATCTTTTGTGGATTACTATAGTCACAGGCTTACGATGGATGATTACTAGCAGCAGACATAAATGTCTTTAAGCATTCCCATGTCCAGCTTTGAACACAGGGAAAAAATCTTCCATTTCATATCAGTTCTGAATAGAAATTAATATGATTACTAAAAAAAAGGTTACATGTTGTACTTTCTGTGTTTGTGTTGCTTAGCTGCTGGTAGTACCAGCTGGAACTTTTAAAGAGAAGAGAGCTTCATTACGAGATATAATAAACTGCAAAGACTGAGGGTTGATATCACACATGTCACACATCTATATTTATCTTACAGTAGCACAGTTAATTCTCTTTTGAAAAAGATGTTCCAAACACCTGGAGACTTTCATAGATGTGTCCATATGAATTATGTTTGACTATTTGAAAGGTCCTACAGGACATGAAGGCAACAAACGAGTTTACCAGTGTATGAAGGAACATTATCGCACTGAATATGTATTCCTGCCAGGATCACAGTCATAACGCCTGTGTTCAGGTACCTGTGGTTCTTCATGTAGACAAGGTTCACTGCAGGCATAAGGCGAGCGGGTCAGGAAGTAGAACTGACACTGCCAGTGCACTTTACTGTGTTGTCTTACAGCTCTATCAATGGCTTTATAGAGAAACTTAGTAAGGATAAAGATAAATGACAGTGTAAAACCTCACACTTAATTGTTGTATGATCACAAAGAAAATTCTTAGAATCATAGAAGTCAGTAATATTTCAGGATATTTTGGTTCATGTTTGGCTGCAGTTTTTCACAAAGAGCCAGTGAAGTCAGAAAGGAAGAAAGTCTGCAACTGTAAAAATTGAAAAAAAAATATGAAGTTGTAAATCAAATTTCTAATTCATAGCACCATAATAAAATAGAATAATTTAGGTTCAACAAGATCTCCGCAAGTCATCAGGTCTAACTGTCTGCACAATACAGAGGCAGCTCATGTTAGGTTACTCTGGTGCTTGTTCAGCGAGATACGAATCAAGTTAATCTAACCCAAGCATCATTTCCGAGTCTGCAATATGATTTTTCTGTCTCAGGGAGCTATTTTGGGGGTAAGATCTCTTCTGTGAGGCATTTGTAAGGCCTTCAGTTATTTTGGTCTTCGTGGTGACAATGCCAATTTCAGCAAATAGAGCAGGTATCTCGTAATCTTTTCAAGGCAGGAGAAGTGGCCAAGATAAATAGGTGTAGCAAATATAATTTTGTAGCTGAAGACTAAAAGAAATAAATTTTAAAGAGGAAGAGGATGCAGTGTGAAAGATAAATGGCTTCTGGATGCAAAAACATCAAGGAGTACACAATAATAATAATAAAAAAATCTTTCTTTGATAATAACATCTTCATAAGAACATTTCTAGGAACATAATACTGGGTTAGTGAAGAATAGATCCAAAAAATGCACTGAAGCAGCCAAGTCCATACTTATTTACTTTTTGTGACTGTTTGTATCAAACTTTATTTTCTCTTCTTTATGACAATTTTCATGGCACTGTTTTCTCTCCTATTCCTGATGCATTCTGTCCTTGCTTTCTGATTTTTGACTCAGTCTGCAGAGCAAGAAAGGCTCATTGAAGCTTCAAGTCCATCAGCAATTTCTCAACATGTATATCTCAAACGTATATTTTTACAACCAAAGGCTTATGAGTGGTCCAGCTGTCCTTTGGACTGTGCTGGTGATTATTCACTGGGTTTACAGTAGTGTCAGAATGGCAGTCCAGTGATTATTGTAAGATCTTAAAAATTTGTGTTGAATATTATCTCTTTCATTTTTACAAGGTGCCCTGTGTGTGAGATTGATATTGTTCACAGCTAAGAGAAGAATACGATATACAAAACAAATAAATAATGGAGGGCAGTGACTGGTGGGTCTGATGGATTTGAGGAGGAAGACACAAGGAGTTCTGAGAGAATACTCTGGATGGCGTGAAAAGAAAGTCCTCTTAGAAATATTGAAGGGTTTGGTCAAGAAAGAAACAAACAGGTGTCAGTCATAAATACAGGGTGTTTCAAAAAGATGGACCCAGTTTGAAATCACTATATCTCTGCAACCATGAACTGCACATGAATGAAAGTCTTACCACGTGAAAGGGCGAGGCATAGAGTTTTAAATGATTACTGGTAGATGCCTTTCCTGGTGCACAAACAGCCCCTATTCTCAGTCATTTGCAAGAATATTGATCCAGCAATGCCAAAGAGCATTTGTCATAGGTACCAACAATTTGAAGAAACAGGCTGTTTATGTAAGGAGAAGAGCACAGGGCAACCATGCACTTCAGAGGAAAACATGAGAAGAATTCAAGAGTTTTCTGCATAGCCCACTGAAGTCCACTCATCTTGCCAGCTGATTGGGTCCCTGTTTTTGAAACACCCTCTACTACATTTCAAAGGTGTGCAAAGGTCTTGTTACTAGGTGGCTTCTAGAACATAAACGCAAAAGCTTCCCTAACTCCATATCAAGTTGAATCTCAAATGGAAAGTAAATATCCCAGGTTTTATGTTGCTATAACCTGGCCGGAAATTCCACATCAACATGGTTAAAATAGACCATTTTAAATTACTCTGGTAATTAACCTTCCCAAATGAACTGCACTTACAATCTCTGCCATTTATTGCCCACAGAAATTAAATTGTCCGTTTTCAGCTTTCAACACAATATTTAGTACTTTTCCCCCCCCGTATGTTTACAGCACAAATGAATTTTGGAAATGTTACCTGGGGAAAGATGAGTCTTAGCAACTGGAGTTTGGGAGAAATAGCATTTGCATTCAGCTCTTGAAGAATAAACCTAAGCCTGTGGAATTTCATAGATGGATTGCATGCATCTGGCAAAACGTGTAGCAATAAAATAGATACGAATGTTAACATTTAAATATCTTTAGTGAGTTTCAGAGTTGACTACCAGTGTCTTTAATGAAACCACTGCATCTCATAGAGCTATTGTTCTGCAGACTCAAGAAAAAAATTATTATACTAGGCATATACATTCAAGGATACCTTTATCATCACAACATAATTTATATACTTATTTGCCTTTTCATAAATTAAAGTTTATATTCTAAAAAGCAGTTCTGCTGCTTTGGTAGCCCAAGAACTGGAGTTACTCCCTTTGAAAATATCGGACACGTGTGACTCAAGGTCGTTTTTATTTATACTATTCATACGTGAGATTTTGGATCGAGAAGAGCTGAGAGAAGAGTTTAGAGAAGAAAAAACTGCACACTGCTTGTAAAGAGCAAGCAGCATTAACAGTAGAAAATGTGTTTTAAAAGGGCACACTTGAAAGTGTATCTGAAGAGACCAGCCTGCAAGAAATAAGAGCGTTCACTCAAGGTTAAGCTTATATACTACTCCATTCAGCAGTACAGGTACACCCAAAGTGACAGGTACCTATCCATTAGAAACAGGTATTTGAGCGAGAGAGGAAAAATCACACACAGAGGATTCAGTTTCTCTGTGTCTATACTCCTCCAATTACAATCTGTTTTACACTTTTATTGACAACCTTCTATGTTAGGGTTATCAAAGTATCCTTTTGCTATAATTGATTAATATTTTGTCATTTGAGAAATAGTGGTTGGGCCAAAGACAACTATAAAATAATGCTCCTGAGACTAGTATTAAGATTTAATTTCCAATTTCAACTTTTAACTTGAATGCTGATGGTCTAATAAGCAAGATTTAACAATTTTAGAAATGCATCTTTTAAGTGTGAGAATATTGAAATGTGGGTGTGTTTTTATAAACCCACTTATCCCAAAATGAAAAAAGTTGGGACGGTAAAGGGAAGATTCAGAAAATTAATTCTTCAGGATAGTACAGCAGACATGTTTACCAGGACTACGCAATCTGAAAATGCATGCACACTTCTGGATCTAGTTGCACCATACAGATTATTTTACCTGTCTTTGGGGAATGTAAGTTTGGGTCTGACTCAGTTTTCCTCTGTTCAAGCTCCTCTGACTAAACAATATGCATTTCCTCTGTTTTTAACACAATTTACTTCTCAGAGTAAACTGCTCCCTTCTTACTCTTACAGGTGGTTTTTAATTTATATTTGTTCTAGAAGGAGAGAATAGGGAATGATTCTAAAGTAATTAAGCTTAAAATGAGTTTTACTCTCTTAATTTTTTTCATCAATCAAATTTCATGGCCACCCTGGCTGTTCTTCGCTATTCCAGTGGCAGGCTTGACCTTAGCAACAGCAATTTTAAAAAATTGCATAAAACATGTGAAAAAGTGTGAAGATGATGTGACTGTTGTGAAGAGGAGGAAATTTCTTAGAATCTGATGGTGTGCCACAATATTACTGTAGCATTTCTGAAAGGGAGGACCTCATATGAAGAGGTACTTTTCAAACCTATCTGTATACATGATTGTATTGCAGGTATGTGTAGAGCTACAAAGATATTTTAAAATTCATTATATTTTTAGCATTAGATCAGGTAAAATTATGATAAAGAAAAAAGATGGGAAGATAAAGTGATGATGCACAACTGAAGGTTATTAGCCTTGAAAAGTCTGTTTATACATGGCCACTGGTAACAGTGACATTGGCAAGAGAGTGAGATAAGCAGTCCAGTTTTATATCTGCATTCTGGGAGGAGCACATAGAAAGAAGTTAGATTATGATGTGGACTTTTATAAAGTCTTACTGGTTCAGTTTGATGTGACCTGTATAACTGAGAGACAGAAAGTTCACACAAAAACTACAAAAGATTTTTACAACACCCCTCCCCACCCTTTAAGTTTGCTCTGTGTGGTGTGTGAGCACAAATACAATCATAGTCCTTGTAATGTTTAGTATCATCTTTCTTCAGGAAAGCCACTATTTACATATTTTTAAATGTATATTTATTTTTAAATCTTTAATCTAAGACATACAGGTTTTTATGTCTTTCCTCTGTCTTCCTTCTGGTCTTCCCAATTTTGTTTTCTTCTAACTTCTGTATTGCAAGACACTTCGTAAAAGCACGAGAACTGGCTATACAGTATTTCCACACCATCGGGGGGCTCCCAGTAGAGGTCCTAAGCCTATGTTCTTACTCATGCATATGTAAAGAAGAGTCAGAATTAGCTTGAGAAAGACTTCCAAATAATGCTCTTACTTTCAGGTTGAACTTTCAAGGCAACCTGACGGATTTGAACACCTAGTTTTCATTAATTTTTATGGGAACTGGACAAACCTATCCCACAGGCATATTTGAAAACACTAGGCTTACATTTCGTCTATTTCATTGTCCTGTGGTAGAAAGGATGAAATAAAAGTGAAAGAAAGTAAAAATAAGAGGATTAGAAAGAGACTTTCTAAATAATAATTTTTTAAAGTTCATGTACTGCTGTTTATTTAGTTGCTTAGTTATCACCTGAGGTTTACACAGGGTTTACATTAATGGATTGATATTGCAGTTGCCCAACTTATTAACTGCTCCGAAAACCTTTCTTATTGTTCATATTATTTAGCATTATTACTACTGTTACTGTGTCAAGTCATTCACAGTGAAAAAGCACCTCCTTCACAAAATGAGTGGGCTTTATGAGGTGAGAGGCCATTAGCAGACTTTCAGACTTTCAGCTCTCACTGACCCAAAGGCAGATGAAAGCATTTGTACCTTTTAGAAAGTTTTTCATATTTTGTCAGAACATTTCTGGGTTTGTCAGGATGAATAAAATTTCTGGAGGACAGAGGATGACAACAGCATCATTAGAAATACGTGAATTTTTTCATTGTAACACACATACTAAGGTTACTGTTCTACGAGACCACACAAGGCAGAGTTCCAGATTATCTTAATAAAGAGAATATAATGTCTATTTTTTTTCATTACAACTATCCAGAAAGTTGCCAGAAAGTAGAGAGGGGAAGTTCTGAGACAAAGACAAAAGTTTCTTGCTTTTCCAAAAGCTGTACAGGTACTGATCTTCAAATACATGAAGTTCATCCATGTCTAGTATTGAACAAAATGACTGTGAATCATATGCTTATGAGAACATATATATACAGTGACTAACAGACATAGTTGAGATTAGATCAAGTAAAGAAAATTTCTCATTAATTATTTGAGCTGTAACTTTTCAGTCTGGAACAATAAATCTGTAAATTTACCATTTTTTATTAATGAAGTAAGTGAACTTGTCCGTTCTTTAATTATCATACAACTTTGAAACTGGAGTTCATAAAATAATTTAGTTGGTTAAATTTATTTATTTTTATGCTGCTTGTTTTTCATTTTCTGCTATAGTGGTGTTAAGATACATACAATGTAGTGTTTAAGTGTCTAACACTAAGCTTTATAGTTGTTTTTCTTCCTTAGACAATGTAGTTCTGAGCAAAGGCTATTACAGGAACATTCAAAATCTAAAATTTAAGGGTTAAAAGTCTAAATATCCACAGAGAGAAAATTTACATTCAAACCATGTAAGTGATCAATAGTCAAAAGAAAATAGCTAATTTTACATTTAGATGAGGAATTCAAGCACATCTATAAGTATTTGATCATATAGAAAATATTCAGGGACCATATATAATAATCAGATGACTTACAAAGTTATGCAGGCTCATACAAAAGCTTGGAAATTTCCAGTAAGTGTTCTGCAAACAACCTGTGAATGAAAAATTATATGCCTAAAAATTCAGATGTAAAAAATTGTGAAGCAGATAGATGCATTTCCAGCATTCAGGTGAGGATTCAGGTCAATATGCTGTAGACTGATACTTTCATTGTTTGCAATGGAACTAACTTATACTACCAAAGAACTTGTCTGAGGAAATCTATATTTAACTTAAATAATCTCCTGTAGCACAGTACAACCAAATACTTTGCATAAGAGAACAGATTAATGTATATGTGACAAGAAAATCACTAATAACTTGGAAAATTAAATATTGTTTTAATTTTTATAATATGAATTTCAGGTAAATGCAAAGTCTATGGATCTTAGGTCTTCAGTCTAACAAGATTCAGAAGTGATTCTGATATGTATTTAGGGTCCTTTTTCATTACAGCATTTTACAAATACTTAATAAAATGTAAGCTTTTTTCCTAATCATGCTATACAGTTCCTCGGATTCTTATTAACTTTTTCCCTTTTAAATCATAACAATATAGGTAATATGTTTGCCAACACATGCCTCATATTCTTAACTTTTTGCTTTAAAGTAGTATCACTGGATGTGTACTTTTCCAGCCCTCAGGAATTTCAGGTTACTTGACGGTGCTTCATACGGTGGTGTTTGGCATGGTAGTACTGAACCGGCATCTGGGAATCTCTATTTTCCTACCTTCCATAGAATCAAAACAGTTCATATTTTGCATTTTCAATATTTGATAATTCAGTTCCCAAATTTATGTAACAGTTTGCTCTGTATGTTTTAGCTGAATGCTCTGTTCTCCACCAAGGCACTTTGTTGCCATGACAAACAAATATTTCTTTTTTTACTTGGTACATTCACCAGTTAGTTTAGTATATTTTTTTTTCATGGAGGTCAGCAGGGATTTAAGTCTGAAAATGTGGGAAAATGTGTGACAACATGGTGAAAAGAGTTCCTTTCTTAATATAAGGTTTTTAGAAATCCAGCTCCTTAACAGCATACTATCATGTTAATTTTACAAAGTCTACATGAAATTACCAGAAGAGGTTAAAGAAGTTCAGTTCTCAACAGTTTTGTGTCAAACTGGAAAGCTGGTGCATTTCTGTCCCAGTTGACCCATTCAGGGAAACAGCTTCTCTGAAGGTCTGTTCCATATTTTCATTAATGATTTAAACAATGAAGCGAAGGGCTCGGCTCTGCAACTGGCAAATGGCACAATATTTGTGGAGTTTGCAAGTATTCTGGATATCGGTGTATGTCAGATAAAAGGTTCCAAATCTGATTAAATTTAATGATGACAAATACAAGTACCACTCTTTGGAAAGATTTTATATGGGCAAATACAAAATGAGGAAGAGCAATGCAAGAGAGACTACAGAAAAGTATAGATGTGCCTTAATCTAAAGGTTTACAAAATGTTGCCAAAAAAAAAGGTAAATGTCATTCTGGGAATGGTTCACGGAAAATTGACAGCTCTGAGTGATAATTTTTCTTTCTTCCTTCCTCAGCTGTGGTAAGGTTTCATCTAGAAGTTGAGATCTGAGCATCATTCTTTAAGAGAAAACAAACAGAAAGGAGCAACAAAGTGATCAGAGGTTTAAAAGTGTATGAGAAAAGGTTTTGGTTTGGACTGGAGTTTGATTTGTGTAGCCTAGAAAGGAAGACAGTGCTGAGGACATGGTAATGATATCTATGAAACTGTAGAGATATGAAAAGCATACATTCAACCCCCACCACTGTGGAATAAATATGGCTTAATTTAAAACCAAGTTGTTTAGGTCTTTTTCTTTTCCATGCTGTGACAATATATAAACACTGGAAGAGACTACTTAGGAAGGCCATGAGAGCTTTAAAAAAGTTTCAAGTTAGTCCTGCCTCAAAGCAGAGCAGATTGACTAAATGACCATTTAGTCAACTTGTCTTTTTAATGAATAATAGTTAGGCAATGCAATCAACATTAAAAAGATGAAAATTTATATTTTATCTGGATTTAAGAATGATTAGAGTAATTTTTTTCTATACAAATAATGTTTTACTTATTCTGCTCCATCAGAATGAATATAGGACAGAGAAATATTTGCATTTCTCCAGTTCATACATTAAACTTGTTTATTAAACTTAAGTTTCTACATTTTTGTTGTTTTCTTTTTTTGTCAGGAAAGATCCTCATATGGTGGCAAGTCTTGTGGGCTTTTGTGGAACACATTAGGGTGCTAAGTAATGGGACAACTCTTTGAAACACTAGTATTCTCTCCCTTTGCTTTTCCTGGCATATGATATATTTTTCCTTAGCTCTTGGAAATAACAGCTTTTCATTTAATGATTAAAAATGTACTTTCTTGGAATGAGATGAGCTTGCCATTTGGAGAACATGATGACAATAATATGATTGTGATGTAATTACAGCATGTACAGCTTTGGGAAGTGATCTCATTTTCAGAAACTCATAGCTCCCCATAATAGTTACGAGTACAGTCTCCTAATGTGCCTTTACAGATGGGAAAAGGGTAAAGTTTGTCTGGACCTTATGCAGATGCCAATAATCAGACTGTAGCCATCTTTTAAAGCATCTTGTTACCCTTCTCAAAACATGAACTTGAGGATCCTGAATTGTTAAAAATACTGAACACAACAGCTTATTTTCTCAGTTGTTTTCCCTGTATTGGTAGATGAATAAGATAAGTAGGTAAAATAAAGTGTTTCTGGTATATGAACATAACTGCTTCTAGCCATTTTCTTTTTATTTTTTCCCACAATAGATGCCGTTTGCCATTTGGAGGTTGACAAACACAAGAATGGGATAACATTTGAATCTTGGTCCACGTTACTGAACACCACCCTGATGTTAATGCAGCTGTAAATTTCAAGATGAGCAGTAATACTGTTCACCACATCATTCTTCTGATTGCTGTTTGTTGTAATAAGCCGTGTGTCTTATTCAGCTTAATGCCTACAGCCAGAAAGACCATTGACTTAGTTTCAGTAACGAAGACAGAGAAAAGGAAGAAACAGCACCTTTGAGCATGTGGTGCCTTATAAACAACTCATGGTCTGTATGGCTAGAAACCTTTCACATGAGTAGAACAACAGACAGTAAGACATAACGAAAGAAAATGTAACACAAATACTGTTTAGAACAAATGAAGTGAGGCATGCAAGGGCATGACCTTGTATATGACCTTGTCCTGGGTAACCTACTATTTATGCAAGTAATTAAGGTAAGCTAGTGAAGACAAGGAATTATTTCTGTAAATATTCATTTGTTTTTTTTAATGCATTCACTTCAGCATTGTATTTCTTGGTTGTGTTTGTCTATGAATATTCTAGTGAACTAGAATTAGAGTGCAGGATTGTACTTATTTGGTTAGTTAGCTTATTTAAGAACTAGTCATGGCAATTCAAATACATTGCAATTGGAAGCCTCATCAGCTGGAAGTAAATGGAAAACAAGCAAAAAAAAATGTCCTGGGAACAAGATATCCCCTTTTAAAATGACTGAGGATACTAATGCCACTCTTTAGTACTACCTCTCCTTTGAGCTATTGTTTGGAATTAAGCTGAAGCAGCTCCAGAGACTTTTATTCCTGTGGCCACCAGATGAAGTCTTATAATTTCCTTGGAGTGAGAGGGAAGGTAATATTTTTTCCTGTGTTTCTGTTCTCTTATCATACTCATTCACTTTATCCAAAGAATTCGCAATTGTTCCTACTTCATACTACTCAAAGTTGGAAACAACTTCTGATGAGTGCGTGTGAAGGGCAAGAATCTTTGCGTCTCCTTTCCATTTACACACTCTCCTCAGGAAGTTCAATCCCAAAATCTTGTATACTACTTCACAAAGTTGATGAAAATGAGTTTGCTCTGTGATTTTTATGACAAAGATTAAAGGAGTGGAACTAACTCTGGTCATCCAACATGTCTTATATCTGGGCCACCAACAGCTAAGATGAAGATAAATCAGTTATTTAAAATCGTAGTTTTTACACTTTTTTTTTTTTTTTTTTT
>VWYH01007687.1:0-49036 GCA_013399365.1 Pampusana beccarii | reverse complement strand
TTTTTTTGCTGTTTTTTTTTTTTTGTGGCTTGGGGTTTTTTGTTTGCTTGAGTTTTTTTTAGTTTGTTGCTATCCTTTTTCACTGCTGTCTCGATATGGACTCTGATGAATTATATAATTAGTTGTGTACTAGACTGATTTGAACCTTTGGCTTCCTTTACTTTCAGGTACGTCTGATAATTTTACTTTATATCTAGTTGAGTGTGGGACTTCTGCATACTATAATAGAATACTCCAGGAAGAGTTTCACTAATAGTAGGTTGCAAATTTTGAAGTTTTCCAGCTATACGAAGCCTGCATTGCATTCCTAGAAGTAAGTCATGGGTAGAACTGAGTCTGCCCTTCATGTATACCCTCCTTTTGCTTGTAGACAATATGATCAGTTAGCTGCAGAGCTCAAATTATCTATAAGATAGTAGAGAAAAGATGAAGGAGAGCAAAAGGATAATGTGGGGCAGAAAATCATGAGAGAAGCAGCAGAGAGGTAGAACATGAGCTTACAATTTCTGATACATCACTGAAGAGTATCAGCCTTCTCAGACATCATTGTCTTTTACCTTTTCCTGTTAAAGCCTCTGCCTGTTTCCCTTTTCTTTGGGAGTGTGCTGGTTTTGGCTGGGATAGAGTTCATTTTCTTCGTAGTAGCTAGTATGGGGCTGTGTTTTGGATTTGTGCTGGAAACAGTGTTGATGACACAGGGATGTTTTAGTAATTGCTGAGCAGTGCATACACAGCATCAAGGCCTTTTCTGCTCCTCACACCACCCCACCAGTGAGTAGGCTGGGGGTGGGCATGAAGTGGGAGGGGACACAGCTGGGACAGCTGACCCCAACTGACTACAGGGATATTCCACACCATACAGCATCATGCTCAGCATATAACGGTGGAGGAAGAAGAAGGAATGAGGGGAACATTTGGAGTGATGGCATTTGTCTTCTCAAGTAACCATTACATGTGATGGAGCCCGGCTTTCCTGAAGATGGCTGGACACCTGCCTGTCCATGGGAAGTAGTGAATGAATCCCTTGTTTTGGTTTGCTTGCATGCCCACCTTTTTGTTTTACCTACTGAACTGTGTTCGTCAAAACCTACAAGTTTTCTCAGTTTTACCCTTCTGATTCTCTCCCCCATCCCACCTGGGAGGAAGTGAGTGATCAGTTGTGTGGTGCTTAGTTGCTGGCTGGTGTTGAACCACAACAGGGAGATTTTCACATTTGTGGTGAACAGAAGAAGCTATCTTTTCTCTCTTCAGAATGGCAGGTTGTGTTTGTGACATCCGTCTGGAGGCCACTTTCATATTGCTCCATAATAAGGAAAGAGCAGAGCAGAAAAATACAAAAAGAACAGGAAAAGAGAAAATGAGTGATAAAAAAATGATGAGTCAAGCTGAATGGGGGAATATCCTTTTCAGATGTAGACAAGAGATTGTTTATACGTGGTAAGGATGAGATAACAGTGTACCTAAGAGAAAGCAGGAAAAATGATACCATCTAAGAACATCATGATTGGTACAATGGAATGAAGAAATAATGAAATAATAGGATGAGATCAGCAAGTGGAACTGTGAGCCTTCATTACTGCTTCACTGAATTGGGAGAAAAGATCTTTAGTCTAGAAATTGCCAGGAATATGTTGAAATAGCAAGGACAAGATTACTAGGAAAATGTTAATACCAAAATAAAAGATATCTTCATGTCCATGCACCTTTCTACCCTGCTAACAAAAGAATTGTTGTTAACCTCCAAGTCTGTTTTTCAAGTAGTGCAGAAAACAATTTTTGACTCCTTATAAGAAAAACTATGAAAGCCTGGATCTACTGAAGTTCAAAGGGAGGTCTGTCATATAATTACAACCCAGGGATATGACTTCACCCAGTGTATTGAATATTTGCCTTTATACTTCTCTGTATTTTGCGGTTTGTATCCTGTACCTCTTCTATTAAGAGAAATTTATTGGACAATGACTTGGGCAGTACTTATTTTTATTCCTCAAAGTATCCATTATATACAAGATATGGCCTTGAATTAACAAGAATGTTTTAGAAGGCAGGGAAAAGAATGAGATTATAAGTACAAAAATATTTAGAAAGGGTAACACTAGGCAGAGGAGTGTGTTTCCTGTTTATAAAAGAATACATACAGTTTAATGTAACATGGCAAACTTCATCTGCATTTTTGGGATGAGAAAAGAAGATAGGTCAACTAATGAAAAAAGTGTTTCTCTTTCAATTGCACTAATATACAAACCTTACAGAGGAACAAACAATATTAATGTAGGCCGCTGCGATCAAGCAAGCTTCTACATTGGCATTACTTGTTATACCATCAAAAAATTACTTTGTTTCTCATGCTGGAAATAAGTTAAAATCCATGAAGCACAAAAAAAGTGGAATCTTGTTATGAGGTAGAGGTACAACTCAAACTCAGTGAGAATGGCAAATTGATTCCTCAACATGAGGAATCCACCTTAGTGAAGTTTTTTATATAATGTAGTGCTGGATCACAGTTTATTATAACCACCTAAATGCTTCTTTGCTTTCAATATCTGCATGTAGAGAGTTTCACAGTTGGTCTGGCCCCAGGAATACTACAGGGGTGGAACCATGTGTGTGGCTGACACACATCTCACCACTCACCTTGCTCACTCTTAGAAACCACAGATGTGATGCTTTATATCAACATAGTGATACCTGTGTTGTGGAACACTTGAACTGACAGACTTTTTGTTACAGCAGAGGCAAAGCACCCTCCTGCCAGATTCTGTTTCCTTGTATTCTTCTCCAATGATGCATAAGATATAGAGTATCTGCCCACACTTTCACCACTGGGTTAACGTGCACTACCCCCAAGCCCAGATCTTAACTCCCAGGCAGGCACCAAATAGTCCAAGGATGATTTGTCTTTGCCTAATTCTAGATTTCAGTGGAAGGCTCTTTTTTCACAGTCCTTTTGATTCCACTTGGGGATCCCAATGTGTTTTTTGCCTTAATGAACAATTGCTGTAAGAATACAGTTGGCAAATTATGCAATCTGAAAACAAACTTTAAATTGTAGATACAACATAGCAGGGGCTTTTTTTACATTGAAAAGTGTTTAAAATAGTTGAAGTGTGTTTATAAGTGAAAGGTAATTTTTATGAATGCATTAGGCTTGCATATGACAGAGGCAGAATAGCACCAGATTAGAAAATATTCAGAATACTGCAAGAAATACATTGTAGAAAAATGTATCTCTAATTATTTATGAGTGATGTGTAGAAGTCCTGTCCACCCAGAAACATTAAACATGATTCATAAAATTCAAGGAAATATAAATTTGTGCCTAATTTGCTGATAATAGATGGAAATTTGTTAGGGAAAAATTCTTATTTTATTTACTAGTTTGCCAGGGAGCAGCAAGAGCCTGGCTGGTCCATCAAAGAGGACAAGCCAAGAGCTGAGAGCAGGTATGGCACGGGCAGGGCAGTGCCCTCGCTGGTAAAAGCACGGCCCTACTGCATGGGGGAAGGGTGATGGGAGAGGCCGAGTCCATCAGCAGTCCCAGATAAGATGGAATAGTGAGTCAAGTCTGGGGTGAGTCTGGGGATCTTCTCAGGAGTGACAGGAGACAGGGTTGGAAACAAGGCTACTACAGCGTAGGGTCAAGGTCTGTCCAGGAATGCCCCAAGCCAAGACAGCAGGAGGCAGGTCTGGGCTGAGGGACACCTACAATGCAGCTCAGGGCAGGTCTGGGTGTCCAGGCATGAGCTTGAATGAAACTGCTGTGCCCAGGGGCAGAGTGGGTGGGTGAAGGTCCAAGTGAGGCCTCTTAGGGTAGGCAAAGCCTATTAATGCACTCAGGGCCCTGGCAGTGTAAATCCAAAGTAATCCCATTCACTTCAAAGCATAAGCAATGGAATTTACAGTAATCAGTCTCTCTCAGTCAAGCTGTCAAGCTCACTATGTGCTTAGAAATGGTTTAGAAAAATAATGAGTCATTTAATAAATATTTATGTTTCTCCTTATTGTGTGAAATAAGTCTTATTGATGGACTCCAAATATTAAAACAACACCCAATGGACGTTTAAAACAGATTAAATGACCAAATTAGGCTTATATTAGAATTGCTGCAACATGTAAATTTATGATATTTGTGAAGCCATGTTTTACTCCCATTAATCCATATTTCATAAAAATTCAGACAGATCTTATCCCAAAGAGACTTTCATTGATTCCTGCTCCAAATTAAAATATGTAAAATATAATTCATTTTAGATATAAAGGCCACATTTACACACATTTGAAGGAGTCTAACTATGCAGATGGATGCTCAGTGCACTTTGCAGTGGCAAGTGAGGTTCATTAAACAATGATTTTAGCAGTCAGTGAGTTAAGTACTTACTCTAGTGGGCTCTTTTTAAAATCTATCTACATTTTACTCACCTCAACTCTCTTTATTGGGCCAGTCCCTTCAAATCTAATCTTTATTATGTCATTGAAAAGCCTGTTATATTCTGTGCATGACCTGGTAATTCTTGGTAAATCAAGGTGAATTTCTTTTACCAAGGTAAATTTCTTGGTAAATCCTGGCAAAACATGCTTGTGACAATGTTTTCTTTTGTTGCCTTTCAGTGCCTACACTTCCTTTCTCTTTGATAGAACATTCTCCAAAACTTGCTCTCTGTCCACAGCAAAAGCTGTGCAATTTTGACATGCTGACTAATTTCAGAAATTCAACCAAGCGTTGAGGCTACAGTAAAATATGAATAATGACTGAGACAGATTAATGCACATACTGCACCCACTCGATCTGATTGTATGGTTTGGGCCTTAGGCGGTCACATTAGACTTGCCTGGTTGGTGCTACTGCTAGGTAGATTTTGAACCTTAGTTGCAACACTTTACTCATTGTTTAATGTAATAGAGGAAGTTTCCTGTCTTCCAATATAATTTACATTTTAGAATCTGTAACACATACCTTGCAAAAAGTAACTTATGGGATATTTTTCATTTAAGGGTACTTTCCAGTTCAGACTCACTGTTCTATGTTACAGAATATAAGTTTTTCAAAATGTTTTGGGGATAATTTATGTAATTGCAAAGAAATAAGTCCACTAGAGGGCAATAAAATTGCTAATCTAGCTGAAATAACAACATTCCAGTTGATTAAAATGTTTAAGGGAATAAGGAAAGGCAGAGGAATCCATGTAAGTGACAAAGTAGAGTGTCTGTACTGACTCCAGACTGGAAACACAGCTTTTCCTACTTCTTCAGTTCTCCCGTTCCAGGTGTACAAACACCCAGGGTAGACATCTTCAGATGTGCTGACCCTCTATTCCACGAGGAGAAAAGGGAATGTCAAAAGGACAATTTTGTAAGTAAACTACTTGAGGAATCCTGGCTTCCCAGTGTAATTTAACCTGGAATGTAGCCCTTCAGTCTTTAGTCTGAACAGTATCCACCTGTTCTACTAGTTAAAGTGTCTGTTACTTATATAAAGTTGAGAAAGTAAAATTGTTGTCAAAGCATCACCGTTTTCAGCTTTATTTAGAAAATCCCTTCCTGACCTGCAAAGTGCCAATCAGAAAGACTTACTAGTGCCTTTAAAAAGCTATCCCTTAGGAGTATATACCAACCCTTACAGTATGAGAAGGAAAAAGTGAATAACAAGTGATAGAAGAGATACAAAAGTAGTTAGGCATCACTTTCTAATTTCTACAGTAAGTGAAAGCATAATTTTAACTCATTTATGAATGAAATATCTGAAATATACTTTGCTTTACCCTTCTGATGCAAACTCGGGTAATACAGAAAGTATGTGGAAATGGTGAATGCAGTGCAATTTCAGATTTGTACTAGATAATTTATAATGAGGGATTCAGACATATTACAGGTGTATTTATAACAGGCTGCTCATTTGTGTTGCTAGATAAGTCTAATACAAACTGTCCATATTGATATTGTGAAAGTTTTGGTGGAATCACATATACACTTCAATCATCTGCAAAATACAGTAAAACACATTGATCTCTTCCTCAATCGATCTCATATAATTAATTCATATATTGATTATGTAAACACAACAGGATAAACAGGTGGGAAAAACATCAGTAAATTAACTTTTGACGATGTGTAAATTAGGTGTAGAAATGAATTATTAGTGATATGTGAATAATTTGGATATAGGTTTATTTATAGGATCAATATATCATTTTCTTTTTTCCAGAATATCCATAAACATAGAATTTGAGCACATTTAAAACTGAGTATTGAAGCAGTTATGCTCCTATATGCTCATTTGCACTGTTGCTTAGCTGAACTGCACGAAGGTGCAGTTCTGATAAAGCTCAGCATAACTGAGATTAAAACTGAATGAAAAATAGGTATAATTGGTTTCCAGTGAACTTTTATTGAGAGAATACATTTTTAACAAAGCAAATACTGAGTGAATTATGAAAACCTACTGTATGATGATAGACAATAGTCATTAGAGTCCAATGGCTAACAAAATTTATTGAAGTCTACTGGTGTTCTTCACCTAGAGCTTTCTACTTTGCTGCTTATTACCACAAAACATGCTTCTGTGCTTTAACATGTGAACGTAGCATATGGCCCTATATTTTCATGCAAAAAAAAAAATCATTATTTTCTTTATGTTTTGTCACTATAATAAGTGATACATTACTTGGTCTCTTCACCGCTAGGGAAGAGAAGCAGCAACTGAGGATCTTTGCAAACAATCCCAAGGCACTCATCAAGAGTTAGTGAGCTCCAGAGAACTATTTTATTCCATGCACGATTGTTGTCTGTTGTTTACAGAAAGTAAAACCTTAGAAAAGAAATCTTGAAAATAAATCATCTTAATGTCGTCATGGGTACTTTGAAGACCCTCCAGACTCAGGAACTCTGACAATTCTATACTGGATTTAGTTTCAAACAGAGCCTTCCATAACAAAAAACCTGCTACCTGTTTGAAAAGAGTTGAACAATATTTAACAGAGAAAACTAGAATTAAATCTGGATAGTTTAAAAGTTTATACATATTTTTTTCTAAGTGCTATTCAATTTGATATTAGGACAAAACTATCCTCTCCATAGTGTGCTTGGCTCCAAGCAAATATTGCCATGACCTGTGAATCCTGGCAACAGCAGCTGAGGAAAGTTAAAGAAACATTACTCGGTAGTTGTGGCATTAGGCAGGTCTCTTAGAGGTCTAGACCTTTCAGGCAGAGAAAATGTGGGTAGGAAATAAGTATGAATGAAATAAGTATGAAGAAAATAAGAAAACATTAACAAAAAGGCACATGTTAGAATATTATTCTGAAAAAAATAACTGGTAGTTATTAGGAAACAACAACAAATTCAGCTAATTTATGTTCAGTTATAAAACTAGATTTCCAGATTTATTTTAACAATTAAAGTAGAAATAAAGGTCTTTCTTTAAATTTCATCTCAATATTAACGAAGTTTTAATGATATCTCTACCTACTATATACACATACACTTACCTACAGGATCTGAAATGCATTAAGGAAATAATAAACATACATATGAAATTATAGATAAATCAGTTTAAATGGAAATATGTTCCAGATGCCAAAGAAGATGCTGGTAAAATGCCTGGGCTGTGACGTCAAAGATGATGAGTAAATAGAGTTTAGTAGTAGCATTGAATTAATCCTGAAGGTAAAGTAGCATTGATAAATGCTCCAGGAGGAGTTCACACAGGAAACTGTAAACTAGAAGGTCGTAACTGTTGCACTAGATGGATGGGGGAATATATTCTGTTTGAGCCTTCTCTCTGGCACAGCATAGGTGCCCTGTCATACCAGGACTGCTGAATTCTTTGTGCCTCGTGATAGGTTCCTGGAAACAAAGGAAATGGAATATGAAACCATCTTGTCCTTTTGCCTGGGTAAATGCTAAGTCCATTTTCTCCTCTTTTTTTTTTTTTTCCTTCCCTCCTCCCCCCTCCACTTCCCCTGCCAAATGTAGAGTTTGGGAATATCATTTTCCTAAAATATACAGCCCTGGTCCTGTAAGACCATGATATCTGGATCAATTCTGATTTATTCTAATCTCTTCTAAGTAGTATGTATGTAAGGAAAAAAAAAAATACATCTGAATATTAAAATTCAGACTAGAAAGCCTTGAAGGTTTTTATCTCCAGAATGTTGAAGTGAAGTTTTGATGCAATAATCTCAAAGGAAAGCCATCCACTCAATCTAGTGCACTGAATGTTGTTGTCAGGGCCCCGAGGGCACCACCAGCCTCAGCTGCCCCTGCCCAGGCCCCAGGGACTACCCCACCCTGCCCACATCCCAGGCCCCATGTCAACCCCAGAGCTGTCAGCTCCCTGCCCCAGCAGCACTGCAGCCAGGATGGTGTCCAGTACCCCACAGCCCTGCCTTGCCATGGCGCCCACCAAGTGAGGCTCACCAGCAGTCCTACACTCGGCCTGTCCCCTTCCCCATTCCGAGGGGGGTGCCCGATACCCTGGACAGTGTTACCTTTGGTTACCCTCACCAGACATGAGCCTGACCCATCCACGTGGCTTGACCTCAGACCTCCCTGATCAACATGACATTGCCTGGTCATCCGAACTCTTGGGTGAACCAATCTGCCATTTTCCCAGCCCCAGCCCTGAGCGAGCAGCTGGTCCTTGCTGCTCCCCAGCAATCAGCTTCTGAGCGAGCTTTTAGTAATAATGGTTGTAAAGTATTCAAAAATAATAGAGATTTGAACTGATAATTTTGAAAGGATAAATTCTACATCCAACTACAAACACATGTTGTTCTCTTAAGATGGTATATGTGTGTTAAAATATGTTTTGAAAGGGACCTTAAATACTCCTTTAGTTGATGTGTCTAACCAAGATCAGAATGCAAGTAGCACAAATAATACATAATCGTAATAATTTTCTGTTAGAGTATTGACTTATTTTTAGATATCTACCCAATATCCATTATAAATCCATTTAAAGTGGATTAGTGGGCTTTCTTTTTTGGAGTTACACTTGGCAGAAGGCAGAGCATAAAGAAGATAATCTCTCCAGTTTCATTTCACTCAATGAGAGAGGTTTCCCCATAAATGAACAGGACTTCAACTTAAGATGCTGAACCATGGCAGGAGGAAACTTTCTACTAAGATTATACAAGAAGCCAAACCATAGATGTAATTATAGGTATAGATATAATGACATATACTGAGAAGAAATTGATTTTTTTTTTTTTTTCTGAGGATGAGTCCAAATGTGTAGGCTTTCTCCACCTAGTATATGATTTTTTGGAAGTCTGAAATTGTGCATTATGATGCCAGAGGTGGTTAGATCATTAAATAATGTATTTCTAAAAAATCAGAACTAAAATCTGGTGAATCATAGACAGGATGATTCCAGTTTTGTGCTTAAATCATAGTGTCTGCTGGTTTTCTTTGTCTTAAAAGTAATACATAAGTTTTCCCCAAATATCTAGCCTAGCCAGTAGAAATAACTTCTGATGAAAAGGTACAAGGAGATAGATTGATTTATAAGCCAAATAACTCCCTTTAAGAATTTTTGGGTTTGTTTTTGTGTCTTCATTTCCTCTATATGATTTACCAATTAATTTATCTTAGCAAATTAAGGCAAGATGTGCCATTGGGATAGTTAGATAATTCTTCCTTTCCAATTAATCTTCAGGAAGCTGTCTCTATGATGAGATGACTCAGAAAGACAAAAAGATAAAAGAAAAAAAGTTTATTTGAAAAATTCTCGGTACCTGGTAGTCAACAGTCATCAAAAGTGCTGTGGTTTTTGCTGCCATAATCATTAAAGATCCCTTATGACTTTGCCATGCCCAGTGTTTTGGGTCTGAGGCACAAGGTACCAGACAAATGAGAGAAGAAACACAGAGTGAAATCATTAACCCAGGGAGACACAGAGGAGCTACAAAATGTTATTGTCTCTGTGAAGCTCTCAGATAGTACTGCTTTTACTTATGCAGCTCTCTTAATTTGTCAGTTACAAATACAAACTAGATTCACCAATGTGCCCTGCTCTGAAAATGTACAATGGCTATCAATGCAGGTTTACTTGGGTCTGAATTGCTTGGCATGGTAACAGATCTGATCTCAACAATTAAAATATTTGTATTTTTTCCGAAGTTCCTGTTTCACGTCTTCATGTCATTAGAAGTTATGAAAGGAATATTCTCTGACCATTTATTTTTTCAGTTTTCTGGTATGAATTGTTTGATAATTCTTAAAATCTAAGAAAATATATAGAAAAACGCTGTGCAAAGGTAAAAAAGCAAAGTTTGCCGGCAGGAAAATACTACTTGCTCTTTATTTACTAACACACACTACAAACTTGACTTCTGTATTAATTTTTGTGTGTGTGTGTGTGTCTGGATCATATATTACATATACAAATGTACATACAGTGGTGACATTTGGTTCTTAACTGACAGACATTTACACACACATATAGTTAATAATTTCAGCAGTCTAATCAGAGATTCAGGTTAATCCATGATGATTTAAATTAGATTATTTCACTGTAGTCTGTATCATGGAAGACTTCTATACCGTGCAACTTTATGGGGGGATGGAGGAACATGAAATACTTATGTTAAAGACAAAGACACACAAGACCACTTTTCTCACCTTAATAGCAAGATATTTGAAGTCTGAAAGAATTTTAAGTTCTCCTGCCTGCAAATGAGTCCCATTCTGTAATTACACTCCTAGGCATACAATTCCAGAAACCATAGAAAGCAAACAAATGAGTAAAAGAATGAAAATGATCACAACTTTCCTTTCTTGATGTGCCTCTATTATTACTTCGTGAAGGAAAGGAACAAATGGTAGCTATTTTTTATAAAGTCTTTTTCAATCAGACATTGAATTATGCAATGAATATGCTTGGGCCATTATACAGAGAACCGCCTTAGGTCCACTATAAAATAACCTTATTATCTCAAACTGCTTGCAGAGCAATGTCAGAATGATACCAAAAAATTTCTGAGCAAGCTACTCTGACTTAGGATCACTGGCTGTGTTCCCTTTGGATGACAAGTGACTTTGGTGATTCTCCTTCAAAAAGATTTTGGTTTTGTATTAAAATAAATGGTCATTTCACTTTAAATATAGGTTTCTTTAAAATGTGGAAAGAAGCTGTGTCACACTAGTGAACGGGAACTCATTTTAATATTTCTTTCATATTTTCAGTAAGGTATAAAGAGTATTATGAACAAAGTAACAGGTAAAGCAGCTCTAGGATTTTTCTCCCTTTTCTGTTCAGAGGATTCAGTTAAAATAATAATAATAATAAAAAATCCTCAGAGCAGCCACATCTGAATTTGCCTCTTAATGATTCAATTGTTTCTCCACAGACTGACACTTACAAGCTCAGATTAACAAAGAGATGACAGTGAAATCTTAAATGCTTTTGTATGTTATCCTATATTGATGACTTTGCTTCTCTTCTTGGATTTTCTTGTCCATATTTCCTGAAATTCCTGCAAAGTATTTTAACTTACCAGATACAAGAAGCCTTTAAACAGTGCAATGTAACCTAATAACTTTGGGCAGTACCACCACAACTTTGAAACGCATGACTCACACTCCCCATCCCACCATCCTCTATCCTAGGAGCGGTTTCTAAATTAGGCTTCTAAATTACTTCTTCAAAGTAATCATGCTGTCATCCTTCCTGTTACTGCTGTATCATGGCCATGAGATGTTACTCAACTTCCCTCTGCAAGCATCATTTAAATGAAAACGCTTATTTCTGAGAATTGGCATTTAAAGAAAAGCACCTTAAACACAGTAAGAATTGGCACAACCACACAGGAATAGAAGGTGAGTACCTGATTTTCTTACTGAAATACAACTCTGCTGTCTGCATCATACTTAAGCATACTGATAACCATGTTAGTTTGCAACCAGAGTAGCATTAGACTTAGAAGAGTAGTGGTTAAGGCAGGATGCATTTTGAAGCAAGAAAGGAAAACAGCAACTCCTTACAGTTAGGATTCTTGCTGTATTTATGTAAATAAATTAATAACTATTTTTCGTCATAATAAATCAATTTATCTTTAGAAAACTGATGTGGTTTCATCTATGTACTGAGTTAATGTAACTAAAGTAACTAGTGTTACATTAGTCATGGTGGCAGGGAGACGACAGATCCAGAGTTAAAGAGAATATTTGATCAGGGCACAAAGAAGTACATTGGAAGACAGCGAAGTGGCAATGTGGAAGGAGTCAGCTTCTAGCATATCCCAAAATGTCATAAGTTAAAATTTGCATAGGCAATAATTTAAAAGCCATATGTGAACCAGTACAGGAAAATGAAATGGGAAGATAAAACATTAAAACAGTAAGAATAAAGCCTTTTTTTTTTTTTTCTTTACTGCATTGTTCAGGGAAAAGGACAAAGCCGTTGGCAAGAATAATGGCAGAAGAGTAGAGTATGTGATCACATCCAGAGTGAGACAGAAGCAAAATACTCTTTTTACTCAAGATCAAAATGCAACATGGGTACTAGATACTACGAATTTGAGTGTTCTGCCATCTGCTTTTAATTGGAAAAAGGTCACATATGTAACATATAACAGAGTTTAAGAGACATTGTGAAATAAAAGCTATAATGTCAGAAAAAAATATCTCCAAATAGAAAGGAAATTTTCATCGATAGAGTCAGCTGAAGTGGAAATGCATGCACAGATGCACCTTGTGAGACAGAACTGCAGTAGACAATAGAAAGCCTAGAAAGACGTGTCTTCGCATCAAAAACTAGCACAAGATGAATTGTCCTTGATAAAAAGCAAGCAAATAAAATCTTTAAATAACCTGAAGACTAGCACTATCCCAAAACACTTCAGGTAGCATTGAAAAGAAGTCGAAGAAGTCAGCATCATTATGAACAACATGGTTATGCTGTCCAACTTCTCCAGAGAAATAATGCTCACTTTTTGTGATATAAAAAAGAATTCTGTCATATTAAACCATTTGAACCATTCAACCACTGACAATTTTTGCTTTATACTTTGGCAGATACTAACAAATTGTAATGCCTATTGGCAGAACATCACCAGAACAACAGGATGATACCTAATTGTATCAAATTTGTTGCCAATACATTCATTTATTAGGTGGGAAAATTGGTATGAAGGGAATAGCAATTCCTGTGCAGATACAAGGATAGTGGACAGAATGCAGATAAATTTCATGATCAGTGAGATTACTCCCGTCTTCATTACATGACAGGTGGTGGGCTCCAGCTTTGACTTAAACCTTGAGAAAAGTAGAGGAACACTAGAATAGTGAATGGGAAATTACTCCAGCAATTTATAGAGGTGGTTAATTATCTTAACTACCTTAGCTTCAGAATACCTTGAACTCGTGAGAAGCTTTGCATATAATGATGTGATATCAAAACAGAGAGCAAGGGACAGCATTTGAAGGAAGAAATGAGATCATAAGAGGGTCACAACTCCTGGAGAACCTTAACGTCTTCAGAAGTTAGAACACCAATACACTATTTTAAAATTATGTTTCAGGTACCACTGATAGAAAGAAGCATCTACTAGTAGGTCTTTAGGAACTGTAAAGGGGGCATACTTAAAGACATGATTCTTCAAGGTGCTTTTTGTTGTGTATCACTTTCCAGAAGTAATTTTTAAGACAAATATAGCGTATTTAGTCATATTGTCGGTGTTTAAAAAAATTCCACAAATAAGCTGTAATGAAGATAAAAGGCAGTGAAAGATGTTAAATCTCTTCAGTCTGGAAGGCATAACTTTGCATTGCTCAAAAATGGGTCTACTGTTGTATTGGGCCTAGCAGCCAGGGTTTCAGTACAGGGGCAGCAGTTGTGGCTAGTGGGGAGGACACAATGAACTGCCATGGCTGCGTGGTTGCAGCCAGTTCTAGCTGGATCTGATACCAGTGTGGGGGCCTCGTTGTGCACCAAAACCACAGCCAGCCAGAGGACCCTCAGTGCCGTGGCTCTGCCATGTTCAAGAAGGAGCAGCAGCCACTATGGAGGGAACAAGACGAGAGAGATGATGCTGGGGACATGGCTGAAGATACACTTTTAGAAGGAGATGCTCCATGAGGCGCAATGTATAATACGGAAGAACTGAAGCCCATGGGTAAACCACATCAGGGCATGGACATCCCTGAGGCAATGTGACCACAGTGACCCTTGCTGGGGCAGGGACACCCTTGGGGGACTGTTGGCAACTCAAAACAAGTAAGATGCAAGGAACAGTGGAAAGAAACCATTAGGCACCATACCCTAACCTCTTGTAGTGTCCATCACATCAATAGAGGAATTGCTATAGACTGAGTACAACAGACTGTCAAAATAAAGTGAGCCAACACTAGTGTCCTGGTTTTATTAAAAACAAGACCAGTTTCTCTTTTAGTGAATTTTCCTTTCAGCTAAGTTCTTCTTGGTAACTGCACTTTTCTGAAGTTGGATACATGTTTTGGTAGACATAGCAATGGAATGAGAGGTCGCCGGNTTCCCCTCCTATTGCCTTTCCTTAGTGGAGAGGGGGGGCCTGGGTGGGGAGGGGATTAGCAAAGCATCTGCCACGGTTTATTGTTGCCCTGCAATTAAATGATGACAACTAGAAAGGGAGTAAGAAAGGTGTTTGACTGAACTTGAGCCTGGCAAAGGGGAAGGAAAGATGCTTCCCTAGTGTTTAATTGTTTTTGCCTTTCTTTTCTCAGTACCCACAACAGACATTGGTTTCAAAAGCTTGAATACAGAGGGATATCCAGCAATGGATACAAGAGAGACATGGAGATCCTGGACAGCAGCATCTCTCACATGAGGGGAGCCTGAGAGTGCTGAAACTGTTCAACCTGGAGAATGAAAGGCTCGGGTGGGATATTATCAATGTGTAAAAATATTTGAATGAAGTAAAGAAAACAGGGCCAGGCTCTTCTCAGGGGTGCCCAATGACAGGAAAAGGGGCAATGAGTCCCAGCTGAAATGTTGGAGGTTCTCTCTGAGCATAAGAAAGCAATTTTTCACTGTGAGGATCACTGAGCACTGGTACAGATTTCCCAGAGAGGGTGTGGAGCATCCATCCTTGGAGATATTCAAAGGCTATCTGGATATGGTCTTGGGCAACCAACTCTAGGTGACTCTGCTTGAGCAAGGAAAATTAGACCAAATGACCTCCAGAGGTCCCTTCCAACCTCAGTCAGTCTGTGATTCTATGTGATTCTGTGAAAGCAATTTGCCAAAAGCAGCATAAAACTGACCAAGAGGGGCACTGGAAAAATACAAAAATTGATTGATTATTTGGAAAAACAAGGGCTTTCAAAGGCTCATTTACCTTAGAGCAGCCCTGTTTGGCATTTCTCTCCTTCTGGAGAACGGCTCTTAGCAGTAGGTGTTAGCTTTGAATGAAGGTGAATGATGTCACAAATACTTTTTTTCAGTCCCTCTGGCTGCAGAAGCAAGACCCCAATTTGTCTTCACCTCGAGTGGTTTTCATCTGGAACCAGCTGACCCAGAGTTGAAAACACAGCCCTACCATCCGCCTTGGCATCATTCACCGAACCTTAAATCAATGGATCTCCAGATATTTTTTACGTTACGCTGATGAAGCAATAATTGGAAGAATAACTCCAGAAGTACTAAGTAAAGGGTGTGGTAGGTTAACCTTGGACTGCAGTCAGATGTCCACACAGCTGCTCACTTATTCCACTTCCTCACAAGGGCAGGGAAAGAAAATAGGATTAAAAAGCCCATGGGTCGAGATGAGGACAGGGAGATCACTTACCAGTTACTGTCATAGGCAAGACACTCTTGATTTGGAGAGACTTAATTTAATTTATTGCCAGTTAAAATAGATATGGGAAGTTGTTGTGGATGGAGTGATGCACTTCACTCATAAGAGGGAAGCAGCAACGTGTTTATTGATAAAAGTGGTTTAAGAAGTTTTGGTGGCAGGGCACACTGGATTATTTACTGCACAGAGGACAGGGTCAGACGAGACTGTCAGGGCGATCCTCCTGTTGAGTCACGAGGTTCAGAAAGAAGCCTCTTGCTTTCCAAACTTCTCAGAGAATAGTCTAGGTGCTGGATCCAAATAGAATGTCAGACTTGGTCAACGGTTTATGCCTAAAGGATTATATCTGTGTAATCAATCATTTATGTCTCTTAGCTAAGATTACAAAGTTTCAGTGCACTTGTTCCCAATTCGCTTACTAAATATCTGATGTGATAAGGATTCTCTCAAAACTGAGTAGTAACCTTGAGAGGTGTCCCTACCCAAGGGGAGATCCTGGCATGTAGCCCACTGCCACACAGGAGAGCTCGAAGGGCTCTAGGCTGCCCACTATTTATGGAGTAAAATGGTTGACTCATATTTGCATGTTGACTGCAGATGCCAGTTTCTTAACAAATTTGGCTTGATCTGGGCATGGAGCAGCACTGTGGCTAGCTGGGCACATTACCGTAAATTAGCCCTTGGCTATTGTGCTGTTATCTGTCTCCCCTGGATCCACCTTGAGCCTTGAGCCAGATGCAACCATCAGTACCACCACAGGTGGTTATTGCTTGATGAGAGTTACGTGAAAAGGCCCAGTTGACAGTATGGGGAGAGCACACCACCACACTAGTGAGAAACACAGACAAAAATTAAAACAACACCTATCCTTCACCCACCCCCATTTTCCCAGGCTCAAATACGTTTCCCACACTCCTTCATCCCTGACTCCTCTACCTCTCTCCTACTCCCTGAGTAGCACAGAGAGGATGAAGAATAGGGGCCTATGGTCAGTTCATAACAATTCTTCTCTGCTGCTTCTTCCTTCTCACACTTTTCCCCTGCTTCAGCGTGGGTCCTCTCCCTGGGCTACAGTCCTTCAGTAAATATCCACCTTCTTCACTATGGTCTCCTCTACTGGCTTCAGGGAAATCTCTGCTTTGGTGCCTGGAGAACCTTCTCCCCCTCCTTCTTTGCTGACCTTGGTGTTCACAGAGTTATTTTTTGCTTTATTTTTTCCTTCTATTTGGCCAATGTGGTGGGTTTGACCTTTTCTCAAATATTTTTGCACAGCACCACCAACATTTCCCAGCTGTGTCCTGCAGTGGGTCCATTGCAGAGTCAGCTGAAAGCAACTGCATCTGGCATGGGGCAGCCCCTGGTCTCTTCTCACAGAGGCCACCACTGCAGTCCTCCCCCAATCCTGTCATGTACACGCAGTAAAAGGTCAACAGGTAATCGTTAATTTTTCAATGCCAGATTTGCCATTAAGTGTTCCAAAGTAAAAGAGCCTGCTCAGGAAATACATTTTTTAGGTTTGTTGTGACCATATGGATAGAGACATATCACCGCTGAACAAATCGCTCAACCAAGTGCCTTGGATGCCCATTTGCAATTAACAAGAATGCCTTCTTGATTATTAACTGATTTTGGTTTATGCACATCCCCAGTTACAGCCAGTTGACTGAACTCTTATATCAAATGACCTCCAGAAAAGAGTCATTTTGAGAGGAAAGATATCAGGTCAAGGAGGAGGTAGCCCATGCAATGGCATTAGTACTGATGCAGAAAGAGAGCAATGTACAATTTTTGTTATATACTATCACAGGAAAGAACAGTAGATTGTGGCAACAAGAGCAGGAGCTTGTGGAAATAAACCCCTCAAGAGATGAGAGTCAAGCCGTTAGGATTTGCGAGTCGGAGCTACAAAAAGAGCCAAAAATAACTACATTTGTGTGGACCAAGGGGTTCAAGCTGCAGATGAGGACATTCTGTATGCCATTGAATTGCTAAGCACAGTGCAGCTACTGTGGTTATACCTAGACTACCTGTCCTGAATTTTTTGTTTAGGGATTTAAAACTCACTGGTAGAAGAGCAACCAGTGCTACGTGACAAAAATATGTGCTGGCCTTACTCAGTAGGCATGTACTGGTTTAAACTCCAGACTGGGATTAGCTGAGTTTATTAGTCTGTAGCCAGTAAATCAATAATGTGAGGAAACCAAATGCCTCAGACTATTGAAACCCCAGTATATGATTAATTAAGTGCTAAAAACAAACAATGGAGTTTGTTCACAGATGGATCTTGTAAAATTACAGCAGGGATCAGGAGGTGGTGAGCTGCTACTTGGAATCCCTCCATGGGAGAAGCTGCCACCTGCAAAGGGACTGGAGTCTCTAGTCAGTTTGCAGAAGTAATGACCTTGAAAATAGCCTTGGAACATGTTCAGAAGCATCACTGGCCCCAGTATATGTACATACAGACTCCTGGATGGTGCCTAATGCAGTGTGGAAATGTCTCAAAGACTGGAATAACATTAACTGGCAGCAGTGAGCAACTGAGCCTGGGGTGGGGAGAGGAGGAAGGTGTTACTGTTTAATTGTGTATGTTTTCCTTCTTTTTCTCAGTACCCGAATCAGTAATCGAAAGTTTATGTTAATTCCCAATAAAACTTAAGCAAAATTCCCCTAACTGAAAATGTTTTGCCTCTGACAACTGTTGGCAAGGTGGCACAAACAAGAAGATTTCTAGAGAATATCTCTGAAAAGCAAAAAATTGATTCCATCAGCTTGCTACCATACCCTTACTTCATGAAAGTATTAGCAAGGATACTAAATGGATGGACAGATCTCAAGGAACAAGTATGCCAAAGTGCGGAGGGGGCTGTGCAGGTAGCCCTTGCAGATTTGGAAGCAGACCCAACAAAAATGTATGTTTCACACTGGACATAAGTAAACCAGTGTCTCAATATGCAAGCTTATTTGGCATAAGTTTGAACAGTGAGAAGAATACAAACAACACGGAAGATGTATAGTCTCTCACCAAATTCTCAACTGAACCTAGGAAACATCACATCAGGATTTAGAAAATATATGGGTGACAGAAGGTTAATTTCCAGATTTCTGAGAGTGAGCCTATCTGGAGGGCAAGAAAGGTGGTGAGGGAACTAAAGATAGATTGTACAAGTTCTGACCTATCTGACATTGACTCAGGAAATGAGCAACAAATTACAGGAGAATTCAAGTGGTTCAGTGGCATCTGGGAATCTGAAAACATAATGGATAGCAGTAGGCATGCATAATGCCCTGAAAAGACATCCAAGAATCTGATGGCAAGGGCAAAAACCAGAAAAGGATCCTTACTTGCAAGTGTTTGATCCAGCAAAACACATTCCCAGGTAACAGAGCAAAGATTCATGAGCTAGAAAAAGCATTTTTATCCCCTGAAGTAATCTGGACCTCAGTGCAGAAATGACAGACCCTGTCACAGTTAGGAGAATGCCGAGCAAAGTGGACAGCCCTCTGTTACAGCAAAGAAGTAAATGACCTGAGGTGGGGATGTACAGCTGAGCATGCCTGGGTCCAGTCACCAAATTATCACATAAATAATAGTAAAAAAACAATAGCCCACATTCCCCTCAAAAACCTTGCACATATGGTAAACACAGAGTGAGAGAATGATGGAGAAAAAAACATGGACGACTGCATAGAACTGGCAGACAGACAACATATAAAGGACAGGCAGAACATGACCTTAGAGTTATCAAGAATGTGACATCCTATGTGAAATGAATTAATATGTCTGTGACAAGGGTTACACGATCTGACAAGCCCACTTAGGCACCACAAATGCTTCCAAAATCAGACTTTTGAAGACCAAGGTATTTTTAGCATTTATGTTTTATGGGAATTCTGAAAAGATTTGTTCCTATTTTGATTCAGAACTAATCATCAACCTTTATCTTGAAACAGAAAATCTGGATTTAGCCAGCTATATGTCAAACCTCTTTCAAACTGATGGCAGGATCGTCCGTTTTGCCACTACATCCCACCTATGGCTTTTTTTTAATCTTAGCTATGTAATACATGGACTTTCTGAGAACAAACAAAATAAATAGTTTAAATATTATCAGATGTTCCCAAATGTTAGTTGTTTAACAATACATTAATTTGGTGTAGTTTTTTTAAGCAGTTAGTGCAAACACAAAGAGATGAAAAACTTTTATTACATATAGCATAAGTTACCTTTACCATAGTCTCAAATTTTTATCTCATTTGATTTTTAAGTGATATATGTTGCATTTATCCTGTAGAATCCATTCTTAAGGAAGCATATAGAATATAATATATATATAGACAGAACACTTTGTCCTAAATAGATTATCTGTGTTGTAGATTCTAACTTTAATCAAGGTTAGATCTGATTAGTGAATGTAATTCACTTACAGAATTATATCAATATGAAATTTTACAAAGCTTGTCTTTGCAGGATCAGGGAAGAACTCACTAATTAACCCTACTTACAGATTTCAGTTTATACTTAATTTGTATGGGGAGAACTGAAAGCAGGTTCTTAATTTTATCTCCACCACACCAGTACTGGCAGAAGAACTTCAATGTTATAAATGGAAATTAGCACTGGCAGGTGAAAATTTAATGGGAAGCAGTGAGAGTACATTTAGAAAGGCATCACCTTCTCAAACCTCCTCTCCATGACTGTAAGATTGCTGACAATGTGGCAGTGCGCATTTCACAGTTCATATTTTCAGATAGCCTTACTGAGCCTTACTCTCGCTTAAATGGAAAGCATAATTGATCCAGAGTAGACACGCTGTAGGAATAGACCCAATATATATTTTGTTGTGAAGTATATTATATGCTGGATGTGAAATATGAAACAACATTACAGCATTTTAAAATTCAGCTGTAGAGAATCATGGTGCTTAGGCTTCAGACGAAATGTTCCTTCTCTATCTATGAAGTATCTATACCAAAAGAGATCACCCTTTCTGGCATACATAGGCACAAAATACGATGGCGAGCTTTTGTTTTGTTTTGTTTTCTTAAACTGGGCTGTGTTCTTGAACGTGGATTCTACCCATTTTGGTTATTGTATTAAAAAATATATGCACATACTTTCAAAGCTCTCTGTATGTTTCTGGATATTCATAAAGAAGATAAATAAATTTAGGGAACCATTCCATTTTATGCTATTTATGGAAAGATGCCAGAGATTAAATTTTAATCCTAGCTGCCATTATAAATAGTAATTTTTTTAATAGTTCACAAAGAGTTGATAAGGGTTTTAATATAATTTCCAGATTTTATATAGAATACCTATTCTTAATGTAGGAAGATAATCTAAAGAGACAGTTTACCAAACCCAGAAATTGGTGCTTATGTCATAATTCAAAATAAGACAGTTACTGAAGGCAACTGAGACAGTTTAACAAGAACTGTGGTAGACGTTTTATCACACTGAACTGAAAACTGAATGTCTTCCTAAAGATATATTCTGATTAATAAATGAGTTAAATGATAAATTTAAAATTTAAATAATGATGATAAATCATGATAACAAAAAAGATAAATTTAAAAAATAAAAAATGATAAATTTCTAATTCCTTTGACATATGGAAGATGCAATTATTATGATACTTCTCACCTTAATTAGTCTATAAACAGTTCTTGCCTAACAACATACCTGTAACATCTCATCACAATAGGGATGAACATGAACATCTATACAAAAGGAAAAATTAAACATCTGTTGGTGCTGATTGCATGCTGTGATGTGAGAGCATTTATGTGATAGCCATCACTTCTGTTCCTCTTGCTCCTCATACAACTTTTGGCTAGCAATAAAAATTTGAAGAACATGAGAATAGAGAAATATTCCCTGACTTGGGACATGTAAATTGTCTCTCTGGAAAACAGTTCTATGTTTTATGTTAACTGGAAGTTTGTGCTTGTTTTTTTGTTTTTTTGTTTTTTTTTTTTTTTAATTTAAATATATGCAGATTAAACTTTGATTTTGTGGGTTTTAGGTTTGTACATTCATATATGTGCTTGTATGTTCATAGGTATAATAAAATATGAAGTAAATGGGAAGAGTTAACAATTTTACAGTCTGATTCTACAACCATATTTTTATTGGAATAAGCTAGCCATTTCATGGTATCATTACAGTGCTGATTTAGAGCCTTAAAAGGTAATATGTAATAATTTCCCAGGGGAAAAAAAAAAGAAAAAGTGAGAGTTGAAGTATAGCTTATCTGCAAGGAAATAGAAGGTTGGAAAGAAGGTAGGAAAATGTGGTTAGGTTTTTTTTAATGCAAATTTTAAAATTATAAGAATAAATTAATTGCACTGGCATTGCATGAACATTGTTGAATTAGTCATTAATTCAAGCTGGCAGCAGTTTTTTTAAATTCCTTTCCTTTTTTGCTATGTGAGGAAACAGATCTTTTTAATGGATATTTTAAGCCTCAATGTGTATGTAATACTGAAAAAGCTTCAGTATAAAACTGGTAGAACCACAGTGACTTCCTAATTTTATTCAAAACGGTCTCGGTGCAGCTAATACATCACATAGAGACCCCTCGCAAAAGGCAGCTCTTGTTTATAAGATAGAAGCAAAGAGGAGTTTGGCCCCATTTCAGCTTTGTCTTCTTTGCTTTCATTACCTCCTATTTTAAGACTGTAGTTTGAGAGCAGCTTATGTAGAAATTTGCTGTTTCTTTCCAATCTGTAAGGTTTTCACTAAGGATAGTTAATGGGGCTTATGAGTTGTGTGGAAACTGAATAATCATTAAATAATTCTAAAGTAATTGATTCCCACTGGGTTGTGTTTTTCTATTCAAGGTTGGACTAACCACATACTGAGCCACAAAAATAAGTAATGAACTTCTCAGAGGCACAGAGGACAATACCTAATGAGACACTTAGGCACACAGAAGTGTTTAACAGCATCTAAATTATAGATCATTGAGTTCTTCACCTTTCTGGGCAGATTCTCCAACTAACTCAAAAAGTACCATGCCGAATTACTTGCCCCAGTCCTAAAAAAGTGCAGTTCTGTTATCCGAGAGCTCCACATACCTGGGAAAAAGCATGCTATGCAGTGCAGTACCATGCATGAAAGCACAAGCGTGTCCTGGCCTATCAGAAAAAAAAAAAAAACACAACTATCTGTAAGATCTTGAGAACTTTTGCACTCTGTGGTATTTTTTACAGTCTTGCCTCATAAAGCTATGACAATTTTTCCATTTATCTAAATAAGCAAGGAATTAAAAAAAACAATTTCATGACTCTTAATTGTGCTGGGCAGTCCTTACTGGAGTCCTTGTAAAAGGTGTCTCCAGCCTAATAACCATTAAAGAACTAACAAAGCCCTTGTTAGTGTTCCAACACTAGAAAACATCAATAAATCTTTTAAACCTACGAGAAAAGTATAAAACCCAATTAAAGCACGTGGCACTTAAATAATCAATGAGGAAGAGTAAACAAAGTATTACTAACTACATTCCTCAATTTTTTGTGCTTTAATTGTGTGGAATCTTGCACAGGAAAAGACTCACTTTACAGCATTTGAAAAACATTAGAGATAGCATTATGTACACTGTTTGTGGCAGGAGAGATACAAGCTAGGCTAGGTTATATTGAGTAGTTATTGCTGCAGCAGAAATCCAGTAATTTTTCTTTTAATACACACAGGGACAGGCAAAAGATAAAGAGTTGGTGAGACTGTCTCAATTGCAACTTAAAAATAAGGAAATTACAAGTACAGTGTGCAGCCTTATCTGTCACTTCCAGACTTGATAAACCTCTACCCATGCCTGTGAATAGAGGAATAAGAGTCTGGTGTAAGAAAGTTTAAGTTTCCTCACTTAAACAAGTTTGTATGGGCAACTTGTCTTTGTAAAACAACCTGTCTCGGGGTTGTCAGTCACTTTAAAAATATTCAGGACACGTTACACTAGAGTCCATCCTGGCCTATCTCTAATTAACCGGAGGAAGTACTTTACTCCTAAACTCTTATGGTGCTAAGTGATACCTCCTCTTCCTTCAGGCTGTAAATTTGAAAAGCAAATCCAAGGAAGATTATGGATCCTGAGTCAATTGCTTAAGCCACATAAAGGAGTGTGGTTTTGATATGCTTCCTTTCCGAGCTTCTGCATTTGCTATGGGGTAGTTTAAGAAGACTCCTCACTCAACAATGTCATTTCTGGATTGCCTAGCACAGGACCACTGTAAGAGATAAAGACTCTTCATTCTGTATTTTAGATTCCAGTCTGATAGGTCTTACATGTCAAACCCATATGCTCTTAAGTAGTTAGCTAATACTTTCATTTTAGGTATCTAATGAAGTAGTAAGATTTATGTCCAGTGCAAGAATGTGTTTGCCCAAGGCTAAGCACCTAAATTAGGCAGAAATTATCTCACTCATCAGGACTCCAAAGGCACCTACCTCTCTCCATTGACCAGGCAGATGTAGCTTTACCTTCAGAAGTTTGTGTGCTTTTATACAAATAAAATGGAAGGTAAACAGAGTAGGCTATACCCTGAGAATACTTTGAGGTCTAGCCTGCAATGCCTCCTCTAGCATTTTGATTTTTTTAAATTTTGTCCCATTTATGTTTTATTCCACTCCTCAGAATAATTCAGTCCTCCTCACATGATAGTCTGTATATAAAGTGCTTTCCAATTCTATGTTATCGATAAATTTCATTATTACATTGATAGGTTTGTGCCAAGCTGTTACTGAAATATTTAAGTAACATCAGACACAAGACTAACTTTTTAGGAACTTCACCAGTAACTTTCTTCTATGAAGACAAACCTTATTTCAGTTCTTTTCCATGTTTCGTTGTTCAGTTTCTTATGTATCATAAAGTTACTTTACCTGTTCCCATTTTCTCTGGTTTAATGAACATCCCATGTGACACTGCATCAATTGCTTTTAGTGAAGAGCAGATTAAACCTGCTGCATTTCTCTAAATGGCTTAGAAACAAAGGAAACATGATCCATTCTATTAAATCAGCTCAGAAATTACTTCTCAGCAAAGTTTCATGTAGAGAGATAATAATTTTAAGATATTAATCAAAAATGAGAAGCTGTATTCTCAGAATTCACCCAGAGCCCAAACTGAAAGACTCCTTATTAAAATAGGTGGAGAGAAACCAAAACAACACTATCCAGAAAAATCAGATTAAAAAAAAATTAAAATGACAGCTATTAACTGAACTATTTTTAATGATCTGATATTTAGACAGCAATCAGCTGGGTACTTTGCTCCCTTGGCAACTGCAAATAACTGGCTATACAATATAATATGATGTTTTATTTCCCTCCTCCCTGGTTCTTTCTTTCTGACAGTGTGATGAATGATATTGGTGTTGCAAGTTATTGGGTCACTAAAGTACAGAGCACAAACTCATTTTTATGACAGCGCTAAGATATTACTCTGCCTATTCCTTGAAAATAAAAACAGTCTTTTTGAAGTCGCAACTTTTTCTACGTCCACCAACAAAGATTTCTGTGCTCTCTTAAAAGAGAAATTACTTTGTAACACACATCACATCCATGTGTCACGTCTGGCATCAATAAGCAATGATACGTTTCTTGCTAGGTCTTAATGTCAATGCCTGAAATACAGCACTGATCCAGAGGAAAGGAATAACCTGCGAAATACAGATGCACTGAGGGCTCTTGTGATTCACTAGCATAGAAATGTCTTACTGGGTGTTGTGATGGACATGTTCTGTAAACTATTTTCCAGAGAAAGTAGACTGGAATTTTTTTTCTTCTGTGAGCAGAAAAATATGAAAGATTAGTACACTGGTGTGCAATAAGGCTTATCAAACAGCAAAACCAGAAGTGGACAAGATCAAGAGCTATTTATTATTCACAAAATAATTTAGAGGTGATCTCTGAGAATTATTATTCTTGCAACAGTGGATGAAATTTTGGCTGTGCTGAAGTGAGTGAAATGTTTCCATCGATTTGAACAGAAATAGAATTCCAGATTCTTATTTAAGTCTTCATTTTCATATGTCCCTCTTTTTGGTTCTGTGGACACTTCATATTCATAGTGCATTAAAAATGGTTTCATTTTTTGATTTGGGTCTAGGAAAAGTTTGCACATCTGGATGTCCAATGCCCTTGAGTAATCTCACTGTTTTTTGTTTGATTACTTAGATATGCATATTTGTTCTTGAGCATTATGGTTGAAAGGACAGTTTGGATGGCAGTCCTCCTCTCAACAGTGTCAGCTATTCCCTTCGTTTTAGTGTGATCTGCGAACCTGAGGAGACTGCCCCAAGTCACGTCTTCAAGATAATGGTGTAAAACAGAACAGATCTGAGGGCAGACCCTTGCAGTTCTACACCTTTTACCAGCCTCCAGGTAGAGCACAACCCATTAACCACTTCCTGCTGAGCCCTCTACCCTCCAACTGTCTTTTTACCCATCCCAGCTGTAATGTCCTAATTTGGATTCAATAATATTATGCAAGACAGTATAAAAAGCCTTGCTAAGGTCAAGGTAAATGATATTCACTGCTCTCCTTTCATTTACAGACCTTGTAATTTTGTCATAGAAGGTAATCAAGTTGTTTAGACACAATTTATCTTTGGTAAGTCTATGCTGACTCCCCGTACTTTCTTCTCCCTTCTATCCCCAGGAGTGTGTACAAAAAGGACTCTTTGCATTATTTTTCCCAGGGACCAAGACAGGTGACTGGCCTGCAACAGACTGAGGCTTGGAATACTGAGTTTGGACAACAGGCAAAAAATTTGATAAGGAGTGATGCAGTGCTGGAACAGACGATAGAATTTTCATCTCTGGGGCTTGTCAAGGCTCAGTTAGTCAAAGCCACTACTGGCCTAATTTAACACTGATGATCTCCTATATTAAAGTAGCAGGTTGGATTAAATGACCTGCAAAAGTCTGGCTAACTAGCATTTCTGTGATTTTATAACTCTTTGATATAATTAATCATAAAATTCACAAGGTTTTGAATATTCTGTAGATGATGGGATCTCTTTGATGTTGGGATGCACATATTGCTCTTAACAATAACCTTATTGTCTTGTGGAAATTCACCTTATGTTGTACTGTAGTCACGTTTTCTATGCACAGCAGATTAAACCATTTTATGGTTTTCATGCAGCATACATAGGACTGTGTTTTGCCCATAACAGAGTATTTTTACATTACTCTGGGAAAAGTAGTAGTTAAGGATGCTCTATGCAACATTTAAGTTATAGGCAAAAGAGCTTTAGAAAACATTGTATAGAAAATGCACAACCATTGAAAGGCTACACTCACATGAAGTTCACAGCTACTCCCAATATGGAGAACAGAGGAAATAGGTGGTGGTGTCCCTTCTCAACAGCCCTACACCTTACATGGGAACTCAAAAAGCCATTAAGGGTCTATTGTGCAATATGAATGACTGCATTTCGAGCTGCTTTGCATCCAACAATGACCTAAGTACCTCACAAAAGCTGTTGAATCCTATCAGTCATATCATGCAGATGGGGAAGTTGAGGAAGAAATTATTAAAGCCAGTATTTCAAGAGTGGCATTTTAGTAGCGTTTTGAGTGCACAGCATCTTGCAGGATTATGCCCCAGAAGTTCCATTCAAGGAAACTGTGTTGAACTGACTTTGTGAGAGTCATGATGAAGAGGATGTTGTTCCCAATTAGCTGCGATTTCCATCTTTTTGTGTCATTGTCATCTTTGGTAGGACCTGTGCACAAATGACTTTTTCTTATTGCTTTTTTTTTTTATTATTTAGACACCTTTTTTTCAGGCCTTAGAAACTGTGTTAATCCAACATGATTGGATCTTCAAAATCAGAATCTTATTGAAACCTAGTAAATTACATACAAAACTCTCAGATTCTATAGCAATTTTAAGAATTGAATATGCTTCGCAATGCAATCTGTTAACATACCTTTAAAGGTGTTTTTAAAAATTAAGTATGGCACTGTTTCTATTGATTTTTTTACCTGATTTTACATTCTTATTTGCTTTTTTGTCAGCTGTGTGAAATTTGATTTTCTCTTTTAGTGTATCACATTACGTACATAGAAATTCTGTCCATCCGAGGACACGGCTGCAGAAAATGATATTATCTGTGTAGTGAGTTGTACAGACACAGGATAACTTCCAGAAGAATACGAACCTTTCATTTAAGGCTTGCATTTGGTCATCTGTTTTCATCCCTACTCACTATTTTATCTATGATTTACTTTAATTTCCAGACCTTGGGGAAACATTAACTGCTTAAAAAAATGAAATCTGTACACTAAAATGTATCTTCCATCTCACACTTGCAGACCCTAGTGCTACATCCTCATTTTCATCTTAGAAATAATGATCTCACTATAGCTACTTTTAAGGCCTGGATTCAAATCTAGCTGAGTATTAAAATGGAATGGGCAGAAGTTTTCCATCTCTTGCCCAGAAAAGACCTTGGTTTGTCACATTTTAAACCCACTTATTAACCCACGTTTTTTGCCATTGTCAAGAGACAGAAAATAGTTGGAGGCCTCAAAATTTAACAGCGAGCAACAGCCCAGTGTTGCAAAACACTGGTGGAATTTCAGTTGCCTCTTTTTGTTACCAAACATGCCTCTGTAAGCAGGTCAGAAGGCACCTCTAAAGGAGCTGTTCTTCTGGCTCTTAGCTACAGTACTGTCTCTGGTGAACAGTCGGGCCTGTTGCTCACCTGCTGCTGGGTGCCAGACAATGGCAGGTGCTGCCCCTGCATGACCCTTGCTGGATGCCAAAGGGAGACAGCTTATATCTCTCCAGCCTAGTCTTATCCAGTTTGTTATCAGGCCAGGCCCTGCTGCTTTGATATTTGTCTCTAAGCAAAGGATTTCCACAAAATGAACTTAAAACAGGTTTTTAAAGATCTAAGCTTTCCCTATCATCTGCTCACCTGCTAGGAAGTGAAGAGTGTGAACACCCTGGAATGACTCAGCCTGGACAGATTAGTGGTCCTTGAAATGGCAAAGTATCAGTGAATAGCAAACAAACATTTTCCCATGTGAAAGCTACATTGTGAAAACAGTCTATAGCTCGTTGGACAAAAATAAACAGATTAGTGCCCCATGCAACTGATGTTTTATACAGTCTGGGCATTGACATAACAAGCTTAGGAAGTTGGGGCCAGGCCAGTTCTGATTCCAGGAACACAGCAAGAGATTGATTAAAGTGAGCTTTATACCATCTGTGGTCAGGTTATGCTTGGTATAGTTCATATATCTGCAAGAGCAGCAATAAATATGCCAGTAGAGACAACAGGTTTTCATGAACTGAGAAAAGAAATAGAAGCTGACCAGGGACATGGATTCTGCCTATCAGTGAGGATCCAGGGAAAATGAGCATCTCCCTGTCACCTGTGAAAAAATATCAGCTGCAAAGGAAAGCTGGTACTGAAGCTGCTCCCTCAGAAATGACTTTATGATTAAAACTCAAATTCATTCCAATATTTATTCAATTAAATTTGGTATAGGCATTTTGGCAGAAATTCAAAGTCTACATTAGCAAGACAGTAGCAAAATATATATCTGGTTAGGAACGACCGGCTCTCAACTGTGTTACTCTATTAATGCGATTGAAAGTAGAGGCAAAATTATAGCCAAGGCATAAACAGGCACATTTTAATTGACTTCAGTGTTATGGTACACATTTATGCCAGGTATAAGTTTTGCCACAAGAGGGTCAGGCAGAGCGAAGTAGTCCTTTCTTCTCCACACCTCCAGATAACACTGAGCAGCTGTCATTCCTACCACAAGAATTGATTCCATATACATGCCATTTCTGATCCATCCACTGCATAGGCCTTGTGCCAGCTCCTGCTGTGGGTGGCTTGGCAGGGAGCTCCATTAAGATCTGAATTACCAGCACACATAATCACCAGTGTCAGTTTGTTAAATATGAGGCAGTTATGTCAAAGGATAAAGCAGAAAATACACTTTGCAATTAATCTCCTGTTTAATGTTTTGTTATCTTGAGCATCTAATCGGGCTCAGAGAAGATTTGTTAGTGCCTATAAGCATTTTTGCACTGAACTCAGAAAAGCCGAAATACTACAGGAAACACTTTCCATGTTTAAGGGAAGATAAGAAGTAGGTAGCTGAAAACTGTAAAACATGATTTAGGCGGGTAAAGTAATAGTGTGTTCTCAGAACCATTTACATTGGCATAATTCAGATACACTTCTGTTGCAACTTTTTCTTGGTTTTTGATATAAAGCTTTTGAAAATGGGTTATGTGTAGATTTGTAATAATAAAAGCACAAGGCATATTTCTAATAACAGCGTATATTCATGAGTTTTCCAGGCATGTGCAATGACCGTTGAATTTATTGTGGAGCAGTATCTTCTTCTTAAAGTACCAAATCCATTTGGTGCTATTAATTAGTGCTACCATTGTTGCATGTATTCTCTGACGTAGTTTGCCGGGGTACACCCTCCTGCTTCTCACTAAATTACAATGTTCTCATTAAATCCCGTAACACTATGGGATTAGACACTAATGCTGAGAGACCAAGCAGCTGTCATGGACTGCTAATATCATCTTCTGATACTGTCTTTTAGAAACTGATTATAAAGTAAGTCTAATAATCCTGCTTTTCCTAGGGACATCTTTTCTTGCCTAGCCTTCTGACAGAAGAATATTTTTCAAACTATATAATACGAAAGGCTGGATGTATCTTTGGATATTCTTTGGAATATTCTTGGCTAAGAATATTCATCTACTTATTACTTAATAGTTTTAAGACTTCCTCCTTTTTTGATTAATTTTATTTAATATTTGATGGCCTGAATAGCTCTGCAAATTTTAAGTATGCAGTTGCTATTTAGGCATTAACATGCACACTCATAAGCTTCCACTAGCTTTGCCAATGTACATCTTTTCAGATAAATTTTTCATTTGACCAGGCTAATTCTAGTCTCGTTCTTCTGGATTTCATGGTTGAGCTTCTTTTGCATATAAACAAAGCCGTATGCCAGTCTGACAATGATGTGTCTTTTTTGATGGTTTAATACTACAAAATCTTCCTGGGAACCCTAAGCCATAAAGCGTAGCAAATATTTTTTACAAGTTATGTACCTTTCATCTTCTTGGTCTCATACAGATAGATGTTTGACTATTATTTTAGTAATTTAGAAGATGCATTTTTAAGCATTACATTTTTCTTTGCCACATCTTAATAGATTTTTTCTACCTTGAACCCCCAAATTAGCAGGTCCCCCTAAAAAAACATATTTTGGATTCTGTGTGAAGCAGTGGCTCTCCAGTACAAGAAAAGAACCGATATGGCTGCTTTATTTGACCTTCAATAACAAAGTCATTTAAGTTTTATTTAGCTATGTAGACGAAAGAAAAAAATAAGAAGCCAAATTCACAGGAAAGCCGTCCATGGCACGGAGAGGATGAAATGCTGATTCTGTGCTCACCGTGGTGAATAACGGAGACTACCAAATGCAAGTCCAAGCTTTGCCATTGACATGCCACAACCTTTTCCGTGTCTCCAAAGTTTAGCAACACTGAGGGGTATTCTGAGTGTTTGGGTCATGAGCCCAAGGTGGAAAACGGTCAGCTTTTAGGTTAGTCTTAGGTTTAGTGCTCTCTTCAACCTAAGGGAGCAGAAAACTCATGTCCATGGAGACGACACTCAGAACAATCTCTTTATATAGAGGCTTAGGTAAAAGTACCTGACCAACCTCAGACGTAAGTGTGTGCAACACATGCATACCTTTTAAGTCAATCTCAAAATAATTGTCTGATAATGTGTGACCCATGAGTTTTATAAGGGCTTATAGCCCTGTGGCTTTGTTTGTGCTGTGGGGGTCAAAGGGATGTGCTTCACACCTCCAGTAAAACATCCATTCGTGTTCCAATGTTTGATGTGCTTACGATATTGTGAAAAACAGTCACTATATGATTTCTAAACATATGGAAACAGTTTTTTCCCACGCTTCAGTTTTGGGTAGAGCTGAACTATTTTGTGTGAATTTTATCAACTTTAGACCAAGGCACACATCTGGTAAGAAAAATTGTAGCTCAGTTACTGAAATTTGATGAAATTAATTGCAAGTGCAAATAGAAGTATGTGAAGGAATAGCATTATCTTATTACTAATAGAGTCTTCTGAGACTTGCATTTTACTTGCAAGAGATCTTGAAAAAGCAGTCACATAAACACAATTGCTTAGTAGTACCTAATTACATTATCAGGATACACTTGTCACTGAGATTATATGCTGCAGTAAGTGCAATAATAAATAATATCAGAAAAGGATTTGCTGAAGAAATTCCAAAGGCTGAATCGTCATTTTTGTTAAAATAATTGCATTGGGAAGAGTTTCAAAACTGGGAGAGGAGCCACTTAACCATATAGAAAGGATTAAGCAGTGGTGGCGGTACATTGAGATGGTCTTTGGCCCATCCTCAACATAGCTGAGAGTATGTGAGTGTCCACAAAATTCTTAGCTCAGCAGGAATTTTCTACATTACATTTTGACGTTGTTCTTTTTAATTCCTCTGTTAAGTAACATCTATTGGGGGACATTTTTCAACTCAGACACTTAATAGATTTTCTTTATTTTTACATGATCAGCTACTGTTAAAATCAAGAAAATAAAGGCTAAATCTTAATGAAATAAGAAAAAGGGATGGAAAACATGGGCTGCGTGTACAAAAGAATATGTAGGGGACCAAAAATCTCTGTAGTACCAGAGGTGACATAAAAATTCTCTGTCCCTGGGGTAGGTCGCCATATTTAAAGTTGAGGGATTGTATGTAGTATTTGCCCATCTTACTGAAAACAAATGCAGAGTAGGAGGATTAATTTTCCTCTCACATAGAAGGCATTACTTTTTTTATTGATGGAAATCAAAATGATCATTTATATGCCTGAAAGAGTAGAAAGCTAGAGCCAAGAAATTTTGCTTTTCTAATTTCCTCCTTTCTGGAGTTTTCATGTGGGGAGGTATCATTAAGCATATATAGTGCAAGAGGATAATAATAAAAGTCCATTATCTGCAGACTACTATACCATTAGAAGAATGCCTGTTCTTTAAGGCAAGAATTCAAGATTGGAGGGGAAGTCCTCGAGTGTCTGATTAATTTATGCCAAAGCAATAGACAGACAGACTTTTGCACTGCAATATTGCCTATGGAAGAAGATCTAAAAATGAATTGGGAAGCTATAATTCACTGCAGAAACCCGTGTGTGAGTTAGGAGGGAAAGTGGATTAAGATGCTCAGAAAACTGTGCTTATACTTCCTTTTAACTACTCCTTTGGGGAATAACTAAGATGCTGAATTTATCAGGCTTGAATCTGGAAAGAACTTCACACAGCTAAAAGGATTATTTGGGGGTAAGAGCTCTGGCCATACTTATGGTATCCCTGTAGTAAACATACAGAAATGAAAGACAAAATGTACATTTATGTTGGATCATGTAACATCTGCAGTTAACTGCTCTTTCTAATTTTGAATTCCTACTGCTGTTGTATCTCCACTTAATGAAACACATTTTTATTTCTGATTTCTAAAAATCCAACCTCATAGTGTTCTAGTAGCCTTAGCTCAGAGAAGTGTGAAATGAAATTAAGCAATTGGAAAGAAGGCCTGATGTAGATCTCTCATCGAATTACTTTAGTTGAAAAACTAAATCTAAATGAAGTTATTTTTAAGTATTTTATTCCATAAGAACCATTATTGCCAATCTTTTTTTTTAATAGTCTCTGATACCAGCTTTCAGCTTTATTATTATTGTAAAACCTGGTTGGTAAATATTGTTCTAAAACTGTTTGAAATATTTTTCAAATACACAAATACTTTTCAATGACAACCTAAGCTAACTATCATAGTAAGTGACACAGTCTCTCTACTGGCTTTAAACACTGTTAATTTATTGCTCTTCTGACATTTGAATACTTACAAGATCATCAATTTAATAACTTCCATTACTGTAAATGAGAAAGTAAAAGCTCTTACTCGTCTTATTCGTGTGAAGGAATATTGTTCTTTTGAAAACATGGAGTAAGTATTGATTGAACTGAAGAATAGAAGACTGTAAACAAAATAAAGATGAAAAAATAATATTCCTTTGTGCTTCCTTTGATGCAGGCAATGTATAAAATATACATTACAGGAGAGAACTATAAAGCCCATTCATACATTTTGTCCAATATTTTTCTGTAGGAGATATTTTACATAACAAAACCACCTTTTTTTTTTTCTTAAAGAATTCATCAATTAGAAGGAAAAACATAGTTAATTTGACAAATAACTGGTATTTTCCATAAATACATTGCCAACACACTGCTTGCATCTGTTCCAAAACCCCAAAGTCTTTATGAGTTATACTTAAAGGTGACTAAGTCTGGTCTGCCATTGACTATCAGACATTAACATATAGACCAAGGAAACAAGGAGTCAGAAATTCAGACAGTTCAGGTAAACATAGGCAACACATTGCATCTCTCACATTATGTCAACAGGAAGACTCTTACAAATTGGTAAAAATACACCAAATGGCTACTGTAACCTGTTTTCAAGCTTCTGCTTTTCCTACAAAACTTTAACATTACATTAAAATGGTCTTTATCAGCATGTCACCATTTGAAAGCACAGAATACTTCGTGTGCTAGAAGCTAGTTCTAGTGAAAAGGTCTGGGAACCTTTGATTTTCATCTCCCAAGTTTGAGTTTAGTGAAAGCTGGAAGAGTAATGAGAATCTTCATCCAGGTGATGCTTCTTTAAGGGTCACTAAGACTATTGTGCAAAGTAAGCATTTAGCATCTGATAAGCATTTGGAGACACTTAGATGGAAAATGGTGTTTAAATTTAAAGGATTATATCTATGCATTTATTCATGAGAGAGACTGAAGTGGGATTGGCTTTCTGCCAAAAACTGTCAAACAAAAATAGAATTCCTTCTGGATAGCTGTCTTGAGGATTCCTCCTGCTGCCTCAGAGATTTATATGGAAAGATTTACAAGTATATTATGGTCCAGTAGATCATACACAGGACCAGAAATGAGAAGGATTACATTCTACTAACATCGACCTTAATTATCTTGTGATCCTTGACATGTCATTCTACCTTCTTTTTCTTTCCTACTTACTGTCAAACTTTTCTCCTTTTGCAAATTTACAAGGGCAAAGGAAGTACAGGGGACTTAGGAGCTCTTATACCCCAACAGCACAATTCCCAATGATATTACAGGAATGCCCTCATAATTTTGTCTCCTTCAACCTCCATCTAAACTCTTGTAAGAGGTAGGGACTGTCTCAGAGTATGTATTATTGTGATGAATTAAAAAATGAAATCTGATCATTCTATAGATGATAGTGTAATATTATTTTAACTGTTATTACCACTGGTAATTGTGTTAATAATTATTATAAAGTTAGTATGTATCTATTGATATAAAAATTCCCTAGCTGTATATTAGTGTCTCAGACTGAAGTTCATGCAACTGGGACATCACCTGGCCATAGGGACATGTCCAATTCATACAGCTGTCTCATTTTGGTTAAAGAAAGCCAGGCTGTACAAAGGCTGTAATACATTCTTACAGGTCCCTAACCTGAACAACAGGGTGACCAGGAACCCCAGTACTTCTATGAAGGTAACAAATTAATTCTTTTCAGAATGTGAACAAGGCATAGGCCATACATATTTGTGTTCTTGAAAAGTACACTGTGAAATGGGTGCGTAAGGAATATTGTACTGATTCCCTTTCAGTTAGCTACATGTGCATGTAAAATAGTCCTATTCAGAAAATCAGATTTTAGACTAAGCTGTCCATGAAAAATTCATACTTTGACTTTTCCTTTAAACATTATGCTTTATTGATTTTTAAATGTCACCAAAAGGACATGTAATTATTTAGCATAGAAAAAGCAGGTTTAGATCTTTCAATAATCAGAGGAGACAGAAGACTCATAATAAGAAATGACAGTTCACAGACCTTATTTCATAAATTATGGCAAAGAAAAGGAGAGAAAATAATAATGTAATGGTTTTAAAACAAATCAAGTAAGATAATAGAAAATATTTGCTGTGATTATTTGATTGGCTTTTTTGAAGGTTCCTGTCAGTCACATTTTTTACTTTTTGTTTCATTCTGTTGAAGCTAGTACATTTTTATTTTTTTTTCTGGCCAAAATGTTCGCAAACAGAGAATACAAGGTCACATCTATGGAAACAACCTGAAATCTAGATTTACGTCTGCATGTGTGAGAATTTGCAGTAGGGTTCCTTGGATGTTTATCCAATCAGGAAATCAGAACAATACCAAGTGCCTTTTCTGATCAAGGCATCCAACATACGAATACCCTGTAAAAACAATTCATATTCAGTCCGTAAAACTAACAACTTTTTAAAGAAGCTATTTTAATTCTGAATATTGAATAAATTTGAAAGAACTGCAATCTGCTCACAGATATGCCGTAAGAAATGTATTTACATAAATTATTCATAACAAGCCATTCACTCATCTATGTTCTAAACAATATCCATCAATAACCAGTGTTCCTGGAGGTGTTTATATAACAGCAAGATGTATAAATATATGTATATGAGAGTGGACTGCTCTATATTATGCTTGAGAAAAGTCAAGGAAAGAACTTGTTACTTAATCCCCGAAAAGAACAATTTAAAACCAATTTAGTAAAGTAACTTCTACAATTAAATTTCCAGTTTTATTTGCATGATTTTTTCCACAGATCAGCTGTGTACGGAGCAGATTGGCAGTTGTGCTCCTGATTTGACAGTGGTTACATGTCATGCCCCTTGATATAATTAAACTATATTAACCAAAAATTCAAAATGAAATAGTGTGCTGAAGCTATTCTAAACTATTGAAGCTGCTCCAATACTGGACAGGGAAAAATAAAATAAAAAAAAAAACAACCAAAAACTGTCCTAATATGTTTCTGCATAAGAACAGACAAATAATATTTTCTTAAAATGTTCAGAAATTAATTATATAATAGAAGATACTATATGATGATAATATTATATGGTTTTTATTCTGAAAAAAAGCTGTAGGAATCTCAGACAAAAAGTAATCAGATGGGACATACATTCATGTGAAGGATGAGACCTAAACTCTGTATTGGAATGTGTATAGCTAGGTCTTGAATTCACATTTAACAGTAGAACCACAGAAGAATACAGACAATCTCAGTGGAAACAATTCAGGATCAAAGATTATGACAACAATTTTATTTTGCTTAATGTAATAAAGCCGAAATCTGCATCCTGATATAGCACATGAATACATGTTCAGGCACATTAGTTCTCCTTTTCTGCCCCCCACCAATCTGTGCCTACAATTGTACAGAAGCAGTGACACAGAAACGAATCCTGAGGCATCTGATCTCTGTTCTACAATTATCTCAGACTTTTAGCCCTTATTTTCCTGAAAAAGCCCAAAATGATGGTCCAACATTCCTTCTGGAAAAGCCATACTATGTCTGTGGAAAAAATGTAAAATAAATAAACCCCACAGTGAGCATTTAAGGAATCTGTACGTTTATGAATTTTGGGGCTGTTATGTCTGTGAAGCAACATCTGTGTTAGCAAACTCCCAAACTGTTCCCAGGTACTTTTTAGTAAAACTAGTTGCTCTGTGCCAACATTATATCAGGGGCTGTGCTAACAATGGCACAGCATGGATAACCCCATTCCAGTGCCTGAAAAATCTGTCTATACAGACAGAAACAAGTGTGTCCTACAATCATATGTCTTATACTACGGACAGGGACAAGAGCTTGCCTCTTGGAAGTCTGTCTTTGGAAGAAACCATTACTAAGTGTCTTCCGTATGATCTATATCTGTGAAGAGGATGTTACAGTTGTTTGCTTCCTTTCATGAAACTAGAATTTAAAGCAGGAGAATTTCTCTGGTGGTTGCATACTGGAACTGTGTCTTACTACAGAGAGTAAAGAACAGCAGAGATTCCCAGGAAGACTACAGCAAAGAAATTGGAAGAAAAAGAGCATACTGGCTTGTTTCTGACTGCAGGACTAGCCAAAGTCAAAGGAGGCTGATAAAGACAGATAAACAAAAAGACTATCATGCTTCAGAAAATAAATTATAGTGGTGGACAATATCCCAGAGGATCTAGCTGGAGAGAAACACCCTAAAGCAGGGAAGAAAATTAGTCTAAGAAGTATGTAGTTTGCGCATTATTTTGTCTAAATCTGTACATTTTTTGTACTAGCAAGAGAAAATATCTTGTGGTTAGTGGCATGAGGTGTCACTGTCTTTATTTTCAACTGTCTTCCATTACCTAAGTGCTCTATTCTGTGTGAAGGGAAATTTAAGAGTCTCAAAAAAGGGTTTAAGCAAAAAAGTCAGGACAGCAGACTTTCTGGGAACTTTCTTGGCAAAAGTAAAGGGACACAGTTTCTTTTTGGCTTACAATTCAAACACCCTGATACAATTCAAAGCCTTCCATGTTTTCAAGCTATAGGTAGTTGCAACATCTCAATGCAAACCTTTATTGTCAAGAATATCTGTTTGTTTTTTCATGAATTAAACGTGGCATCCTGCCAAACACAGGGAGGTTTATTTTCCAGTATAGCATTTTTCATTGTTTAGGATTTTCTGTGGGAGGAAAATCATCATTGTACTGGCAAAGGAAAACAGTTATAAAAAATATTAAGTTCATCATAAATGAGATTTCTGCAGTACTGGGAGGCTCGGTTTTAGGACAGGTAGATAGTGTGGAAGATCTGTAAAGGAGCAGGTTTCTCTAGCTTCATACTCTTGGTTATAGTCGATGTTAACCTTAGGAGACTGATAGTTAATAGATGTGTTAATGTTGAGTAATAAATATAAATAAACTTTTCTCTGATTTACTTACTGAAAAGATGTATCCCTAGCATAAATAAGATGTAGCACTTGCTATTTACTCTCCTGAAAACAGCAAACTTTTGATTTTACAAAAAAGAAAACTTAAGTCAAGGCAGAACATCTTGAGAGATGCAGGAATAGTACCAGGCTACAAGGGCACACAACAACTGAATCTTATAGAAGGGATAAAACTTAAAGGGAAAGCATCCTCTTTGTCCTTTCCCATGCAGTTTCAGATTTTGTTTTTAAACATTTATTAAATTTTCTTATTAAATTTAGCAGGGAGGGAGGGGTATGACAGGTTGGTACAATATTTTTGTTGTCTTGTAATTAATTGAGTCTGGATTCGCGAGACTTGTCAGACAAGTGGTTTTTGTGGGACTTCCATCAAAGATGTTAGGTAATGTCTGAGAGAGCAGAAGGTGCTTGAATAGGATATTCCATCAACGAGTATACTTAGTACATGGAGTCATATATGGTATGGGCTTTAAATTGTAGCTACCACTGAGGCATCAACACAGCTGTTTAGATGTGATTGGATGAGGGATGTAAATCTGATTGGTACAAAAAGTAAACCTGTAGAGGAGATGTAACCTGTAACCTAATTTGTAGGTTTTAGAAACACTGAAGTTTGTGCTTGTTTGTTTGTTTTGTTTGTTTGTTTGTAATGTTGTTTTATCTAAAATACTTATTTTTCTTTTTTTTTTTTCCTTTTAAAGTAATCAGTAGAAGTATTATTATTTTCTAGAAGAGGTGGGCAAGGGACCTTGAGCCACCACTACCTCTTCTTAAATTCATTGGGAAGGAGACTGAAAGCTTGTAGAAACTGCAAGGCAAATACCAGTTCCTTTGGCATTAGATTGTTTTGTCAGGAAGGATGCATCTCACTGGATAAGAGTGCAGTGAAAAAATATGTGATGGCTGGCTTTCTCGGGTCTTCCATTCTTCAGTCCATTCAGATCTCATAATAATTCTGGCTTGGATAATGCCCATGTTTCTAGTTTTGCATTTTTTTCTTTTCAAAGAGAGAAAAATACCACTAGAACAGTCTGCTGTTTTGGAAGTCAAAATACGATCAAGCTTTCTTGTATTTTTGCTATTATTTCCGGTGATATTAATGTCTGTTCTATCATTTGGATTTTCAAAAGCTTTCTTTTTCTATCATCATGCTGGAGTTCTCCCTTTCTGGGAAATGAGATGAATCTATATCTGCTGTCTTCTATGCATGCTAACTGAAGAGATTCCACAGTGGTGCAGTTGAGGTTGAATTCCCAAAGTGGTTTTACACACAGAAGTATAAATTAATATTTTCTGAAAATCAAAGAGGGCAAGTCAGTAGAAAATTTCACTCAGAATTAGTTTTAAAGGTTCTTAAATTTTCCTTGTAGATTTTATTAATTTGCCATTCAAAACATTTCCATCAAAGTCTTTGAACTTGGGCTCTGAAAACTGAATTCTGCCGAAGTCATTCATACTTTCCATTGCTGACTGATAGGTCTTGAGAAGTAGTCTGTCATATACAGTCTGTCAGAAAAATGAATACATCTGCGACAACCTTTCATTTTTGCTTTTTAAGGGTAATTTTTTTTTTTTTAATGGAGAGTTAACAGAGTTAAACAGCTATGCCCAGTGCTCAAAATCTGAAATACTGAGGCTAGATGCACACCTGTTAGGTAGATTAATACAATCCGAATACTTGTGGCCAGATGAGAAAGGATGCTGACCTGATGCCATCTTATTGACATACCGTCCGTTATATTAATCTTCACAAAAAATACACTATTTCAATACCAATATGTGTAGATGAAACTGTCCCCTGGTATTATTTTTTTTAATAAAGAATAAATGCAGGAAAGCAAAAGGAAAGCATGATTAATCTTACATTTCACACTCTGTAATGCATGATAGTTCTGTGGCGCTGTGAGAATGAGTGATTGGGGGACTAGAACATGTGAGCTTTAAGTGTGTTATCTTCCCATTTTCATGCTGTTCTATGAGGCATTCTATCAGTAGAAAATTGAAAGGAGTTGACTGTGCAAGAAAGCAAAGGCATTCTTTTTTAATAACAGACAAAAAAGATGATGTTGTATTGTCCTTGATTGACCCCAGGACACTGTTGGGCTTTTTGGCTGCCAGGGCATGCTGTTGACTCACATTAAACTTGGCATCAACCCAAACCCCTAGATCTCTTTCTGTGGGGCTGCTCTCCAGCCTCTTGTATGTACAAACTGGAGGAGGAGAGGCTGGAGAGCAGCCTCTCTTACGATCACAAACTATCCCTTTCCACAAGCAATACAGGAAGTATAGTAGGGTATTGGCCGAATCGATCTTGTACACAAGATTTATCCACAAACTATGTTTGTTCTTATATCCACATTGTTGATGCTTTAAGGAGCAAATCAGATATGCTTACCTTTTTTTTCCCCTTGGAATTGATTAAAGTGAGATAGTTCTTCTTACTTTCACTGAAGGTTATTTCTTTATTGCTTTATTGCTTTTTTGCTTTTTTTCCCATCCTCTGAGTGTTGTTTTTTTGGTTGTTTTGTTTTGGTTTTTTTTTTTTCCACTGGGAACTGCTTAAAATATATATATTTTTTTCCTTTCTGAAGTGAATGTACCTGATATTTTGTTGTTATAAACTAGAGAAAAGTATCAAAGGAAAATACAGTTTGTGTACAACATTGGAGAAATTGTAGTAGAAAAAGTTAGTGAATTTGGTGCATATGTTCAAACAAGAGGCAGACCTTCACCTATTTTCTTCTGAAGCTTTCTCCCTTATTATTGAGAGCCACAGTTGTGCTCAGATGTTTATAAAAGTGGAAGAGCTCTAGTAGAGGCTGCTGTAAAAAAAAAAAAAAATCCACTCCAGAATACCCTTAAATTCAGGACTGAAGAAGTTTGAGTTAAAATCTCTGCTCAAATCAAGCAAGGAAAAAACTCCGATCTGGAAACTGACTCATATACTTGCATGTTGACTTAGTTTCCAGGAAATCCTTGCACTGTTTGCTTGTTCCAATTGTCACATTGTAATTGAAATTGTATGGCCCATTAGAAAAGGCTGGGTGGAATCAGCGTGAGAATTGTCTGTTCTGGTAAAAGAAAGACCTTGGTTGTCAGTGGCTACAAGCCTTGGTTTTCAGGGACTTTAGGGTCTAAGCAGCTGGAATGTATGAAACTGAATTTTCATGGGCTTCAGGGGCTCCAGTTACTGAGAGCTATAGGCACTCAATCATCATGCAATGCTAGTTTCCTGAGGGTCATAGGATTTCATCTGTCAGAGAAAGTTGTAACTATGAACAAAATACGCTGAACTGTGATTTATTGCTGTCACCCAACATATGCATGATTCTGCTTTATAACAGGCAACTATCAGTGGTTTGCACAACTAGCCAACTAGGATACCCCTCGTGGTTTGGCTCTCCTAGTTCAGTGAATGAGCAGCCGTTCGTAGCTGTGGTTTCATATAGGCTCTACATCTGCTCTTCCGATATTCATGCTCCTTGCTAACACAAAGGTCATGCAATATATTCCTGGCAAAGGGGATCCTTGGGAGGAAGCATATAAGAGATTCAAGCTGAAGACTGAAGCTGCTCCATTTTCCCTCTAGGTTGCCATACATACATTTCACTTACCCAGCTGCTCTTGTGCTCTACTGGAAGAAGTTCTAGACGCAACCAACGTTGTCTGTGAACAGTTCTATAATGGCACGTATCATAAAGTTGGCAGGGTACGTAGCATAAATCTGAATTAGTATTAACTATCTGTAGCTGTTAAATATATATGCTAGTAATATGAATATGCCAAGGACCCTTCTCTGATTTGGGGCTAAGTGGCATAGGGTGTACCAGTTAAGTCGTATTAAAATCTCTTGAACCTCAGAAGAGCCTGCAGCTTGTACTGATTCCCAGACTGCCTCGCAATTGTTTGAAAGAGTGTGGTGGGAGCCAAAACCCAGTCAGGTGCAGTTATAACAAGTTATCAGTAAGACAATCAAATTTAAGAGCCCAGAAATGTTCGTTTTTACTGTTGCATGTACCTTGTATATGCTTACTTGCCAGATATCAGTCAGGGTAGGATTATGTAAGATATGGACATAATGAACTAATTGCCAGACCACCCATAAATGACTGCAGCAAAGTGTTGGCAGTGATCCACAGATGTTGTAACAACTGAATAATATCCCTCCCTGTTGAGAAATTATTGAACTTAACATGAAAGTAGAGGGGGAGAGGAAAAAGAACAGAGAACAGTGTAATAGATACGCATATACAACCCAGCAGTAACATGAACATAGCTGATCATGAAGGAAAAGTTCACTGTGATTCCTTATGTTTCAATGACTTGGAAGTGTCGTGGAACTAGATCCCTCAAAATGGGGAATATCACCTCTGGAACTGTATTATGGGAAATCTTGTTTCTCAACATAAGTTGAGAGCAGAGAGATAACAGTTGGTACTGCCAGCTTCTAAATGTCTCTTCTGCCCATTGACATTCTATAATCACTTATCTTCTGCACTAAATGAGAAGTGACCTCAGTACAAGTCTCCACAAATGTGAATTTGCCTTCAGTTGGCTCTCGTCCCACATTTGTAGCAAGATCTTCTGCTGTTAGTTATTTGTTCTCAGAAACTCTGAGACTGAGTGGAATAGGAAGCAATTTATCACCACACTGAAGGTCAGTTCAGCCTCCTGTAATTTAATTTCTTCATGTACTTCCTCTCTCTGTATCTGGTCTGTGGTAAACAAGACAGGTTGCTCCCATATCAGTTTGACCACAACTGGGCAGAGATCAAGTCTTTTGCAGCAGGTACTTTATGTTCATCGTCAGAATGGGCCACAGATGAAAATAAAATTTGGATTGACATTCCACAGTTTCGATGGTCACCTGGACCGACAGTGTTGTGTCGTTCTTTTAAAGGAGCATGCTGCTCAGGCTCTGGTGGGCTTTGAAACCTAAAGAAGACCACACAGCAGGGCTGGCATTCCAGACTGCACACAGTTGAATGTAGTGCAGTTTAAGATGCACTGATTGTTTAAGACTCATGTAAGATTAAGTCTAAGAGTAACAAGGTGCGAATTTAGCAATATAATTTAACGTGATAAAGAGACCAAACTTGTTCAGCTCTACCATCAGATGCCTAAGCAGTGCAAGCATTAACTTATTGGTGCTAGTTGTCTTCTTTACTAATAACTTCTCTGTTTTGTGAAAGTTAATTGCTATTTTATTATTATGCATCATAATTTTGTATATTATTGTCATTTACTCAATTGTGATAATTAAACCAATGGCAGTATGACAACCTGATATTAGTTTTTTGCTGATTCTTCTTTGGTTTACTATAGGTTGCGTGGGCCCAAAGTATGTGTTTCCAGATTTCCTACATCGCATAATAAAAGGTACTCACACTCCTCACAAGCTTCGCTTTTATCAGTGGTTGGGACTACCACAGAATCACTTAACTTTTAAGGGACCTCTTGAGATCATCTGATCCAACCTCCTGCAGAAGCAGGGTCAGCTAGAGCAGGTTGTCCAGGACCATGCCCAGTCAGGTTTTTAATTTCTCCAGAGGGACACTTCACAACTTCTCTGTAACAGTGTTTGACCACCCTCACAGTAAAAAAAACAAAAAACAACAACAAAAAACAAAAAACAAAAACAAACAAACAAAAAAAAAAACAGAAAAAAAACCCCAAACAAACAAACAAAAAAACCCTCCAAAAAATAACCCCAAAACACAACAACAAACCAACAGTTTTCTTCTGTTCAGATGAAATTTAATGTTTTTTAATTTGTCTCCATTGTCTCTTATTCTGTCAGTGGACACTACTGAGAAGAGCCTGGCTCCCACTTCTTCATTCCCTCCTATCAAGTATTTACACACATGGATAGGTTCACCCTGAAGCCTTCCCTTTCCCAGGCTGAATCTTTATCTGTAGAGATAAAGAAGTAATTAAGAAAGTCTAGAAGTGAAATAAAATACTGCATTCCCAACTGAAACTAAACCTTTATCTGGAGGGATTTGGACAGTGTAAGTCAGATTTATTTTTTCTTTTGGTTTCGTAGTATTTGTTGTACTTTATTTTCCCTCTTTTTTTCTTTTTTTTTTTTTTTTTAATCTTTCTAGGACTTCCTTACTCAGATTTTTTACTTGAATTAATGCTACTGACTGCACCTGTTACGTCAATGTCACATTTGTCTCTAACCTAAGGAACTCTTTTCCCTATTTTTTTCACATATTCACCAGTGCCTTTTTTTTTTCCTCTGTAGAAAATATCCATGTCCTCTGAGTTGTATTAACATCACCTTTTAGAAGGAAGACCTGATGTTTTTCTTGTAGATCTTCAATAATGTGGCTACTGTTAGCAATAACCCTGGCAAAGTATAAATACAAAGTTATTTGCAGTAGTTTTATTTCTAAATGCTAATAGCATGGCAGCAGCTCATAAATCATTGATGATGAGCTTCTAATTATGTGCCAGCAACACAGTGGGATCCAACCTCATACCAAAAATTTACATATTCATGAATACACCAATACTTGTGCACGGAAAAAACACATAATAGACCAGAAATCAAATAATAGTTTTTCTTTTCCCCAAATTGTTATTTGCTTGAATTGCCTCTTTTCCTAACACCCCTCTTCCAGGTATGTACCTATGATATACACTCTCATTTCAAACAGGTTTTTTTTTGGAGTTAGAGACTGTAGATAGCTTCAGCTTGTCTGAAAGAATGTGTATAGTCTACAATGTTATGGGTAATGGATACCTCATATAATTAGTGTCCACTCCATTTCTACTTGCTGACATGAATTTTGAGTTTAAAATATAGCTGGCATATGTTTAGTCTAGAACTAATGGGCTTTTATCTGAATTTTCTGTGATGTAACTTGGCATCAATGTTTTAAAAAAAACAACTCTTTTTTTCAGTGGATATTTACAGTTGTCTGGAACTGGGGAAGTTTGTTTTGGACAGTGGAGGTACTTTCATAGATCATCTCTAAGGGATGACTTGTAAATGCAAGTGGTAAGGACTGGAGTGAAGAAGATGGGCTTTATTTGTTATGTTTTTACAGAATGTCACCTTACAGGCCCTAGAAAACGTCAGCTTATCAGTGTGAAAGCAACCAGTCTTCTTTCCCAGCCCTGAAAGGATCTAGTGTGAGAGTTTCCATTGAGGCACAATTCCATTCTCCAGAATAAAACTTGAGTAAAACATAAAAACAAACCATTGCTTATGTTTTCTGCAGATTCCCAGCCGTGGAGACTTGGGAGTTTTTTTCCTCGTGCCTCTTTGAGTGTGATACTTTCATTTTCACCCTGCCCAGTCTTTGGGTCTAACGTAGCAACTCACCTACAGATCCCTTTCAAACGAGTCACTTCTTACCTCTGCAATGATTTGCAACATTTTCACTGGACCCATTAATTGAAAATTATGCTCTGTCTCCTGACGCCCTGTTTCCTAAAGGGAGACAGGCCACCTCAGTACAAGTCACAGTCTCTGCTTGGGGCTTGTTGGCACTGCTGCCATTTAGACACCAGTGATAGTTATTTTAATTGAATGTATCTATGACTAATTATGTGTATTTCCACAGAAGATATTATTTAGGGATCCCTATGCAGTTTTTGCAATTAAGAATTATTAAGATTCCTAACAAACCTGCACAGAATATAGCGATTATAAGAAAATCACTATATCTAACACTGAGAAGTCTCTGTTGTAGAATGTAATATCTTTTTAAAAATGACTTACCATGAAATTCAGAGTGCCTATTCTCTTCTGATCTGCTCCCCATCCACCCCCACAAACTGTAAACCTCTATCTCCCTCATACATGTAGCACAGTGTTGCAGGCTCCTTCTTGGTCCGCTAGCCAGATGCTGTTGGTCAGAGAACAGAGAAGCTCCTCCTGATTGCACTTTCTCACGTCAGCTAAACCCTTTCCTTGTCATGCAACAAACAGAAACCCTAACACAAAACTCAGTGTTGCTCCAGGTGACAGGTCTGCTGTGGTATGAAATGAAAGTTCAGTATCTAAGGGAAATCGCACAAGATATTTACGGAGTCACACTTACCCAAAGTATGGCAGAATGGGAATTGCCAAGATGATCAGAAACAGTGGTTTGCCTAGTCCAACTTTCTGCCTTTGGCAGAGAGAACTGCTGGTTGATTTCAAGAAATGTGCCATAAACCCAGTTGTTAGAGGGTAAGGAATAAAAAGTCCCATCAAACAAAAAGTCATTTCAGCCCCTAAATTTTGAACTGTGCTGCTTTGTGCTCACTCTCCTCAGACTGCCACAGCAGCATCCACTGTGGTAGAGCCTTCTTATTTTCTCTTGACCTATTCAACTTTATGCTTGAAATTGCAGGCAGAGCCTTGCTTATCCTCTTAGCTCTATATTTTTCCCACTTTGGCTGAATGTAACATGCAGAGTCCACAGTGGAATGTCACTGAAGTTGTGCTTGTCCTTTGGTCCGGGGCGGGGGGGGCTCTGGTTCTGTTTGGAGGAAGCCGGAACGTGGTCTGAAACCAGCAAGGTGTCAGTTCTCAGCATTGGTTCATGATTGTCAGCTGAAGAAAACAAGGAAAAATATCTGGTAGGAAAAAAATTAATTACCCACAGTCCTTAAAAGTTCCCATTTTATCGAAAACTCTCTCTTATTTTTTTACTGACAAGAATCCTAGCACACATATCCCAGTGAAAAATAAGAAAATTTATTATAGTAAGTATCATGATATAGTTCTATTTTATAGTAACTATACAATAATATAAATTAATACATCATAAAATATTTTAAAATTAATCTTTACTGCTATTAAATCTAAACATTTGTCAGAGGACAACTAATGTGATGATGTATACTCCAGGTTACAGAAACAGGTAATTTCCTATTGAAATTATTGAAACTAGCAATTGCAAACAATCTGTTTTCCTGTGTACACAATTCTGCCAGTGTAGTAGAGCAGGTATTAGGACTAAGAGCACGTGATGAAACAACTTTGTAATACACCAGACTTACCTTTGGTTTTGCCCTGCTGATGCTGGTTTTTGCTTTTATAAATTAGAGCAATCTTTATAAACTACTTTTACTAAACTCACTTTTATTAAAGCAATCTCTTCTATGTTGAGTTAATGTATAACTTTAATATTTAGAAAACCTGCTTTGCGAATTACACTAATACAGAAGTTTTTGAAAAGTTCGTATATATATAAAAAACCCGTTCTTTATCCTCCCAACTTATCCAAATGTAGCTTTCTCATGCCTACTTCTATCTCAGCGATATCCCTGTGGCTTTTAATCCTTCATCCTAATGTGTGCATCACTGGTCTCCTTACCCACCAGGGAAACCTTTTAATGTACAGAAATCTCCAGCAATGGGATGTGGCAGCTTAATACTGGAAGGTCATTTAAAGTGTTTTCTCACCTGATTTCCTGTTTCCCCAGGGGAAATTACTTGGCAGGATAACCTCTTTTGCTTGGTTCAAAAAGATTAAGAAACTTGTCATATATCAAATTGAGATTATCTTTTTTTGACATAACCAGAAGAGCTGGAAGTTGAATAGTGCTCATAAAGTATAAGATACCCCAAACTAAGTTAAGAAATGGGATAATATTTGCAAATCATATTACTAAAGAAAGAAGTTTCTAGGTTTCTATAAAGGCACCTGGAAATTTTTTTTAAGATGCTTGCCCTTAGTTCAGTGTTCATTCTCCTCGTGGTTTCAGGTGGTTCTGGCCTGGCTCCTTAATTATTTTAAACAAAAAGGACAAACTTCACCCTAGGAAAAATATCCCTCTCCCAGTGGACTTCTGCCAACTAACAAAGGAAAAATTCTTACATGAAAATTTCCTTTATTTCTTTATTTTTTAAGGTTTTCTTGATTTTTAGACATGTATTTTCTAGAAGTGCAAACCAGCATGATTCTCTCACTTTCTTAGGTCATGTCTATGTTTTTGTTTTGTATGAATATTTTTTTCCTGAAGGAACAACATTATTTTGCAGTGGCCACACATCAACAAATTGTTCAGCATCCATGGAGATAGTTAATATCAAATGAGATCTCAAAATGAATATAACTTATCTAGAAGAAATGAGGGATACATTCAATTGCCTCCACCATATCTGTCTTGGTTTGATTTTGGTGCTCCTAGACTAAATTCATGTTGCTGGAATTAATTTTAAAAAGTTAAGAAAAACAAATAATCTTTTTAAATAACAAAAGACAATTCAATATTTGTGTTTTATTAAACATGGTCATTGCCTACACTGGCATAATAATAATAAATACATAATAATTAATAATAATTAATACATAATAATTATTAATAATAAAACCAAAACAAAGCAAAACAGGTTGGAAAGGATCTCTGGAG